>VONZ01001029.1:25000-246164 GCA_012976165.1 Labeo catla | reverse complement strand
CAGCGGTAATTTGTTTGGGCACACACTGAATGGGGAGGATGGACCCAACTTGAATGGAGCTTCCATCGCTGAGTGGGCTGAGGGGTGGAGAGCAAGTGTGAGACTTCTTCGAGGGAGTTCCAGCCTCGGCAAGAACTGACCCTCTTCTCTTCCTCTCTGCCTTCAGATCAGTATGGCTTTTGAGGGGGACCTTGACGCCTGGAAAACATATTATTTGCCTGCACTGTGGCAAATCTGTGCAAAGAGCCAAGTCTGTTGCTGTGCACAGTTCTCTGAAGGCATCAGAACTCTGGCCAGACCCGTCCGTGGTATGGAGAACTTTGGGCTGGAACACTTGTAGCTTCAGCATCGTGTGAAGCAGGGCTCAGATGGATGCGCTGCATGAGGTTTCAACCCCAGGGCCAATAGAGGGTACATGTGTGCAGTGACCAGGAGAGCTTGCTATGACCTCATTCTTTAGCACCGTCATGAATGGTAAGAGTGGCAGAAGTGGAAGGATTAACGTGCAGAGTAGGGTGTGTGCCACGTCCTGGTGAGTTACTCATGAATTTCCGGAAAGATTGTTAACGCCACCCTGTAAGTACAACTTATCAAGGAGGCCGTGGGTGGATCTCTTCCAGGCCGAGATCCTCCATAGCATTTTTTAGAACGTGGATCAACTCACTGTCCAGGGCTGTGAGAAGGGAAGGTGTCGTGGTCTTCGGCAGAACACGCCCACTTTTCTGCATCCAAAGCCGTCAATAACATAGAGTCAACCGCAGCAACTTCCAAATTTGCTTAGAAATATGCTCTTCTGAATGCTGGATGGCCACAGGGGAAGGCGTCAGGCTTCTTCCAATGTCGGGGTTCCTCAGCCAGTAGGCTGAGCTTCTTTCTCTTCTCTTCAGCAGTGGGGAGATGATCTTTGTCACCTAAAGGAGAAAAATTCTGACTAAATGGTGCACAGAGCTGACTTATATAGCAGTTGGCTCCACCTCTTTTGGCGGGATGAAGCATTATTTGTTTGTGCAGTTACACGAACATGAACAAGTCAGGCTTCAGTACCAGAGTAAACAGGAGCTTCCCCATAGGTGTGTTAATGCAACAGGAGAGATTGTTCAAAAAAGGAACACACCATTCATCAGAAGCTTCACTTCATAGCAAGTTTTTTCATTCACTCTGCACCGATACCACAATTCATCAATGTGGACTACATCCCTTATAAGCAGAGATCCATTCTTTAGTTGTCTTGCTCTCTTATATAAAGGCTGCAGAAGTTTCTCTGTGCTGCTTGAGGGTATGTTTGGATGCCGATATCGAGTTATTTCAGTTGTTTGGTGACCATTAACAACTTCCCAAGTGATTCGTTCAGCTCTGTTTTGGAGAGGATGTTCAGAGCATGGCAACAACACAGATGAGCCTGGTGATGGACGGACAGAGTCCAAAGTTTTACACTCTGAAACCAAAGAAACATCCTGAATTACAATGGGTTTACCTATGGATTATTTGCTTGTTTCAGAAATTTGCATGTTTACCTTTGACTTTCAGGTTAAATCGAGTTTCATGAAGGCAGTCCTGACCTTTGTAGACCTGACAGTCATAAAGGCCATCATCGGATAATTTGATGTCTTTCAGACCAAGCATAACATTTCCAGCATCTTTCCTCACAGACCATCTCTGGCGCTCTGATGCTGGGGAAATGTCTGGATACATGAGGATGTCTTTATCTTGGTTTGTCCTGCGTAGTTTCACTGTTAAAGACTGCAGCGGGTGGGTTGTGGTTAGGCAAGAAACAGACATGTTGTCACCCTGAATACAGTTTATGTTCAACTGATGAACCTGTTTGCAGCGTCTCTGTGTCGCCACTGAAAGGAAATGAAGTACAAAATGAGACATAACGCACTGAGAGAACCGAGACGTGGAAACCGCCACATCGCTTACAGTAATAGACAACACTTACTTTTTATTATGAGTAACTGGTAACTGTCTATATTCTCTAGTTTGTATATCAGTGTAGTAAGTTACTCAGCAGTGTTTAGTAAAGCCAAATGGGTAACTTGTCAGATGTCTAAAAAGGGCAAATCATGGGAGCCTGTTTAGCAGGACAATCTGTAACATTCACGCCCAGCTGTTTGGTGTTTAAGATCAAAAGCCTTTACACTGCTTTAAAAGCCTTTATGACTGTGCACACAAAGCTTGGCAAGACATCTGTGAAACAGAAAAGTGGACGAAAACAATGTCAGAGACCATTGAACAAGAAGGACTGTCTAAACAACACAGAACTACTGCAGCAAAGGGACAGAAAACCACAATATTTACATTGAAGACCTGTTTCCACAAAATCCAACCACAGAAAACTTCATGAAGCCAACATCCATGAAAAAGCGGAAAACGTTAAAATTGTAATCACAGACACTGATGCTAAAATGAGGAAAAGGTGGTATCATAACCATAGGTTAACAAACCAAAATGGATAGTTTTGGAGAAGTGAGAAGCCGATTCTCTGAAGCTACTGTCAAATCACAACGTTTTTATAGACAACATTTGACTGTAGACTGTTTCAAAGTTGTATAAATCTGTTCTAAAAAGGTTAGAAGCTGCATCAAAGGAGTGTTAAACGCCTTAGCAAAGAAATACTGCCTATTTCCCAGGTGTTCACATTATTTTGTCCAGCTCTGTATGGTGGTTAAATGAATTTGACTTCATATAAAAGACACTTACCTTCGCATTCTAATAAAGCTGCTATTAGAAGATATAGAAGTAGGAAATATGAACACTGAAAACTCTTCATCATATCCAGATGCTCACTGCAGGACAGCTGAACTCTATATGAACACTGGCCACATCACTTTCACAGAGTTGTTTTCTGTTACTCTAAATTTAATGCGGAAGTACTGTAGGAAATGCTCTACTCCTGTGCTTATATCGATGCCTTCTATTAGAAAGCTGCTGTTTGAATATTTAGAAGATGGAAATATAAAAACTGAAAACACCTCACCGCATAGACATTTCAAGTAGCTTACTGTAAAACAACTGAATATGAGGATAGGCCACAAGACCTTTTACATTCATACAGTTTGTGATGCGTGTAAAATGTAAGAGATGTAGTTTTGCACACATTTCAAATCAACCAGCTACATAATTGCTGCCACTATTGCCACTTGTATAGGAACATTTGGAACGCATTTTGAAGGTCCAGATTCCAAAACTCAGCTATAGCGTTTGTCTGTATCATATGTCTATGACACAAATCAGCTACAGTATTTACAATAGACAAGCAAACCATTAAAAAAAGACAGTGGAGAGGAACTACTAAAGTACTGAATTTATTTTTGATATAAAAGGTTTTGCTTACAGAAAATACAAACCTTTGATTTGATCAGTGCTTAATGCAAATTCTATTACAAATAAATACAAAATACATACATAAATCATTCTCATTTACCTTGGAACAAGAACAATTACAAAAATAATTATTAGATTTACAAGGCATTGTAGTGGTGTACCGTTCACATGAATCAGATGCTGTGTGCATAGATAAACTGTAGATACAGACGAGAACAGGCAGCTCGGTATCAAAAAAAATGAGTTAATGCGTCTGTTAAAGGATTATGAGACAACTATGGTAGAAAATATCAGTTATTTCAGTTACTTAATATATTGTTTACTTCAATATTATACGTTGAAGTAAAAAACAACAGATCGTGTGCTGGTAAACTAACAAAATAAACAAAATTTTCATTGTTTTACCATCAGGAATGAACAAACACTGATTTGTCTTTTAGGCTGTCAGTTAACGATTAACAATTTTGGTGGAAACAAACACTGGCTGTGCTTTCACCTAAAATATACAGTAGTTTGAATGACAGAATTTCACAGTGCAGTTGATTTAGAAAGCTCTGCGGTTTTTTAATGCTAAATTATATTTGCTACAGGCAAATCAGCACTGAACTTGAATCTCATTCTTTAAGTTTAGCTTGTACAGAAATGGTAGGAATGAAATATAGCTGAAATGTCAATGTCTATATTGTGAGTGTTGTTATATTTTGTATTTTAGCATCACTGATGCATCTGTGTAGTGCTGATTCACTCGTACCTAGAGCTTGTTCTGTAAACATAAGGAAATAAGTGTGTTGTCTTGATACTAAACCTGGATTTCATCATCTATTCTCTTGGAACTGATGCATGCTTTGGACTATTACCTGCATTTCTCTGTGTTGCTGCTATACTAGATTACAGTGACATACTTTTTAATAATTTTTTCCCATTCACACAACTACTCTCTCTCTCCCTCTCTGCTAAATGTTTTATTTTTTGTTCATCTCCCTTCTATTAATAACCTACTAATAACTCTTAACACACACCTAATGAAATCATCAGTGCTCATAATCGGTCACAAGGCCCTTTAAACAAAATTAAATCCTTCTCTCTGTCTCTATTAATTCATTTTATACAAAAGTTCTTATTTCTTCTATTAATCCTGATTACTTCAACTAAAATAAGCCAAAATTGCCTTTGCTAATTTGAGCCGAAGTGAAATTCAGTTTCTAAATGGATTCAACTCTCAACTGATCTCCTCTAAAAAGGTCTTTCTACACTCAACCTGACGGGATCATTAAGGCTTTTCTCATAAAAAAAAAAAAAAAAGAGTCTCTACTGATGTCTAGATGAATAAAGCAGTGTCTGAAATCTATCTGACTCACTGACAGTGAAAATGTCAGGCGTCTTCAAGTGTATGAAAAGCTGTCGCATCCTGTTTTACGGACAGTTTAAACTCAGATTGTACATCTGATTTATAATTATGGTGTTGTGGCATAGCAGTTAAAGCACACGTGGGAATTTTACAGCAGGACTGAAGTTACTCTGTGTTCATGAATGAAGTGTCATGAAGTGGAATTCCAGATTCCTTTATTGGTCTTCAGCAGGAACTGGTCTTTAGGTTGCTCTCGGTGAGGATGGAGGTTATGCTGGAATGATCATACAATCTGTCATCATCATCATCATCATCAGAGCTGAGCACTGAAGACTCCAGAGCTGACTGTCGGGCCTGCTGGCTCTTCCTCCTGAGGAAAAAAACCCCAATACTATTTAACAGAAGTATCTAAGAAAAACAATCTACAACTCTTTTATATAGGGGTGCGACACTCAGCTCCAATTCTGCCATTTTCTGCCAGATTGGGTACTGGTCAGAAAAGACTGATATAAATCAGATATTGTGCAGATTAGCATTGCATATGTAAGTTAGTGTAAAACAAGTCATTTCCTGTTGCCAGCAAGTGGCACTAGGATTATAACGGAAAACTGGCCTTTAGATGTGTTCAGGCCAGGACTATTGAGTTACAACAATTTTCTTTTACATGGCGAAACATCGAACTTTGTCAGGCCGCCAAAGACACACCCTTCTTCCTTTAGATTAGACTGACCAAATATAATGCTGATGTCATTAAATCTAAAAATCTAGCGTAAAAGCATGCCACTTCCTGTTGCCAGCAGGTGGCGCTATGACTATAACTGAATATGGGCTTGGCCATGTGTTCAGGACAAGACTCTTATCAAACATGTGAAGTTTGGGGCAGATCGGACATTGTATGCCTGAATTACAACAACTTTAATAGCGAAACAAAAAAGTTGTTGGGCCGCCACAAACGCCCTTCAACGAAAACTCAAGATCTTCACAATTTAATGTCACAAAGGGCTTCAGATTACACTGACCAAATTTGGTGTTGATCTGTTTAAATCTCTAGGAGGAGTTTGTTTAAATACAAGCCTGAAAATGGCAAAAACGGCACAAAACTTGCTGAGAAAATTCTAAATAACAGACCTCCTGTTGGGTTTCACTTTTTTTGTAGGTATTGGGGTGTTACATGTGCCATTTCGCAACTCGAATGGCACTTTGTTGAAATTTCATAGGTGGCGCTATCGAGCCATTTTGCCACACCTACTTCTGAAACCCATATTAGATGTAATTTTTCACAACTTCTGCCAGTTCCATGAGTTTTTGAGCGTTTAAGTCCTCAAAAATGTGATTCATTTTGCAGAAGAAGAAACTGAGCAGTTCCAATAGGGTCCTCGCACTTTGGTGCCGGGCCCTAAATACTCCACCATTATCTTCTGTATCCGTCATACACACTTACTTGAGTTCGTTCTCTAGCGCTGTGACTTTGGACTGCAGCGCCTCTTTCTGTTCCTGCATCTCCTCCATGTCTCTGATGGCCTTCCTCCTCAGTCCCTCCAGCCGCTCGGCCTCGGCCTCTCCTTCATCCACCTGTCTCTTCAAAGCCTTCACACGCAGAGTCAGCTGAAGAAGAACGCATGCATTAGACAGAAACACTCATGGGTTTCTCACATACACAGATCTCACACTGCTCTATATGTGCTCATGTAACGTGTGTATTCTTCACCTGGTCTCTCTGCTCTGTGTGCTGATGTCTCTCCTCATCCAGTGTGATGTTCAGCTCCTTTAGTTTCCTCTCCAAACGTCGCTGAGAGGACACCACAGAGTTCTTCTCTCTGCAAAAAAAATACAGCTATGTGCTTGAACCTCAGGACGTCCTGAACTTGAAGTGTACTGAAAGTTCTCTCAATGTTGAAATTCTCAATGAAATTTTCAAAAAAGCAAATAAACCTTATTTTATAAAAAACTAAGCATCTGAAAATAGTAGTTTTAAAGTAGTTACGCTTTACGGACTGCACTGTCTACACACTATGTATTTTCTAGCAGCATAAAGTGCTTTCAGTTAAAGAAGAGTGTTTTCCTCAAGCATTCTGTAGTGCTTTGTGGTTAATGTAACTGTTTCCGCCACTTCATGGTAGTGGTTTTAAAACCACAGTTCATTAGGACCTTTTTTAAAAATGTACCTCTCCTCTGCACGCAGTCGTTCCTCAAGGTCCTGGATTTTGCTCTCCAGCTGAGACACACCAGTAGAGGAACGTGACTGGCCCTCCATCTCAGTTACACGAGATTTATAATCCTTTATCTGAAAGAGACACAGATTAGATGAAACCCTGTGGCCAAACTGAATGAATGCACTGTGCAAAACTTTTATCATTATTATCACAGAAACTCAGGCAAAGATAATGCAGCATACAGTATGACTATAGATCTGCCGTACTGTTTGATGGTCATGTGGCGTACCTGTCTCTCCAGAGCATTTTTGTCCAGCTCCAAGTCTTGTTTGGAGGACCGTTCATGCATGAGCTCTGCACGCAGCTGTTCAATCTACAAAGAGAGTAGAATTATACATTCTGATTAAAGTACTTCTATCATGACAGCTATTGGAAGATTTTAGCAGGGTAATGGCTTTGACAATGTTGATGTATTTGGTCTTGGCAGAATAGACACTGCTTAGTTGCTGTTGCTGACGCTGTTGTGGATTATTGCTGCTGCAAAGCAAGTACAGGAACTTACTACTGCCAGTACATATGCTGATACGCTGCTGTGAGTATTTATGACATGCTGCTGCTGCTCAAATAGCATATATAATAACCCATCGCAGATCTATACAGGTAGAGCTGGGGAGGTGGAGCGTTTCAGAGGAACTCTGAAAGCATGCTGCGAAATGCTCTGGTAAATGCTAACCAGAAATGTACATGAAAAGCAGTATTACATTAAATTCAATGAAGAACACAAATGACTGTTTAAAGCCAGATGAAACAGCGCTGCCAGACAGGAGAAACGTGTGCAACGATAGTCAAAAGGCTTTTTAATCTACAAATCACCATAATTTACCATAGATTTACTGTAGTAGCACTAACTACACAGTGGTATTGTGTCAGAAATGTGGGTGTATTTGTCAAAATGTATTATATTATTAATGTATTGATAATTACAGTATTTTTTTGTGATTAAACTATAGCGTTTATGCATTTATACTGATTGTATTTACACTACTGTGTTTCATACAAATAGCTACGAGCCATATTATTTTTACCATGGTATTGAGGTGCTATATTTTGTGGTTTTAACTGTTATTATCTATGGATGATACTATGGAAGAGCAATGCTTCATTAAAAATAATAATAATAATAACTCAAACATTAATGGTATTAATGGTTTTTATAATGAACATAAATCTACATCTGCATCCTAACTCAAGCAAATGTGTATTTCTAAGAGACAAAATGTTTTATATTTTACTATTAATATTATCAGGTAACACAAACCCATCGCTTGATTTAACACAGTATTACTCATTAAAACATGCAAATTATTTTTTTCTATTAAGATATTTATTTTGTTAAGGAAAAATGACTAGAAAAAGTGTGAAGAATTTAAAAAGTGTTTGCCATGTTCTGACCATAAAGAATAGTTTAAAGCCACATTTAACTGGTTATTACAAATTTCAAACTGTAGAAAAAAATCTGCCTTTAAACCTCAAAGAAATAAAAATGTGACATTTATCGTAATAATTACTGATAAGAAAAAATAATTTTTTGGCCATACTGCCCAGCCCTACTGCAAAATGTTGATTATTTTACCAAAATAAGAGGGATCATACAAAATACATGTTGATTTTTATTTAGTACTGACCTGAATAATATTATATTTCACATAAAAGACATTTACATATAGTCCACAAGAGAAAATAATAGAAAAAAACAACAACTAAGCAGCATGACTGCTTTTTCCATTGATAATAATGATAAGAATATGAAGAAATGCTATCATCTCAACATATCATATGTTGATATCATAATCAACATATTGGATTAAATATTGACCTGTGTGACACTAAAGACTGGAGTAATGATGCTGAAAATTCAGCTTTGCTGTCACAGAAATACATATTTTAATTAGCGTACCTGATCTCGGCTCCTGGTGATTCTTTCTGTCAGCATCTCTCCATTGTTCTTCTCCTCATCTAACTCCAGCTCTAGGTGCTTGATTTTGTCCTGCAGGTGGAGACAAATATAACAAAGTGAAGACAGAGCGTTATCACATCACTACCGCCATGACACCCTTTCACTAAAACACCAGATGTAAAGGTAAAATACACACCTCCAAGCTGCGGATCTCTCGCGAACGGTCGTTTTGTGTGCTGCGTTGTGTCTCCATCTCGCTCTCCAGATGTTTGAGGCGGTTAGTAAGCAGCTCTTTATCTAATATAGCGTTGTCTCGTTCCTCATAACTCGAGAACAGCTCCTTCTTTTGACGGGCCAACTAAAAACAAACAAAATTGTATGACCACAAATTGTTGACTGATTAAATGTTAGGATTTTTATGAAGCCAGTGTTGCACCTCTTCCTGTAGGGAATGGATGGTGCTCTGAGCTCTCTCCAGCTCACTGAGCTTCTCTTTGGCGTTTTTATGCGAGTCCTGCTGCTCTTTCTTCCACTTGTCTCTCTGTTCGTCCAGCTGAGACTGCAGGAGCCGCACCTCCTCACGGGATGCCGCAGACAAGCGCTCCATCTGACATAGAGAAACAGAGAAAAAGAGGTGTGATGAAGCAAGAGAGAGACACAAAAAACAACTAAATATGATGCACGCCAGATTCAAATGTGTCACATACCTGAACACAGGTACACATACCTCTTTATTGAGTTTGTCTAGTGCTCTCTCCTGCTGCCTCTTCTGGTCCTCGAGCTGTGTGTTCTCCTTGCGGACAGCTTCTCTGTCCTTCTCCTTCTCTTCCAGATTACGAGCCAGCTCGTCCCGCTCTAGGCCCAGTCTGGAGTTCTCACGCCTGGACTCTTCCAACTGCTGCCTCAGTTTCCTGGTCTCCTCCTGCTGCTCCTGTTCGGCCTCAATACTCTGAGACATGCGCTCCTGCAGCTGAGACTACAGACACACAGACAACGTGTTAGAGAAAAAGAGTGCATGACATCAGCTAGTGATCTCAAAAGAGGCAGAAATGATCACTGTGAGTTTTCTAACCATTAAGCTTACTTATAATATGGCAATATACCACCCCACACTCTTAAACCAATGCACTATTTTTTGTAGTTGAATGAGAGGGAAAATAAGGTGCGCCGTTACATAACTATGTTAATCTGCATCCTAACCTCTAGGCGTGTGATTCTCTCCTTCATACGTGTGTTGGTTTCCTCGAGTTCCTTGTGCTCATGTGCCAGATTGTTTGCTTGGGTTTGAGCAGAGCTGAGTTTGTCTCTCTTTGCCTGCAGCTCTTCTTCAGTTGAGTGCAGCTGACTGCGCAGTCGGTCCACCTCTTCTTGCATGTCACTCAACTCCTTGCGCAGGGCCTCCACCAATGAGGGTTCAGCAAGCTGTCGGAGGTTAAAAAAAATTGTGAGTAAAACACAAATGGAGGGTAGCTGGTTTTATGCAAAAATTATTTTAATCTGTCTTGTACCTGTTTGGCCCTCTCATGAACTTTCGTCAGCTCTTCTTTATCTCTGCGTGACTGGTCCTTCAGCCTGTCAATCTCATATTTCTGCTCTGCCTCAAGCTCCTGTTTGCTCTTCTTTAATAAGACAATTTCCATTGTCTTCTTGTCAAGATCTGTTTTTAATTTATCCATATTTGCTTGGGACTTCTGTAGGTCAGCACGACAACGCTCGAGTTCCTATGAAAATACGATGAGTATTTTAAGTCTGAATGTAAAAACTTTTATTAATTTAACAGAAGCAATAGAGTGTGTATATACAGTACCTGGCTGACTGTCTGGGTCTGTTTGGGATCTGGCATCTTCTGTTTCATTGTGCTGATTTTCTCCTGGAGGTCTTTCAGCTCCTCCTCATACTCCTCTTTCTCCATACGAGCCTGGAGTAACCTACACATGCATACATACAGTTGAGGTAAAATGTTTACATACACCTTGCAGAATCTGCAAAATGTTATTTTTTTACCAAAATAAGAGGGATCATACAAAATGCATGTTATGTTTTATTTAGTACGGACCTGGATGAGATTTACATATAGTCCACAAGAGAAAATAAAGAATTTATAAAAATGACCCTGTTCAAAATTTCACATGCACATGATTCTTCATACTGTGTTGTTACCTGAATGAACCACAGCTGTGAGACAGCTGTTTGTCCTGAACAGTTAAATCGCTTGTTGTTTTTCAGAAAAATTCTTCAGGTCCCACAAATGTGTTGGTCTTTCAGCATTTTTGTGTATTTTAACCCTTTCCAGCAATGACTGTATGATTTTGAGATCCATCTTTTCACACTGAGGACAACTGAGGGACAGAAAGTTTAAATGCTCACTTCTGGGGAGTGAAAACTTTTAAACAGAATGAAAATGTGTACATTTTCTTATTTTGCCTAAATATCACATTTTTTTTTTCCATTTAGTGCTGTCCTTCAAAAGCTACAGAAGATACTTGCATGTTCCCCAGAAGACAAAATAAGTTAAATTTACCCTTATCTTTAAATTCAAAGAGTTTTCACACCCTGGCTCTTAATGCATTTTGTTTCCTTCTGGAGCATCAGTGAGCGTTTGAACCTTCTGTAATAGTTGCATGAGTCCCTTAGTTGTCCTCAATGTAAAAAGATAGATCTCAAGAAACCTGAAAAACCAAAGAATTTGTGGGACCTGAAAGACTTTTTTGAAGAACAGTAGGGAGTTTAACTGTTCAGTGTATGTAAACTATTGAATGGGGTCATGTTTATAAATTCAACTAATATTTTATGTAAAATAAACTGGTATTTTGTGTAAAATATCTTATTCAGGTCAGTACTACATAAAAAATAAAATGCATTTTGTATGATCCCTCTTATTTTGTTAAAATAAGTAACATTTTGCAGATTCTGCATGGTGTATATAAACTTTTGACTTCAACTGTATATACACACATACTACATAGTACTCAGACAAACAAAACACAATGCAAAACACAAAAAAGCTAACTATGTTTAATTACAAATGTACACATTCTGCTATGCATAGCAGCTATTAAAATGTCCTAAATGGGAACTTCTTATAATATGACTGAGTTCCTAATATTTTCTGATGATGTTAATTTGGGAGGACAAACTATTGATTTAGTGTCAAGATCCAAAATCCATAAAGTGAAAGTAATGTTGCTTATATGCACTTTTTTATTGGACAAACAACCAGCAGGATTTTATTTTGTAATGATGCAGAGTATTTGTAATGTTTAGTAATGTTAAAACTAGTTTCTTTGAATTCAGTAAGGATTTTATGTTTTAAAATTGTGATTCAGTACACTAAAAAGAAAAAACAAACACAAACCATTCCACAATTTATTATTATATAATCAAATAATTTGTTTAAATTTCTGGTTGTGAGATCTACAAATCAGGCTTACAAATACTAAAAGGTTCAATCACACATCTACAGATAAATCTACAGTTTTCTCTCAGCTAATCTGAGAGCGGTTCTCACTCTGCTTTGGGTTGAACCCGTTGTCCACTGCCCCGACAAAATGCATACGACAAAAAAAGAAAGACATACGCATTAAAAAAGACAGAACTAAGCATAATGCAATTAAATGGTATGTCTAAACTAACTAGTGTAAGTGTGACTCACTCTTGTTTGGTGTTGCGTAGCTCTTCTCTGCTGGACTGAAACTGCTCTCTCCAGTGGTTTCCCTCATCTCTGCTCTCCTCCAATTGCTGCTGAAGTGACCTTACCGAAGAGTTCACACGGTGACGCTCGGCTTCAATGGTTGCCTGAGACTGAGGCACAGAGAGAGTGCATATGTGATTCCTAGTTTAATCACTTTTCTCTAAACTGCATAATAACAGGTGTTCAGCAGGGTTCTGTCTTAGGACCCATTTAATTTTCTGTACAACCCCTCTTAACGATGGATGTGTACCTGTGAAACCTGCTCCATGCTTGTTCGTAGTCGCTCCATGTCTTGGCTGTACTGCTCTCTGAGAGCCTCAATCTCCTTGTCATGTGAAGAGACCTCATCTTTCAGCGCCCCCTTTAGAGCGGTCAGCTCCCTCTCTCTCTGCCTCAGAACGTCCTCCTGCTTCTGACACAGTGCTGCAGCTTCGGCCAACTCACCTCTCACTGCCATCAACTCCTGTATATAAACAAATCATAATTCTTGTTAATAATCTCAATTCCAGCACAGCAACATTATTTTACTACTAGTACTTTGCAATTTTTGTCTGCAGTCAAATATGTACAGTACAGTATGTGAGTGAAATATTTAAAAAATATATTTTTTAAAAACACTTTCACCCATCAGCAATAAGATGATTTGTCTTTACAAATTCTATTTTTGTTGCGTTTGTGACCATTTTAGTCTCAGTTGAGTGTGTGGGTGTGTGATCACCATGTGCATAGTGTCAGCCTGAGCTTTGTTGTCTGTCTCTCTCCTCAGCTCCTCCTGTAGTCCTGCCAGCTGATCCTCCAGCTCTCTAACATGAGACTCTGCATTCTCTCTGTCCATTCGTAACTGAGTGAGCCTGAGAGAGATAAGCACACAGATAAAACCTAGTTAAAGTATACATTATGTTGCAGATTTTATATCATTCTCATCACAGATATGTGAATGTCCGTGTTGGTAAACATAAGTGACATAGGTATTTGTCTTTGTCTTACTCTGAATGTGTTTGGTGCAGCTCTGTGGTCTTCCGTCCCAGCTGTTCCTGCAGCTGTACATTTTCATCCAGACACTGCTCAAGCTCCTCCTTCAAGGAGTCATCAGATCTGTTCACCTGAAATTCAAGGGGTAACAGTTATATAGCTATGTTCTTAAGTATACATACTCATTTCTTGTTAGTTTAAAGGGGTCATGATATGAGAAATAAATTTTGCCTTGATCTTTTGGCATATAAGAGGTCTTTGTACCATTAAAACATCCTGCAAGTTTCATAGCTTAAAATGTCTTCCTCATTACAAACCAAGCTTTTATTTAATCAAGCTTCAAAAAACACTTGTTTGGATCTGAGGTGCAAGGTGACGTCACCCAGGCACAAACATTTGCGTAAACACCACCAGCAAGACATCAACGAATAGTCATCTTCTCACCATAGGCCCCACCCACTATCATTCAGTCGCTTAACGGCTGACACTCGAACATGCTGAATGCAAGTGTCGTGTTGTGTCAAAATCAAATAGAAATTACAATCACTGCCGCTATCTTGTCTACACTGGACACAGTATACAGTTGTGTGTTTACTTTCTGACAGTCCAGAAGCTTAAAGGAGAAGTCCACTTCCAAAACAAAGATTCACATACAATGTACTCCTCCCCTTGTCATCCAAGATGTTCATGTCTTTCTTTCTTCAGTCGTAAAGAAATTATGCTTTTTGAGAAAAACATTTCTGCATTTTTCTCCATATAATGGACTGATATGGTGCTCCGATTTTGAACTTCCAAAAAGTTTAAAGGCGGCTTCAAACGATCCCAAATGCTGTTGTAAATGATCACAGCTGAGGAAGAAGGGTCTTATCTAGTGAAACTATTAGTTATTTTCATTTAAAAAAAAATACAATTTAAATACTTTTTAATCTCAAACTCTCATCTTGCTTTTCTCTCCTCAAGACAGTTAGGGTATGTCTAAAAACTCCAATCGTATTTTCTCCCTCAACTTCAAAAATCATTTCAAAATCGACATACCCTAACTGTCATGAACTGGAACAAAAACAGTCCAGGCAGAGTAAGGCAAGACGAGCGTTTGGCATTAAAAAGTATATAAATTGTATTATTTTTATGAAATTAACTGATTGTTTCGCTAGATAAGACCCTTCTTCCTCGGCTGGGATAATTTACAACCGCATTTGGGATCGTTTGAAGCCGCATTTAAACTGCCTTTTGGAAGTTTAAAATCAGGGCACCATAGTAGTCCATTATATGGAGAAAAATGCTGAAATGTTTTCCTCAAAAAACATAATGTCTTTACGACTGAAGAAAGAAAGACATTAACATCTTGGATGACAAGGGGGTGAGCAAATTATTTGTAAATTGTTGTTCTGGAAGTGGACTTCTCTTTTAAGTCTGTCGTCAATAGGACAAATGAAGTGAAAGAAACGCTTTGACGCGTTCGGTTTAAACAGCTTGTTCACGTCCTTGTATAGATATCAGAAGGATCCCAGCATAAGGAACAAGTGGACAGTTTATTTTTAATGGCATCCCAGATCCTGTTTGGATTTCAGAGCTTGTTTTTTTGCAATCGAGGCAGAGTTTTTTGGAGAGTTCACAAAGAAACATTTGTTGAAAGATGAAGCGGTACTTGATCTGACTGCAGCTGCATCACAAACCGTAAGTCAATTATCTCACAATGCTTTGTCTGAAAATGACATCTTTTATTTATGTTTTCAAAACACTCACATGCAGTAGTGAGGGGGCACTGATACTGTTTCCCATGGAATGACATTAGCCAATCATAACAGTGGCCGATTACTGACAAGCTTTAAAGGACACGCCCCTTAAAACAGGTTGTTTCAGACAGAGGGTCAGAATGAGTGTTGAAAATAATACTTTTTTAATTTTAATTTTATTTGTGTGTGTGTGTGTGTGTGTGTGTGCAAAAAAACTTTATTAACATTATAAGTAAACCTAAAGGAACACATTACAATAATAATTTAAAAAACCCATGTCATTAACCCCTGTAAAAATATTTAAAATTAAACAGAGATAATTGTATTTCATTGTATTTGTGTTTCACATTTTATCACGTGTTGCCTCAAGCATCTGCTGCTTGCAGTTTTTTGTGACAGTCTCTGTGGGTGAAGAACTCAAATATGCAGGGCACGCTTGGGGCTTGAACCAGAAATATGTAATTTTTTAACAGGAAAGTTTAGTTTATGCAAATTATATTGACAGTACTAAATTATAACTTCATAATCATTACCTTGATTGCTGAAAGATGATTGTAGTTATAATAAAAGAAAATAAAATAAAAAATACAATATAAATTAGAACTTCATTGGGACAGTACTAAATAAAAACATCCTGCAAAAAGAGGACAGTAAACTGAAGAACTCTATATAACTGCGTCAAACAGGTTTTCATGTAAACAAGGCATTACCAGATTATGCTCCAATTAGTCCAAAACACTATAATCCAAGTCCAACTCTATGATAGTATTTAGAAGACAGAGTAGTCATTAGTGGTTTGCTATCCCTGCTGAGACATATAGTAATAGGCTTGAGGATTTAATCCTGTCTAAAGATCACCATACTAAGTAATTGGTCACGGAAAGAAACAATACAGTGCTTGCCTTTAAAGTCTCTTATACTCACCAAAGCTCTATTTACTTGGTTAAAAAAATTACGTTAAATTAAAAATAAATAATAACACAGTTATTAAGTAATATTATGAAATACTATTACATTTTAAAATAACTGTTTTCTATTTTAATATATTTTAAAATGTAATTGATTCCTGTGATGGGAAAGCTATTTTAATCAGCCATTACTCCAGTCTTCAGTTCTACATGAGCCTTCTGAAATTATTTTAATATGCTGATTTGATGCTCAAAAAATGATTTTTTTTATCATTATCAGCAAATGTTGAAAACCTAATATTGCTGCTTAATATATTTGTGAACACCACATTTTTTAGGATCCTTTAACAAATAGAATTAAAATTTATTTTAAATAGAAATCAATACTATAAATGTCTTTACAGTCACTTTGGTGAATCATGTTTTAATTGCTTTCAAAAATAAAAAAAAATATATAATACAGACACCAAACTTTTAAATGGTCATGTAATAATTCAATTTGCTGCACCAGCTTTAAAAGTTTCGTAATTAACTAACTCAGATACACTGAAATTGCCTATGATGTTAACTTGTTCCTGGCAGAAAAACCCAGACACATTCATCAGGCATCTACGTCCTTTCTCCATGTCAGATAATTATACAGAAGCTAAATGGCCCAGTGTTTGCCTCACAGAGTAATGCTTATGACTTGCTTTGCAAACTTATACATCACCAAATGAGATATGGGACACCATATCAGTGTCTATTTACATTTTAAATTTCTGATGTGTAATATTAGCATTTATAATTTTATATTACATTAGATTGATCTATGCTCAGGATATTTTTTTAATTATTGTATAATTAATGAGCTTTTGAGAGGTGGAGGTAAACATTCCTTCCTCCTTTCACTCTAAAATGGGCTCAGCTGTTGTAAGTGAGAAGGGATCCTCTGCCAATTCATTACAGCTTAGCAAGAGATGCCAACACCTAAAAAGCCATCAAATGTAATGCCCATTTTAGCAATGCCTGTCTGCGTACTGAATACAGTGCCAACTGAGCCTACTTCCACAGCTAGACCGGATGATTTTATCACTAGAGTAAATCATCTCTCACCGCTGACACTTGTTTATGACAGCTTTTTAAAAATGGCAGATTTATTCGCAGCTGGGTTTAGTCAAAGTCAGATCACTCTGTGCCTATCTTGGTAACACCCCAGGCAGCTATTTTCTAAGCAGATAATACAAGTACTTCTTTTATGTACTTGAATGAGGAATGACGGCAATATTCTAAATTGTCTGGCATTATGCCTTAACAACTGAAATGAAATCAGCAATAGTGTCATATATTTTGCTTCTTCATCTCAAAGCACACTAAAAAGTGAATTTTAAAGTAAACAAACAAGCAATATATCTAAAAAAGCCAACAGGTTTTTATAACCGAAGGCCTGGACTTTCACAAGGACATTACACATTACAGTCTTTGGTTGAGTAGACCTGAACAGCCTGTCATGATGTAAAACATCTAATATTAAAGCCTGTACAGAACATTGTGTATTTTTTGTCTGTTCTGTCACCGTGCTTCATTTCACCTGAAAAGCTGAACTGGTTGTGTCGTACTGGTGGTGGAAGCACCTGAATCACAAGTTGTGCATTCTTTGTTACATAATCAGGTGTTGATATTTGTTTTATGCATATGTAACATAGCAATGCTTCAAAATGTGACAGACTGTACCTTTAGTCCTTGAATCTTATTACAGATGACTCGAACTCTGTGTTTAATAGCAGCATCTCCCTCTGTACTCCTGAGGGATTAGGAGAAACAAAATGTTATTAAATGTAAATATTTAGTTTGTATATATTGCTGTGATGCATCAAAACAATGGTTTACCCATGACGTAGAACGTCGTAGATTATCTGTTGTATCTGATCTTCGGTTGAGAACTCGGACCCTGAACTTTGACCCTGGTCCATCAAAAGATCAGGAGTTACCTGAAAAGAGATAAGAGTCAAAGACAACCAACACAACTATACAGTGTGCACAAGTAACACATAAAGTAACATTTCTTAAAAAGACTAAAGAAAGGGTTTCAATTGATACATCTCAGTAACATAAGTGTACACTTTGTCAGCTGACACCAAGCAGCCAAATCAAGCTAAATGACATTCAATGCCAGAGAGAATAGAGTATCAGGTTGATGAATTGCTTTACTGTAACCTAATCAAATTACACTCTGTTAAAACTCTGACAGCATCAAATGCGCACATGCAAATGCAAAGCCTGTTCCAAAGAGTAAATCCTTTTTTGCCATGTATCCTTCAAAGAAGAGAATGCAATCCCAAATAAACGAGAATGAGTTGAGAAGTGTCACTTAAAAATAGATTTCATTCAAAACAAATAAAATACATACATACATATATGCCGACATATACAGTAGTTTATTGTTTGAGCTACAGGAATATTGTTACCATAACTTTTCAAATTAAATTATTAATAAATTGATTCAATTTTAATTTAATTTAATTTAATTTAATTTTAAGTTTAACCCAACATTTGTTTATTGTGTAGTTTTATGCTCAGAAATAAAAAAAAAATTTTTTACTAACACCAAAATCTTTTGGAATCAACTGGAAGTTTAGCAAAATCTAATCACCCGTTTACATCAAGAACAATAATGATAACTATAAATACACTATAAATATTTGCATATAGTTATATATCCACGCCAGTGAACAATAACTTTATTGTTTTATGTTTCTCTGTTTGCTGTGCAATGTCTGTTTGCTTCTCTACATTGTCGCCTGCTAATTCAAATGTGCAAGCCTTTTAAATTTGAATGAGTCTGATTAGCTGGCAGTGTTTTATCGTTCATCAGCTGTAAAAAAAAAAATCATCCTAAGAGCGATATCATTCGCCTGTATTGTTATCATTGTAGTCGTGGTGTGAACTCTGCTATTCTTTTAAATTTGAAACGACTTTTAGAACGTTATATTTATAGCTATAGTTATTGTTATTGGTGTGAACGGGCCTTAAATCAGGTGGTAATGACGTTCAATGTCATTTAGGATGCTGCCCTTTAAGAAAATTGACTACTGTATGTAGACAGCAAAACAGTTCTCTAGATTTTGGAAGAAAGCCACAGAGGGGATGTTTGCATGCACAAATTTTTAACAGTTGGAATAATTCGAATCGGATTTCAGATAGAAAGTTGTCTATCAAATTTACAATCCAATTTGCATATTCATTTACATGTGCAATACATATATTCAAAATAAAAAAATATGTATACGTAGCACCCAGTTGCTGCGTGGAGTAAGTCACGGGAAACATAACGCCACAGGAGCTAACCTTCATTATGCTCGTGGTAACACCTCAAACATCTCGAAGGAAAGCTGACATATACAGCTTTTTTGGCAAATATTTTGTAAATATTCAGTTTGAAACATGAAAGTCAAAACTAAACATTCATAAGACCTACAACCTACACACATTGCAGTACTGCACAGGTAAGCTAGGTATTTTTGAGTTCTATTGAGAAAACATTGGGTTCAAGCATTTACAAGCTTAAAGGAGAACTCCACTTCCAGAACAACAATTTACAAATAATTTACTCACCCCCTTGTCATCCACAATGTTCATGTCTTTCTTTCTTCAGTCGTAAAGAAATTATGTTTTTTGAGAAACACATTTCAGCATTTTTCCCCATATAATGGACTGTTATGGTGCCCCAATTTTGAACTTCCAAAAGGCAGTTTAAATGTGGCTTCAAACGATCCCAAATGCGGTTGTAAACGATCCCAGCCGAGAAAGAAGGGTCTTATCTAGTGAAACGATCGGTTATTTACAAAAAAAAAAAAAAAAAATTAAATACTTTTTATTCTCAAATGCTCGTCTTGCCTTGCAGTCCTTGAACTCTGTGTATTCTGGCGCAAGACAGTTAGGGAATGTTGAAAAACTGTATTTTCTCCCTCAACTTCAAAAATCATTTCAAAATCATCCTACATCACTGCAGAAGTACTGACCCAGTCTTTGCAAAGTAAACATGCAAAAAAGATCAAAAACCCTTAACAAAAAAGGTAAAACAGTGATATAGGATGATTTTTAAGTTGAGGGAGAACATGAGATGGGAGTTTTTTGACATACCCTAACTGTCATGAACAGAAACAAAAACAGAGTAAGACAAGACGACCGTTTGGCATTAAAAAGTATATAAATTGTATTATTTTTATGAAAATAACCTATCATTACGCTAGATAAGACCCTTCTTCCTCGGCTGGGATTGTTTACAACCGCATTTGGGATCGTTTGAAGCCGCATTTAAACTGCATTTTGGAAGTTCAAAATCGGGGCACCATATCAGTCCATTATAATTTCTTTACGACTGAAGAAAGCAAGACATGAACATCGTGGATGACAAGGGGGCGAGTAAATTATTTGTAAATTGCTGTTCTGGAAGTGGACTTCTCCTTTAATCATTTTCCTATTAATATGATCGTTTCATGTACACACAACTTCTTCCAATCTGATCGAAATTTCATTCAGATTAAGATGAGTCAGATCAATTGTGGTGTTTAAATCAATCTAAACTATCAATCTTACTTCTAATGATTATTTGGGTACATGTAAACATAGCTAGTCAACACATGATGGATGAGGCAAACCTAAGGACATAGTGAGAGGACGCAGAATTAGCTGGAAACAGAGAAAGTTGCAATAGACAATATTTTTATTAAAACAAACCTGCATGTAAGAGACCTCAAGAATACATGGTATAGAGGTCAGAGAGAGAAATGAACTTGTTATTAAATTCAAAATAATTTACTCACCCCCTTGTCATCCAAAATGTTTATGTCTTTCTTTCTTCAGTCGAAAAGAAATGAAGGTTTTTGAGGAAAACATTCCAGAATTGTTCTCCATATAGTGAACTTCAATGGGTTGAAGGTACAAATTATAGTTTCAATGCAGCTTTAAAGAGCTCTACACGATCCCAGTTGAGAAATAAGGATCTTAACTAGTGAAACGGTTGGTCATTTTCTAAAAAAAAAAAAAAAATGCAAATTTATATACTTTTTAACTACAAATGCTTGTCTTGCACCAGCTCAATTTCATGCACTACATAATCATGTTGGAAAGGTCACGCGTGACGTAGGCGGAGGTACCGACCCAGTGTTTACAATACAAACGTTCAAAGAAAGTCAAATGCCCTTTACAAAAAACAACGATGTCAGACGATTTTCATGACCTTTCCAACTGATTGCGTAATGCATAAAGTTGTGGACGCACATTGCAGAGCTAGGGCAAGACAAGCATTTGGGTTAAAAAGTATATATTTTTTTTTTTTAGAAAATGACCAACTGTTTTGCTAGATAAGAGCCTTATTCCTCGGCTGGGAGCCCTTTGAAGCTACATTGAAGCTGCAATTTGGACCTTCAACCCATTGGGTCCCATTGAAGTCCATTATGTGGAGAAAAATCCTGGAATGTTTTCCTCAAAAAAACATTTATTTTCAACTAAAGAAAGAAATATGTGAACATCTTGGATGACATTAGGGTTAGTAAATTATCAGGAAATGTTTATTTTGGAAGTGAATTGAACCTTTAAACACAAAGAGTAGAGCATACTTTTAGTAATGGAAACCTCTTCTAAACCCTTTACTCACATGTCCATCAACTTGAGAAGATGAAGAAACAGCCGTGACCTTGGCGACAGAACCTGAGCCGCGGCCCAGGCTGCTGTAGGCAGAAGCAGGTGAGGAAGACCGTGGTGAAGAGTATGTGTTTGGGATGAAAGAAGCAGCAGGTAATGATGTGGTTGAGGTGGGTCTGTCATCTGCAGATGGGATGGGATATCGCCCCCTGGTGTTGGCCCCAGTGTCACCCGCCTGTGCAGCAGAGCTCCCATCATACCTGTTGGCGAGTCTGTGAGTAGGCGTCTGACGGATGGAGTTGGGAGCTGATTGGCTGTGAGTGTGCTGGTTGTATGAAGATATTTCGACTGATTCGGATGAGGGATAGTGACTGCCTCTCCCTCTTCCCAAAGTGCCATTCAGCCCTGTCTGGTAGGATCCACCCCACTGATTTCTCTCCATCTTTTCTCTGTGCCGCTCCCTCTCTGCTCCCACACCAATACCTCCATCCAGGTTGCCGTAGCTACCAGAGCGTCCATCTCCAAGCGGACGTCGGAGATCATCTGAGAAGTCTTCGCTGCTGTTTTCTCTATCCAACAGGGAGCCATGAGACTGAGCCCGACGCAGGGGGGTGTTGTCTCCAGATGAGAAATATGGCCCCTGGATTACCCCATCATCTCTCCTCCTAACAAAAAATAATTAGAGAAATACAAAGACAAAAGAAGCGGAATAAACATTCTTTAAATAAAAAAAAAAAAAGATTTACTGTATACAGATTCATGACACTGATGCACACAATTCTAGATGCTAATTGGTCATGTAGTGCTCTTTGATTTCCAAGATGTAGAAAACAGGGACAAAAATCGCAGAATCCAGACAAAAAACATACTGTATAAAGCAGAATGTCAAGAAATTTGTCAAATTTGGAATCAGTAAATCAAAGCTAAGTCAGTACAAATAAATCAAAATGTAATATGGACTAGTGTCTGTGAATATTAAGCCACAAAAATACCATTTAAATATGTATCTTGCATGTTCTGCGTCTGTGTGAATGAATTAGTGTCACAGACGTGCAGTTTCGTTTACTACACACATACTGAAGAGTGAGTGACACTCGCTGTTTTCAGCCTCTGCTGCCTCAATACATGTGTACATAAACATAATCTCTAAAACTGCTCTGAAAGTCACTTCATGAGCATTTTACCATTTCTTTTGAGATAAACTATCGTCATATCATATACAAACAGAAACTTAAAGGTCTTCACAGAAACCTGTTAAAATAAAAGTTTGGTTTAACTTGAAGATACTGTCACAGAAATATATTACTTAATGTAATGATAGCACTACTACTACTAATAAAATTATTATTAAAACATTATTTTTGTTAAGGGAATATTTACCCGAAAAATTATTTACCAGAATTTGTTTATCAGAAAAATGTAAATACACAGTATTTCTGGAAAAAAAGGAAATAAATAAAAGATTACAAAATTAATAATACATTTAATAAACACAATTAATTAGGGATGCTTTTGATTATTAAAATGTAATGAAACCATTTAAATGTAATCCAGAAAATTAATGTAAAATACAGAATTTGGTTAAAAAAAATAGAAGTGAATTTGAGGGAAAAAAACAAAAACAAAACAAAACAGTAAAACAGATTTCATAGGGCCATAATTTTTTTTTTTAAACATTTAATAAATTGCTGCTAAACGGTGTTTCATGATTTCAATTAATTAGACATGCTTTTTAAATAATATTCTTTAATTTAACAATTTAAACCTAAGGGAACAAAAAAAAAATCAGAATTTGGAAAAAATTTTTGAAAAAAACAGAATTTTGGTTCTCAACATTCTTTAAAATATTTTCTTTTGTGTTCAGCAGAAGAAAGAAGTGCATATAAGTTTGGAACAACATGAGGGAGAGTAAATGATCACAGAAATTTCACCATTGACCCATTAAGGCACATTCAGAATTTACCTAATAATAAAACTATTTATTTAATGGCTTAAATTAATTTTACTAAATATATTCATATATTTGACCCCGGACCACAAAACCAGTCATAAGGGTCCATTTTTTTCTTCTGAAAGCTGAATAAATAAGCTTTCCATTGATGCATGGTTTGTTAGGATAGAACAATATTTGGTCGAAATACAATTATTTGAAAATCTGGAATCTAAGGGTGCAAAAAACAAAAATAAATAAATAAAATATTGAGAAAAATTGCCTTTAAAGTTGTCCAAATGAATTTCATAGCAATGCATGTTACTAATCAAAAATTGATTTTAGATATATTAACAGTAGGAAATTTACTAAATCTTTATGGAACATGATCTTTACTTAATTTCCTAATGATTTTTGGCATAAAAGAAAAATCTATAATTTTGACCCATACAACACATTTTTGGCTATTGCTACAAATATACCCGTGCTACTTATGCCTGGTTTTATGGTCACATAAAGGCAAAAAAATATTTTTAACAGTTATTTAAATGAGGTGGTTTTAAGATCATCAAAAACTCAAAAATACATGTTTTCTTCACTTAAAAAAAATAATAATTCGCAGCATACCTAGGCAGGCTGCTATAGGCAGGTGGTTGGGTTCTTAGCTGTACTCCATATGAATCTCCTTTTTCTCCCTCTTTTAGTACAACGTAGGGCTGCCCACCGATGCCCTGCACCCTCACTGCCACTCCATAGCGAGGCAGCGGCTTTCTGGGTGCTTCTCTGCGAGGCTGCCCACTCACTCCCCCTCCGGTGTCTTGCAGGTCATTTATAAAGCGTATCTGTACACCATGGTCCACAGGGGGCTTCCTACCTGGAACGGGAGCAGACATCCTGGAGGGGAGATAAAAAGAAAAAGAGAGACAAACATAAGTGATAATGTCAAAAATATATAGAATTTTTGCCCTGGCCAGTGACCTCAATATCAAACAGATCAAACAGTCCTCATGGGTTCCAGAACTATTTTTCCAACTCAGTTTCAGAAAATTCTTCAAAAATAGGGTGTTAAGTCTTCATCCAAAACAACCAGCTCAGATGTGAATCACATCACTACAAAGAAACGAAAAGTATTTCTTTTTCTGTCACAACCCTGCATGTTCTTTCCCTCATACCGGCCCTGACAGAAGCAATATGATGTCCTTCAAATTACACTCCACTGCACAATCTGATCTGAAGTCACTTTCCCCTCTACGGACACTGTTCTCCTCATGCCTAAAAAAACACTTTACTTCAACAAAGATACCATGGTGAATTCCCTTTTTTTATTGTTGGATTGTGTGTCAGAATTTGGAGCAGTACTTTACTTATTCGACAATTAGAAAGCTTTTATTTAGAGGTTCAGGGGCGTAGTGCTGAAACCCAATTGTAATTAAAATGGCCAAGGATCAGCAATCTCCACATAAAACTGATCAGGAAGAACAACCCATAAGTCGTAGAGACTTGAAACTTGGAGGGGTACAATGTGTACAATGTCAGCATGGTTTGCCCCAGTTTGCCTGACGGGTGTTACAGCGGTCAAAAGTAATCGAAATCGCTCATAACTCCTTAACCGGTCGTCGCAGGGTCAAGTGTCGGCGGAATCCTTGGTCCAAAGTGGCACAAGTGGCTATGCGGACATTTGCATCTCTAAAAAACATGGCCACCATAGGCCGATGAACTTTGAGCACATATTAGACAAGGTTAACAAAGGTCGATTGGAACAAAACTCGGTGGGCCTGTTTGACCCACGACCTTAAAGGTTAGTGAGAAATTTTAAAGAAATCAGCCACTGAGGGGTGATATGGCATTTTTCAAGGGCGTAAACGATTGCATATTGCGTGGTTTTTCACACATACACACAATATTCACACAATAGACCTCCTCATTTCAGACAACTCTGCCTCTAGAACCACTGCTGTCAATCAAACTGTTTGTTAAATGATTGAGAAAAAAAAAAAACTAGTCCTAGGTTTTTTGCTCAATCTGGAAAAAAAACACTGCAGTACAATTCTATGGACTCTCTAGGTCAATAATTATCCAAAAAAAAAAAAAAAAGAGAAAGAAAGAAAGAAAAGAAATAAGCTACAACGCGGTCGTTTAGAAAAGGGGCCTGTCCAAAAATGCCCAAAAGCCCAAAAAGCCTAAACGAAAACTTCAAGAAACCTGGTGAGTGCATGCGACAGGTCATTCTAAACAAGCAAGCAAATTTTTAGGGAGATCAGACCACAGTCATAAACGTTAAAAAACATCATGTTTCTATGGTAAATGACTTTTTTTAGCATTGATATTGGTCATTACATGCTTGATAAATATATGTAATGTTTTTTTTTATATGTGCTTAAATGTCTTAAAGCGCTTAAACCCCAGTAATCGCTGCTTGCACGTATATTTATTTATTTTTTATAATTAAAGGGTTAGTTCAGCCAAAAATGAAAATTCTGTCATTAACTACTCCATTTCATGTTGTTCCAAACCCGTAAGACCTTCATTCATCTTCAGAACACAAATTAAGATATTTTTGATGAAATCCAAAGCTTTCTGACTCTGCATAGACAGCAACACAACTACCATGTTTAAGGCCCAGAAAGGTAGTAAGGACATTTTCAAAATAGTCCATGAGATATCATGGTTCAACCATAATTTTATTAAGCTACGAGAATACTTTCTGTGCACACAGAAAGCAAAAATAATGACTTTATTCAACAATTTTTGACGACTGACACAAAAGAGGAGAAATTGTTGAATAAATGTATTATCTTTTAGAATTTTAATGATTTTAAATCCTTCTGCCCTAAATGATTGTGGGTAAATGCTAGAAATAATGCTGAAAGCTGAAAGACAAACATTTTTGTCTTTGTTATATTGTGCAGTCCTTCACAATAAGACCAGGAACATTCATTATTAATAAAGCAAATGGGGTCGATTTAATATTGACTTCAACATCCTTGTAGACAACAATGGTCTGTGTTGAAATGTTTCTAGCCGACGCTACTCTCTAAAGGAGAATTTGAATGGGATTTTTACAAGCAGAACCCTACTGTTGTGCTCTATTGAGATAAAGGCAGCCACAGACACGCAGACAGTCGACTGAGGCAGGATTGAATTACACACACTACTCCATGCTGCCCGTTACCTCTGACTCCTGGCACAGACGACCCAAAGGCCTTCATTATTCATTAACCTGAACACACACACTCACACACATTGGTTTTTCATGGTATAGACGTTCCATTGACTTTCTATCCTAAACAACACCTTTTTTTAGATTTTCATTAAGACCAAACAAGTTATTTCTCAACAAAACCCATGGAAGCTCTGGCATTACTCATGATGTAATGGAGTAGAAAAATGAAGGTGTGTCTGGTGTGATGGAATGAAAGTATCTCAATAAGGAACAGATTAAGGAATGAAGGGTGTGACAGAGGAACAAAGTGCATTCCTAGACACCGGTACCATCTTTACCGTTTCTCTTTCTGTCACTTACACTCGTCATCCTCTTCTGTAACAAAAAACAGTTCCTGTGACACACTAAACATACTTCAAACTACAAACACTTTCAGTTTGATCTTTACTGCTTCTCTTACACAAGTTCCAGAATCAGGGACGTTCGCTCCCATGAATGAATCATGGGAAAATCACCATTGAGCAACTGGTTTCACAGTAAACCTACAGCTTTTCTTAAAGTGACCAAATGACCGATTGAAACAAAGATTCAGCCTGAGATGAGTAAGAAAATGTATATTCACTGTGTGACATATAAAGGAGCCTTCATGACTACCATTGCAATGTGAATACAATGAATGGGCCTATTATGTGTTTTGTCACCAGAGAGCTGTTTGAGACAGCTGACGTGTTCATGTCAATGACTGAAAGCAGACTGAAGAAAGACGGGAGATTCTTGTGCTGATAGACAGGCAGGTGAAGTGCTATACAGGTGTATTGAGAATGCAGAAGCAACACTTCAAAGATCATCATCTTCCTCTCAGACTCATTCATAATCTGTGTTTATTGTAGCTGCAGCAGTATTTATGTACTTTTACAGTGACAATGATTAAATTCCATGCAGCTCTCACACGATAGGTGGAGTTTCAGTCCTAGACAGCAGACTTTGAACGCCATAAAAGAACTATAAAGCAGGATGGCTTCTTTATTGATAGCGGGGAGGGGGGCATTGTTACGTTGAATATGATGAACATTTATCCTGAGGGCCTAGACAAATGCTGCAAACAGTTTGTGCAGAAGCCAGTTGTGATACAGCAACAAATCTGATAGTAACTTCCATTTTTTCACCATAATTCAAAGATATTACATTTTGAACTGAACAGTAATGCTGGCACATTGATCAAAGTTCCTTTGAGACAAGCCAGGTCATTTATTGGCCATATTCTAGCCAGATATTTCCAGTCATGCGTTCAATCTACTCAAACAGGCAAAGACCAAAATCTCCTGAACTGTCGGTCAAGATAATACTCCAATTACATATTTCAAATCAGGAACAAAATCCGGCATCGACAAATCAATTGTGCTTTTTTTAAGCTCAGATTCATTCACACACACACACACACACACACACACACACACACAAAACAGCATTTTTTAAGCAGCTAACCATTCTACTGTTAAATAACACACATTTGGCTATTTTAACTGTAAGAAATGACATTTATTCAATGAGAGCTCAAATGCAAAACAGAAAACCGAGTACACTTCATCAATGTATTATTTAATAGACTACATGACTTAATTTTTTATGTAAAAACAGGTCACTTAAGACAAATTTTTGAAAATATTTCTATTTAGCTTAATTTTTTCAGTTAGTTGCAATGCAACATTTCTAATTTGATTTTAAGTCTGTTTTTATATATTTTATAATGCTGTCAAATCGATTAATTGTGATTAATCGCATCCAAAATAAAAGTTTCTGTTTACAAAATATGTGTGTACGGTGTATATTTATATGTGTATACACTATATGTGTATTTATATACACTACTAGTCAAAAGTTTTTGAACAGTAAGATTTTTAAAGTTTTTTTTTTAAGTCTCTTCTGCTCACCAAGCCTGCATTTATTTGGTCCAAAGTACAGCAAAAACAGTACATTTAAAAAATATTAAATGTACTGTTTTTAAGTACATTTAAAAGATATTCATCAAAGAATCCTATAATAAAAAAAAAGTACTCAACTGTTTTAAATACTGATAATAATAATAATAATAATAATAATAATAATAATAATAATAATAATCAGCAAATCAGCAAATTAGAATGATTTCTGAAGTATCATGTGACACTGAAGACTGGAGTAATGATGCTGAAAGCTTTGATCACAGGAATAAATTACATTTTAAAATATATCCAAATAAAAAGTAGTTCTTTTAAAGAGTAAAAATGTTTCACAATATTACTGCTTTTGCTGTATTTTGGAGCAAATTAATGCAGGCTTGGTGAGCAAAAGAGAATTCTTTAAAAAACTATAAAAATCTTACTGTTCAAAAACATTTGACTGGTATATATTGGGGATGCAACAATACAGTTAGTCCACGGTACAATATGTACCTTGGTTTTTAACCACGGTTTTCAGTTCAGTTCTTGCCACTTAAGTGTTTTTTTTTTTTTTGGCAACAAATTAACGAAATACTCCCATAAACCTCTGTACACTGGAAAAAGTGTGGTTTAGTATATGTCTGCATAATTTTTCTTTTGAGAGAGGTATTATTTTGTCGATTTTTACGCAAAATAGAATGGGTTTCATCCATACTGGACGCCAGAAGGCGCCCTCGTGCAGAAAATTCACATATGCGTTAAAGAAGTAGCACTGATGACGTTCCATTCCAGCTTCTCTAATATGGATAAAGCATCGCTATTGCTGTAACTGAATAAAAACAAGTTATAACATTAAACGTTTTAAATGATGAAATGTGAGGACAATAAACACTCGTCTGCAATAATATATGGTTTATCTGTGCCCTTCAAGCCATGTAGTATATTTTCATAGGCCACTGCTAATCGACACAGAATATGAGTATAGAATTTATCGTCTGCCTCATATTGTGATAAGAATCCAGATCAGATCACATGAGGAACTTATTTCAAACACTTGACAGATGTTGTGAATTAAAAACAAGTTCTAATGTGTTTTATAACTTTCGTTTTTATAACTCTTTAGTTGGATAACAGGTTTAGAAAGGCTTATCATTGCATTTCATTAGAATGGAAGATGCTCTGCGTGTGTTGCTTTTTCAGATATAAGCGGGAAAGCATTTCCTCATCTCAGGACGTGAAATCACAGGTACACACAGCAAATTTAGAGAGAAATAAAACAAGGAAGTTATTTAAATGCAAAACCAAAAAAAAAAAAAACGCAATTCACAAGCGCGTATTGAACTGTGCATGTCGTACCGAACGGTTCCATATTATATTGAGAATTGTGACATCCCTAGTATACATATAAATATACACAGTACAAATACATATTACGTAAACACAAACTTTTATTTTGGATGTGATTAACCAAGATTAATTGATCTGACAGCACTTGTCAGCATCATTTCAATTAACGTAAACCATTTTAAATCACGTTAGTCAACAATAACAACACTGATTTAACTCTCCTCAATCACTTTTGAATATGCACATGATGACTGTCAGATTGTTTCTTCTACTGTGTAATAACAGTGATCTGGTCAGACAAACAGCCAAAATTCGGTCATGGTCCAGGGCGATCCATTTCCTCTGTGTCAGTGTGTCAGTGGCCAGACAAACAGAGGCACCATTTAGCCTCTCAGCACTGCATTATCTGATAGGCTGAATGGAGGGAGCCCGTGAGTGGGACGGAGGGGGAGTATAAGGACCCTCTTCCCATTATTACAGTGAAGTGGGGCAGAAAACAAGAGCAGCTATGCTGAGAACACTGGCTTCTCTATCACACTCACTCTCTCCTGCCACATACACTGATCCAAATCAGAGATGTCACTCTTCCCTTCATAGGCAATAGCCAACGGTATGCAGGCATTTACTTACATCCTGAACAAACGCACTTGATTTCAACCACTCTAGGACCAAGTATCTGTGCTTTAAAGGCAAAATGATGTCAATCAACCCATTGCCTTTTTTTCTTCAAAAGCATTGTTATTCTGAATTATAGGCATTATATCTGCTTTATCGTTTTCTCTTAAAATGATTTCATGATAACTTTTGCCTATCTTAAATGCTTTTAACACTAGATTTAACTCCATTCTCCTAGTAAATCCCAGTAAATTTGAGGGTTAACACTCTATTTAACCCAGGATTATGAAATTCCAGAGTTACAAAGACTTCTGAAATGCAGTGACTAAAGTTCTACAATGTAAAACAATGGTGCTGAAGAAGGTCACAGTGAGTTGTTTAGCAACCGAGAACCAATCATAAACTAAACAATGCTTGTCTCATTATATATTCATGGACTGTGTCACAAAAACTTTCAGCTTCAACAGTCCTATTCTGCTTCTACACATTATGAAAAAGTTAAGGAATGGCAGCAAAAACACATTCATTACAGTAATGAACGTACAGTATTGCTTTTGATTCTACAAATGGATAAGCAGTTGCATTCTCGTGTGCTGCTGCCAACCTAAACAATATTAATTATTATATTAAATTCATAAAAAGGCATTTACCCTACAATCATTTATCCATTCATAGGCTTATATACAGCATAACTGCACCACTGAATAACAGATAGTGTTAAATAATATCAGATTAGCAGATGATGAGCATTTTCTGTATTTAAAAAATAAGTCATACAGTACTTGTGTCCTCTACTTTGACTCTAATGGATGGAAAGGGAAACAGACAGACTTACACAGACTTACACACTTTCACAGACAGGTGAATACTAATGGTTATTTGCATTTTGCAGTGTAACATTTAGCAGCTAGCCAATTATTTTCTGGAAACAAAACTTTGCACTCCCAAAATTAGGGGTGGGTGATATGACCAAAATCTAATATTACGAGAAATTTAATTTCACAGTAACAATATATATCACAATACAGTTATTTTTGCTTTAAATAAGTTCTTTATGATATCAAAATTTTAGATACAGAAATTCCATAGAGGAGAGTGGGGACGGTTGCAACATGGCTTATTTCTTCAAGCAGGAATAAGATACAGTGATGATATTCATACTGCACATGCCTTATTGGCCGGCCCCTTATCCTTCCTGGAAGAAATCAGCCACATGTGACCATTCCTTCAACAAAAAATCATTTTCAAGGTAAAAAAGTTTTTTTAAAGATCACATTTTTGGTCATAGTGTCTAAATTGTTTGTGTGAGGCATCACACCAAATGCGATTTTGTGTTGGCAAAGATGCGACACAGAATAGGAAAAACACACAAGAAGATGGGAGTGAACTTCTTTTAACTTGAGCGCCGCATTTTTATAATGCCGTTTAATGCATTAGACACTGCAAGAGATGCGAGTGCAACAGTCAATTGAGTCCATGTTTACATTAAAAAAAAAAATGGAAAAGCAGCACAACTGATTAAAAAGCCTGTGAAGAACTACTACTGTATGACTGATATTTCATGCTTGCATCATGGTGACAGGCTGAAATCTGCTGTTCATTGTTTTTACAGAACATTTATAGTTAATTATACTCTACTGGTGTTATACCTCCAGTCATTCTGAATTTAAATTAACTTGGCTTTTGAGATTTTTTTAATGCACTTTCCTAGTATTATTTCTGAACATATAATATGTATAAGACAAGTTTGTACAATTTGTAGCTGTAGTTCATGCATCTTTTCTGCAAAGATATTTAACAAGTGATTTGTTTAACATTAACATCATGTTGACAATTGTAGACTTTTCTTAAACTGGAGGTTTAAAAGTTACTTGAATCATGTTGTACATTTTCAAATTGACTAGTTAAAAATCATAAAAAAAAAAAATAAAAAAAATAAAAAAAACATTTTTTAGAAAAACAATCTGGAGAAAAAAAACAAAAAACAAAAACAAAAACGGGATTTTAATTTTTTTGCTGTATCGCCCAACAAATAAACAAGAAATGCTACATACATTGTATAAAGTAATCTAATGTAAAAAAAAAAAACACTGCATATTCTTCACTGTGTAAATTAAATACATATTTCTCTCTAAAGTTACATCTGGTCAAGAGCAGTGAGAAATTTTCTCTCTTTTGTTGTTTGATTAACATAATTGACAGACAGCAGGAAATTAGACTGCTGTCACTTTAAGAGCTGTCCAGATCCAATATACTGTTACACAAATTTTCCTTCTGAACTGTTTGTTTTCACTTAAGACCTGAATTACTGTATTTACTGTAATTACTGTATTTACAAGGATATTTATTTAACCGTTCAAGGCCTATGAATCAACCAGAATAACTCCCGTGTTTACTCCTGTGCTTTAAGATCACCTTTCTGACAGCACTCAGAAACAATCATTTAAAATCACGTTTATCGTTGGAATCACATGGAATGTTTTTCTTCCAGCTGATGAATGATATAAACATTGACAGCCTCTCAGAATCTACCTAACTTTAAAAAACTGGAGCATTTAAGGTGGTAGACAACATAACTGTGACACCGGCATATAAACAGAATTCTATCATCCACTGGTGTATATGCTAAAATACATAACATTATAGTTATCTTTCCAGGTGTGAACAGATCAGATAATGTAAGAACGTACCAAACCACAAGTGTCTCCAACTAATTAAACAATCCAAACAATGTTAGATAACTCAAATCTAGACTTCATCTTGCTTGGCTGTCTAACTTGTACACATCCACAGTCAAGATTTAGCACACTCACTTAGACGTGTCAAAATAACCGATTATGAGATATTTACACATTCTGACAGAAACATACTGTACTTTTCACATCATTTCACCTGCTCAGGGAGATGATGTAACAACAAACAAATCTGTGTGCAAATCTTAATGAACCACACTTCTAAAAAAACAGCCTCACACCAGACCCTCCAGGGACACCTGTCTACAGCTCTGAGTCTGCAACCTCTTGTTCTCCCATTAAATTGAATTCTCCCATCTTAAATTGAATCGGGACTGCCGAGCTCTCAGATGTGGAACGTCTAATAGAATTAGAAGGGAACTGAGGCAGGAGACATCTGTGCAGTCAGTATAGTTTGTATTGTCTGCACTGACTATTACAAACCAAATCAATGCGACTACAATCAGTGCATCCGAGCGTGTTTAATTTTGCTCAGACATGCGTCGCATCAGATGTCATATCAATATGAGATATGACTCCAGTCACCTATTTTCAGGTCAGAACTCTTTAACACGGGAGGCAGAGAGAACAAGCATGCTTGGTTTTCCCAGTGTCATTTAGGTTTTTAACATCAACCTTTCAGCAACACTTTTCAGATCAACAGATGGTGTATATTACAAGTCAGACAAGCAGTCTAATGGGAAACAACCTGAATCTCTGATCTCATTTCCATTAATTTGAGAAGGATAAACCAATTACTGATATTCGCTCAGGGGTGATTTACCTGACAGAGGTGACACCTGACAGAGTTCATCTAGATTACTCTAGAAATTAAGGACTCAAGTTGCTAAGAGAAAGCATTTGAGAAAGTGTAGCCCATTGTAAGCTTTCATCCCATTTTAAAGAGTCTGGTATCCCTCCATTAGTGCTCGACTCCCCTTTGCATTCTTTATCTCCTGCCAAACTCCCTCTAAATCTCTTCTTTCCACCCCCATCCCTTCCTGAACTTCAGTCACTTTTCTTGTTTTAGTCATAGACAAACAAGAATTTCTTCTTCTTCTGTGTGTCCAATGGATCTCACCGGCATGACTGAAACAGGTTCCACTGTTGCCAAACACAAATCACACTTCCAGAAACCCACACAATATACAAAGAAATCTTATCTAATAACAGCATGTGATGTATTCCTGACTCCAAGTTTTTCAACTTGGAAATACTAAAGCATGTTATGACTCTCAGCTGTGAATGACACTAGAGGATTAAAGTCTCATACATGGTGATAGAGCGGTAATCACATTATGTTTGTCTATGGCTCAGCACAAACTAGTCACAGGTCAAGAACCAAGATTCCAGTGTGATATGGGAGATGCAAGAACAATAGGTTTCGGTTTTATGGTCTAAATATGTGCAAACAATGATTCAAATGAAAAGTATGCTTTTAATTAATTCCAAAGATTCCCAACCAGGATGTGTGCACCCTCTGAGCACACTTTAGACGGTTCAAGGGGGTAGCTGGAAAGATTCTGCTTCAAATGTATAAAACATATATTACTATTTAATTGGATTTCATATTAATAACTGTGCCATTAGGTATCTCTTGGTGACATTACACCATATTTGCAGCCAGAATCATTAAAGCATATGAAAATCAAAAGCTCATGTGCATCATTAGGGAGAAGCTACTTGATGAGTAGGTTTTTCACCCACAGAACTGATTGTTTTTCCATTTTAGGTTAAATGACTAGAGAAGCCTGACATACATTACTAGAGAGAAATCTATTGTTTCATCAAGATTTAATTAAACATGAGTAAAAAATAAATAAATAAATAATTACTCCATAATTTCAGCCAAAATTGTAACAATGTATGAAAAATCTTGGTAAGTTTTTTTTTTCTTCCACCCACAGAAGTGACTGTTTTTTCATAGTTGCAATGAAATCGCAATGAAAGTAGCGAAAGATCTTTTTTTCTGTATTATGACGTACATCCAAGTAAAATGAATTATTGAAAAAGAAAAAAAAGCACGGCAGGGGCTTGGTTAAACTCATATATTGTTGCCGATAGGATGGAGGCAATTTTGTTTCCCGGGTCTAACCGGATAAAATGAGTGTAGAAGCCTGGTACATTTAATAGATCAAAACTACTAGAAAAAAAAGAAAAGAAAACAAATGAAAAAAATGAACTGGACATTTTCACGTTTCTCAGAACTGATTGTTGTCATAGTTAGGGTAAAGGTAAACCTTTGTAAGTGGTGAATGGAAACTATAACAAATGTAGTTTTTCTGTTCCCATTTGCTCCAGTAGCAAAGGAATCAATCCACTTTAGCATTAACAATAGACCCTTTTCACATTTTCAAGGATCTCGGAAGTGTTGCTGTCATACTTGTGTAAACCTTTATAACTGGTGAACGGAAACTACAGTACAATCTTAAAAATAAAGGTGCTTTAAAAAGTTATTCACAGCGATGCCCTTTAAAGTTTTTTTAAAGAACCATCTCTTTCTTACCTTTTTATAATCTGAATAACCTTCTTTCACCACAAAGAACCTTTTGTGAAACAGAAAGGATCTTCAAAGCTTAAAGGTTCTTTATAGAACCATTTAGACAAAAAAGGTTCTTCTATGGCATAATGAAGCACCTTTATTTTTAGAAGTGTAGTGGATCAAAAAAGTTGTGCTTAGACAAGAACAGGTTTTGTTTTGGTTTTAGTTTCAAATGCATATCTTTTCCCATTCCCATTTGCTTCAATAGCAAAAGAATAAATCCACTTTAGCACTGTTAACAAAAGACACTTTTCACATTTTCAAGGTTCTCAGAAGCAGTTGTTGTCATAGTTGGCTAAACCTTTATAAGCGGTGAACAGAAACTATAACAAATATATATTTTTTCTATTCCCATTTGCTCCAGTAGCAAAAGAATAAATCCACTTCAGCATTTCTATGAGTTTCAAAAAGAGGAAACTTGAAAAACGCCAATCAAAAGTGGCAAAGATGTCAAATTTTCCCTCGTATTAGCAACACTGCAGCTGCAGCGTTAACTAGTTTGTATTACGTTAGCTTCTTTTTGTAATTTAATGCCAAGGCAAGCAAACATTGTGTTATAATATAAAAAGCCTTTGCTAGATTATCGACAGTTAACAACAGTAAAAACTGGTTATCAAATCTATGAAAAGGGTCCATAAAATACGGTAAATATTCATTTTATGTTAACTCTAAAATTGAATCACTGTAATAATATGCACTTTAATAATATCTACTGAATCATATGTAATGTATTAGGTAATAATAACACATTTATATGCTTTTCCCTTACTGATGAAGCTGTGGGGGTACAAAGAAACAGGTCGAGAAGCAATAATTTAATTGACTGAGAAGGAGAGTTTGTGTGCCATTGCTCAACCAGGGCCTATAAAATTCTTCTCCACTGAGTCACTGGTTTCAAATCTCTAAAGGTCCTGACGTCTGGATAACATGACCAGTGAACTACCAAATGAGCCATGTATCAAATATAAACATCATTATCGCTTTAATTCACTTAAATGTTGTTTGTTCTGTTATTTAATAATAGTCCCTTTACACAGTACACGTTTGACGGCTTACCTGACACAGTAACCTGATCGCTCACGACGTGTTTGACAGACTCGTTATGCATTTGAATGAAAACTGGGCTATTCAAACAATGCCTTAAATGTTTAGCGGACTTTCGGGGCTGTGGCGAGGAGGTAAACAATCACAACACTGTTACAGCGGGATTGTTTGCCAAAATTGCCACGTCAAGCGTCTCTCTCATGAGTTTGTTCCCAAAGCGAGAAGCGCAGGTGTTCACCTGGCGATGCACCTGCGCTATGTGCGAAACTCAGTGGGTTATGAAGTCTCTCGGGGCGAAGCGAAAACCAGTGGAAAAAACTGTCATTACGCGGGCTAGACAATAATCCTTTGGACAGACATTAATCCATCTTTAGAGAAGACCACTTAAGAATAACACAAAACAGGACTAAACAAAAATAAACCTCAAAGTATGGGAGCGAAACACTTTGAACTTCCCAGTGAAAGAAAGTTCAGCTCCAGAAGCAGTTGGAGAATCTGGAGCGCAACAAACAACTTAGCAGCAATTTCTAGTCATAGCTAACATGTTTAGCGAGACAAAAATAAGATTTACCCTACCTGATGTTAAGGGAAAGTTTATATTTCACTCTTCTGAATATTCCTCTGTTACCTCCTGTGGTTCTCCTTCATGAGAACTAACGGTGTAAAAGTAACGAAGTTATCTTGAAATGTGACAGCTCTAACTAATAAACCCAAGGGAAAACATTTGCTAAAGACAACCTGTTACCTTTCAGACCGATACCATATGCTCCGCCCACTTTACGCGTGAGAATAATCTCATTGGCTGATAGTGGCGTCGTGGGTGGAACGCATGAAAACATTTCTCATTCGGTTATTGGTGAGGTTGTGTGTCAATCACAATTAAATCTGGAACGTGCTTGTCTGTAAAGCAGTAGAGAAGTGAAATGTTCATTTGGTATAATTTAGAGACAGGAAAGTTTAGTTTTATCACTAAATTGACTCATTGGGTTTAAACTTCTGCGAGCAGGTTTACGTAACTGCCTGTTGCGTAATTTGATATCTATCAGAATAGAGTTGTTAAAGTTGTTTATACTTACGATGTCTTCTTGTAGATAAAATACAGACAAAGTCAAACATGATATTATTGTACATATTTAGGTGCATGTCTCATAAAAATGTCTGTTTTTGTAAATAAAGTTGATCGACTATGGGAAAAGCGCATCAAGTACAATCAAACACTACAAAGTACAGTCAAAAAATAGTGTAGAATCTATGTTAGTTAGCTGGTCCGCCGATGTAGTAAACGTCCCGTGTGGGACATCTTGCAGAATATATTCAGTAGCATTTGGATTTTTTTCTCTTTATCGTTTTCAGTAACTGGAAAAACAGGTCCAGATGCTTTTCAATAAATTCTACAAGGCATTTCACAGTGTTCATAAACACTTGATAAAGCTTTTACTCTTCACTGTGATAACCGCCAGTAGTCATGTGTGGGGAGAGGTGCCCAGTATTGAGTCATTTACCTTTTCAAAACAGTGTAAAAATAGAAATGTATGTAAAACCTTATACAGTAGGTATTTAAGTCGGGGCCAGTTAGAACAGTTCTAAAACTTTGGAATGCCAATATAGTTTTCAAGCAGACACGTGTATTGTGTCTAATTAGGCTAATTAAATTAATGCATAATTAAATAACTAATGTTTACGTTTTAACAAATAATTCTGAATGTTTTTTTTAATCAACCACTAGGTGGAGGCAGCATAAATAACTTTAAATTGCCCATGGGTCTGCCCTTACAAGTGACTTGGGCCAGTTACCCGGTGTAAACTGCTGCCCCTCTGTGGTAGTGTCTTGCACAATAGTTCAGCATTTATATTAAAATATGCTGGGTTGTTTCAACCCAACTTTGGGTCAAATATAGACTAACCCAACCTTTGGGTTAAAAATGTAATTGAAAAATTTAACCCAACTGTTGGGTTAGTAGTCAATAACTGAGCTGAAACAACCCAGCATTTTTTGAGTGATTAAATTCTGGAAGTATATTTAAAAAGTATATATTATTTACAGATTCCAATGTGACAACTTACTCCATATAACAATGTGATAACATGCCACGCTATTAGCTATTAGCACAACGTGTTTTTGCCAACAACGGTGGAAATGTCAAATAGTTGTTCATTATAGTTGTATATTTATTTATTTATTTACATGACCAGAAATTGACCTTTACTGCATGGAGTAGCCTGGAGTACAACGATGGAAATGTCAAACAGACGTTTACTGGAGTTGATTATTTATTTATTAGGTAGCCAAAACTTTACCAAAACTACCTTTACTAGAGTAAAATAGCCTACCCACTGGAGTACAAAGATGGAAATGTCAAATAGTTGTTTATTATAGTAGATTAATGTATTTAGTAGCCAAGACTTCACCAGAAATTGAACTCCAGGGAAGTCAAATAGCCTAACCACTGGAGTACAATGATGGGCATTTCAAGTGTAGTTGATTTTTTATTTATTTATTTATTTTAGTGCTGGACAGCAAATAATCACGATAAATCACACCCAAAATAAAAGTTTTTGTGTACATAATATATGTGTGTGTACTGTGTATGTGTATAAATACACACACATGCATGTATATATTTAAGAAAAATATGTTATGTATATATATTAAATATATTCACATATATATATATATATAATATATATATCAATTATATGAATTTAAATATATACATGTAAATACATACATATATATATATATATATATATATATATATATAGCATTTATTTATTTGTTTGTTTGTTTGCTTGCCAATATTTTTACCAGAAACTGACCTTTACTGGAGTACCATACCATACCCACTAGAGTAAAGAGTGTGTTAAGTAAATGAAAACGTTTTGATACAAATGAAAATCAATTTGCTGAGAGCATTAAGTGAGCAGTAGGTTTGCATCTACAGGTGGGTAGCGCCCAGCAATGAAAAGTTCCCATTTAGGGGAACAGTAGCTGCCCGTAGAGGCACAGAAACCACCCCCACCCACAGCTGCAGCACAAACGCACGTACATGTACATCCCCTTCACTTCATTTAGACAGTCGCTTGGAGTGGATATACCGGGAATGGGATCTTCAGCGAGAGCTAAGAAAAACTTTAAATTTTTCCGCGTTTATGCCCTTCAGAGACTCCTCTTTATCTTGCGGGAATAATTGGGAGCAAACAAAAACAAGACATTATATTCCAATGTGAAGAAGCGTAGTATAGTTGAGAGTGCAAGAAGTTTCCTGAAAAGAAATACGAATGGGATAAATTCTGGAAGCAAGATTACATTACATTACAAAAGGAATTTTAATATTCGGAACCTTTCCCTAAATCAATTTAACAGATTTTTAAAATTAACCAAAACAAGCAGGCTAAATTAAAAAAAAAATCTTGGTCTTTAAAAAAAGCAGAACAAACACCTGAACTTCGCGTTGTAGTGTTGATAATTAAGCAAAAATCAATTATAGAGCCATAGACAGTGATATTTTAGAAGCCGATTAGTTTCCTAAAGGAGTTGCGCGTGTGTATGGAGAGTGGCGCAGACACCTGTACGTATTCACCATGGCGAAGTGGTTTAAAGATTTCCCAACAAGTTTGAAGACTGGATCCGACCGAATCCGTTCTGCTTCGGAATCGGGAACTCAGTCTCGTCCCAAACCAGTTCTAACTGTCGGTACTGGTTCAAAGGGGAGTCTGCGTAAAAATTCTGGAGCTGAAAACGGTGGCAGTGGCGGTGGTGGTGGTGTGGGTTCGCTGCTCCACGGGAGAAATCGTAAAAATTCGGCCATCGAGCTGGGACGGAACCACTCCAGCACCGGCTCGATAAAAGACGGGAAGATATGGGAAATTCTGATCCCTGGGAAAAGTAAGAAGAACACCAAAATGGAGGGGTTTGAAGACCATCGCACCCTGCGGACCACCAGTCTTGCTGACGCGTACATGAGCAGAATGATCAAGGTTAATGATCCAAAATCCAGCGCAGGAGGATCATCTCCAGACAGCGAGAGGGCCAAGTCACCAATCAGAACAGAAACGGTAAGTCTGAGAATGAGGCAACACCACAATATAAACTAGCAAAATGTGTATTCTTCCTGAAAATTCACCGCCTAACTTACAATAACAATGACAGTTCTTAATCGGCATGTATAATTCTATGAAGAACGTTGAACTTCAATGGAACCTTTCAATTCCACAAAATGTTCTTTATAGTGGAAAACGGTTTAGATTTTCTAAATGTTCTTCACACTCCACTAAAGTTCACTAAAAACTTGTTAAACCAAAACTCGTTCTTCTATGGCATCGCTGTGAAAAAAAAAAAAAACATTTTGAAACCTTTATTTTCATGAGTGTAAGCTGGGTCTCAGCTGGTTTTGGAGGGCACTTTCATTCTGGTCTACTTGCTGATAAACTAAAATAAGTCCAGTTTAAATCAACTGGGACCAGCATCTTAGGCTGGTTAGGATGGGTTTTTCAGCAGGGATAAAGGAAGAATAGCCCTGATCTGAGTGATAATGTAGGCCTCAGAGACGGATGTTCTTTTTAGTACATGACATACTCTAATTTTCCCAGTCACCCTGTTGACTGTGAGAACCAAACAAACGTCTTTGTTTTGAAAATTGAGATCAATATCTCTCTTCCATTCTTTGTTTAGGCAATATCTTCTTCTCCCCTCCCTCAGCCCCCTCTTCTCTCTTCGTATCTCTCTTTGCTCCCTCCTCACGTCTCACTTTTTCTCCCTATATTCCCTTTTCATTGAACTGTTGTATTATAAGCAGACACAGTGGAGCTGAAAAGCAACAAACACAATGAGAGCCTTTTCCTTGCCTCTCTTCCTGTCTCTTTTCCTAGTCGTGCACACACTCTTCGCTCTGTCTTTGTGGGAAACGCACTTTTGTGTTTGCGTACACACACACCCTTGCTCACAAATACGCGAAGAATACAATGCATACATAACACAATGGCTCCATCCCATTCTTTCAGTCCCTGGTGAAGGCAGTGTTTGAAGAATTATGTCACCTGATACATTGACTGTATCCTCTCCCATTTACGGACATCCCCTCCAGCTACACTTTGAACATAATACCACAGAAATCAGAATCTCATGAGGTCACACACACACAAAAAAATCACGTCCAGAGGGAGAATCAGAGAAAGAAAGGGGAAAGATGGGATGAAGAATTAGCATAGGCTCTTCAGCTAAAGGAACACTGATTTTTCAACTATGAGATGGAACAAAGAATTCCACCCAGTAAGATGTAATTTAACTCCAGGTTTTGACTAAATGCGCTTTTTAACTGGGTTTGCACCATTGCTGAAGATTACAGAATATTGTAAGTTCATGCAAAGTTAAGATCAATCAGTAGCACTTTTGGCATGACATTGATCACTTTGATATGCAATTTAAAAGAATAGTTTATCAAAAAATGAAAATTCCGTTATTAATTACTCACCCTCATGTCGTTCCAAACCCATAAGATCTGCATTCAGCTTCAGAACACAAATAACAATATTTTTAATAAAATCTAAGAGCTTTCTGACCCTGCACAGACAGCAATGCAACAGACACGTTCGATGCATATCGAAGACTGACAGGGATGAAAAAAATGTTAAATAAAGTCATTATATTCGTTATCTTCGCACACAAAAAGTATTCTCATAGCTTCATAAAATTAAGGTTGAATGACTGATGTCAAATGAACTGGAGTTGAGGTCAAAAGTTTACGTTCCCCTTTCAGAATCTGCAAAATGTAAATTATTTTACTAAAATAAGTGGGGTCATATAAAATGCATGTTACTGTTTATTTAGTACTGGCCTGAGTAAGATATTTCACATAAAAGATGTTTACATATAGTCCACAAGAGAAAATAATAGTTGAATTTATAAAAATTATCCGGTTCAAAAGCTTGCATTCCCTTGATTCTTAATATTGTGTTCTTACTTGAATGATCCACAGAGGTGTCTTTTTGTTTAGTGATAGTTATTCATGAGTCTTTTGTTTGTCCTGAACAGTTAAACTGCCCACTGTTCTACAGAAAAATCCTTCAGGTCCCACAAATTCTTTGGTTTTCCAGCATTTTTGTGTATTTGAACCCTTTCCCGCAATGACTGTATGATTTTGAGATTCACCTTTTCACATTGAGGACAACTGAGGGACTCATATGCAACTATTACAGAAGATTCAAACACTCACTGATGCTTTAGAAGGAAAAATGATGCATTAAGAGGCGGGGGGTGAAAACTTTTGAACCGATGGAGATGTGTACATTTTTCTTATTTTGCCTAAATATCTTTTGTTTTTCATTTAGTACTGGCCTTCAGAGGCTACAAAAGATAGTTACAGGTCTCCAAGAAGACAAAATAAGTTAAATTTACCTTGATCTTCAAAAAAAGTTTTCACCCCCCAGCTCTTAATGCATCGTTTTCCTTCTGGAGCATCAGTGAGCATTTTAACCTTCTGTAATAGTTGCATATGAGTCCCTCAGTTGTACTCAGTGTGAAAAGACAGATCTCAAAATCATACAGCCATTGTTGGAAAGTGTTTAAACACACAAAAATGCTGAAAAAACAAATAATTTGTGGGACCTGAAGGATTTTTTTGAAGAACAGCAGGCAGTTTAACTGTTCAGGACAAACAAGGGACTCATGAACAACTATCACTAAACAAAAGAAACACAGCTGTGAATCATTCACAGTATTAAGAATGAAGGGGATGTAAACTTTTGACCTCAACTGTATTTTAACAATGTCCTTATTACCTTTCTGGACCTTGAACATGGTAGTTGCGTTGCTGTCTATGCAAGGTCAGAAAGCTTTTGGATTTCATCAGAAATATCTTACTTTGTGTTCTGAAGATGAACAAAGGTCGTAGGGGTTTGGAACAACATGAGGATGAGTAATTAATGACATAATTTCATTTTTGGGCAACCTAACCCTTTAAATACTCATTGTTACTCACCATCATAATAGTATAGTCTCAAGCATGTTAACATTTTTTTAGTGTGAAACATTGCTTACTAACTTTTTCAGTATAATAAATATCCAATTTTAAAGTTTAAAGTATGACAACATAACACCTAAACCCTAAAACAACCATAAAAATTAAGAAAACAAATTTATAGCTCAAATAATACACGTTTTAACTTTTAAAAAAAATGTTCTGCTTTTATATTCTCCATAAATTGCCCGTATTTAACTATATTGCAAAAAAAAAAAACCCTGTTTCTGTGTCTGTTTTTAAAACAAAAAAAAATAAAAAAATAAGAAGGGACGAGTCAAAATAAATTTTTGTGTTAATCAACATTATGCTACAAATGCTTTTGGCTAAGCTGAATTTATACTTAACTCAGAATATTTTTTTACTTTTAAGGGTGTAGACGTGAATACAAATTATTGATATCTCTTTCTATTCTTCTTTTCTTCTCCCTCGTAATAGATCATCCTGGAGGATTATGCTGACCCGTTTGATGCTGAGAAAACGAGGGAACAGAGAGAGGCTGAAAGAGAAGGAGAGAATGATGGTTACATGGAACCTTATGATGCCCAGCTCATTATTACAGGTACACCACCTCTTCTCTCTTTACTTCTCTTTCTTTTAATTAAAACATTTCTCATACGCAGCGTTTGTCAGCGTAGCGAGTAGATTTTCAGGGATTTGACGGGTATGAAAAATCACGGCTCCCCTCTATGGTGGTTTCCACGGTGACAGTGTTGTGCTGGGACAATGGGTGTAGTTTCCTCTTTCTGCTTCCTGTTTCCTGTCTGTGTTTCCTTTGCCCCATTCTATGGACAGGAAGTTGACCCCTGCCGTCCCCCCAGTAAGCCTGGCTATGTGAGAAAGACCCCCCAACACTCCTCACTCCCTCCCAATCACTTCCCAGAACTCAGGAAGTGGCCGGCTAAGCCAGCCAATCACAGACTCGCTCTGACTTTCCCCTGGTATGACCATTGTTTTCTCACACAATAGGCCAGACACAAAGTGACAGCAAAGAAACAGTGAGTGAAGGGAGAACGATGGAGCTCCAGGCAGTGTTTTGTTGATGTTGAACTTTAAATTCTGAAGAATGAATAGTTGCATAAGTACATGGAGTTTGAGATTAAAGTAAAATGCACTAAACTGAAAATGAAGTGTTACACAATTATGAGTGAGAACGAAAAAAAAAAGCTACTTCTTTTTTTTCCAGCAAGTTTTTTTTTCTTTAAAAAGTCTATATACAAGATAGGTTTCTGTATGTTTTGTGTTGTATATTATGGTTTTGTTTTTTCTCTTTTTCATATTTTAACATTTATCTAAATTATTTACATGTTAAAAACATTTAAATATACCGCCTACATGTAAAATCTCAACTTAGAACTGAACAGTTAGTGAGAACACAAAGGCAAATTACTACAAAAACTTTTTTGTGTTTTAGCCAAAAAGTTGATGTAAATGCTTTCGAAAAAATTTTAAGCTTTACATTTGTTGCTTTTATGTCCTTACAAAAATTAGCCCTAAACACTGTAAGTGCCTCATTATAGCCTTGATTTCAATGTTTTTGTAGTCAAATTTATATTTTCAAATACTGGTCTTGGTTTTTAGTTCCTCTGCCTGTTTATGATTACAAAGACTTTTGTAAGACTGATTAGTCTTGGTACAGTTGAGGTCAAAAGTTTGCATCCCCCTTTCAGAATCATTAAAAATGTTAATTATTTTACCAAAATAAGAGGGATTATACAAAATGCATGTTATTGTTTATTTAGTACCGACCTGAATAAGATATTTCACATAAAGGGCAGTACTAAGTGAAAAAAATATGTTTAGGCAAAATAAGAAAAATGTACACATCTCCATTGTTCAAAAGTTTTCACCCCCCGGCTCTTAATGCATGTTTTTTCCTTCTGAAGCATCAGTGAGTGTTTGAATCTTCTGTAATAGTTGCATATGAGTCCCTCAGTTGTCCTCAGTGTGAAAAGATGGATCTCAAAATCATTCAGTCATTGATGGAAAGGGTTCAAATACACAAAAATGCTGGAAAATCAAAGAATTTGTGGGACCTGAAGGATTTTCTGTAGAACAGTGGGCAGTTTAACTGTTCAGGACAAACAAGAGACTCATGAACAACTATCACTAAACAAAAAAACGCCGCTGTGGATCATTCAGGTAACAACACAGTATTAAGATTTAAGGGATGTAAACTTTTGAACTGGGTCATTTTTATAAATTCAACTATTTTCTTCTCTTGTGGACTATATGTAAACATCTTTTATGTGAAATATCTTTTTCAGGTCAGTACTAAACTTAACATTTTTAATGATTCTGAAAGTGGGATGCAAACTTTTGACCTCAACTGTATTTGTTGGTATACTACAGATTCAGCTTTGGTTTAGTCATTATTTCCTGTGGTTTCATTCACTTTTAAGGTGATCTCAAACAATAGTTGATTCACAGAATAAGCTGTGAATCAACTTGTCGTAACTGACACCACTGCCACTAGGCCTAACACATTTTCAATGTAAATTATTTAAATCACTATGAATTATGTTAAATAAGTATTTAATAAGTATTGCAATGTTTAACACATTGGATAAAAAGGCGAGAAAGCGAGAACTCATTAATGTTGACAGCTTGTTCTGCATCTTTAGCACATGGGCTATTTACTTGTAAATGAAGCATCTGGATATGCATGATTTCTAGGGACAAGTAGGGCCATCTTTTTTCACTTTCAGAGAAACTGAAAGCAATTAATTCAGTCCTAATTAATGATAAATTTGGAAAAAGTTGGCAGTGGTTGGCTGTTCAGCGTCTTAAAAGCGAAGTCCATAACAGAATGTTATACTATTACGGTTTTGAAATATGAGAATATGTGAAAGCTTGATAAACGTGAGACTAAATATGCAGTCATATTTACTGCTGTTCTGCAAATTTTTTGCAAAATCTAGTCAATGGGAATCCAGGCTGAAACATATCCCCACACAGATTTCACAATGAATTCAAGTTTGTCATGTTAATTTGTATTGACCAAAAGAAATCTGCTTTGTTTGAAAGTGACTTTTGTGTGATCTTTGCTTTATACACTACAGACATCAGAAAATTAACCTTGCTCGTTCTTATCACATGAAATCTGTTTTGGATAGAGTTCTGATCCCACATGTAAATTTGTGCGCTTATGCAGAAATTCGCCGACGAGGCTCGAAGGACCTGCTGAAAGTGTGTGTAGTGTTGAATGGAGGAGAGAGCGAAGGGTCTGGACCCCCACAGATTTATGATGTCCCATATGAGGAGGTTCTGGAGGGAATTCCCTTGACCCGACCTGAGTCTGACTCCAGGCCACCAGCAGAGTATGAGCTGCCCTGGGAGTGGAAGAAGGAGCAAATTGTTAGAGCACTGTCAGGTAACATCCCTCCCATCCATATTTGAAGCATTCCTGCTACAAAAAACACAGTATAATGAGGAAAAACTATTAAATAGTCATTTAAAAGCTAGTTTTAACAACATGTTATTGAGGTACTTATGATGTAGCAGTTGTTAGAAACATTTGGGATAGTGGTGGGGGGTTATTATTACCAGATCCCATAATAAAAACTGTGGTGGTTGATGTTTCTTTTTGTATACAGCTCAGTTTGATGGAGTAGACCGCATGTCGAAGGAAGAGTCAGGTTCTCCCACTGTGAAACAGCAGACACTGAGACATAAGAGCTGGACCCCAAAAACCCTTCGACCGAATCCCCCGTCCCCAACGTCCCCTTCATCTCCCAGCACCACCCCAGACAGTGAGACACCAATAGTTGATCCCACCCTGCCCCTCGAGAAACAAAGGTATGTGTTTTGTGTCTTAAAAACGTAGTGTTTTTAATGTGGATTACCTGAAACCCAAAAATGAAATGGTGAAAATAAAACTGGAATGAGAATATGTGTGCTAAAATATGCAACAGCTGTGACATGAAAAACATGATCGCCTAGTTACTGTGTATATTAGCACTTATAATAGAGGCCGATTTAACTTTAGTTTACATGTCAGGCACTATATCTTCAGGAAGAATGTCAAAACTTTGTGAATTTGCACAATAACAATGTTCTCATGAAAATTTGCACATAAAAATTATTATTTTATATGTTATTGTTATGAATTATTTCTGAGAAATTATTTAAGAGACGGCAGTCCATTACAGGAAAAAACACTTACAGTTTTTTTCCATTACTGGAAAAAATTTCATTTTAAAATACATTTAACTTGTAATAACATTTCACAATATTACTGTTCCCCTTCAAGGGAACTTGCACTGTGTCCCTATAGCGTTCACTAGAGGACGCAGTGTCTCGTTCCCTCTCTAGGGAACCATGGTTGCAGGCAGAGCCCAAAACTTTCCCCTTCAAGGGAACTCGCACTGCGTCCTATTAGTGTCCACTAGAGGACGCAATGTCTCATTCCCTCTCGGTGAAACTATGGTTACATGCGAAACCTGAGATGTTCCCCTTTCAAGTGAACTCATACTGCATCCCCATAGTGTCCACTAGAGAACGCATTGTCTAATTCCCTTTCAGAGAACTATGGTTGCATACATAATTGAGACATTCCTGAGACGTTCCCAAGACGTTCTTCTTCAAGTGAACTCACACTGTGTCCCAATAGTGTCCACTAGAGAACACAGTGTCTCGTTCCCTCTCAGGAAACCATGGTTGCATGCATAACCCGAGACATTCCCCTTTAAGGGAACTCGCACTGTGTCCCCATAGTGTCCACTAGAGGACACAATGCGTTATTCCTTCTTGGGAAACCATGTTTACATGGTTACATTCCTCTTCAAGAGAACTTGCACTACGTCCTCTAGTGGACAGTATAGGGATGCAGTGTCTTGTTCCCTCTCGGGGAACCATGGTTACATGCATAACCCAAGACGTTCCTATTCAAGGGAACTTGCACTATGTCCCTATAGTGTTCACTAGAGGATGCAGTGTCTCGTTCCCTCTCTGGGGAACCATGGTTACATGCATAACCTGAGATATTCCTATTCAAGGGAACTCACACTACATCCTCTAGTGCAGTGGTTCTCAATCCTAGTACTGGGGCCCCCCTGCTCTGCACATTTTGCATGTCTCCCTTATTTAATACACCTCAGTTCAGTTCATGGATCTCTCTCCTAATGAGCTGATGATCTCAATCAGGTGTGTTAAATAAGGGAGACATGCAAATGTGCAGAGAAGGGGACCCCTAGGACCAGGATTGAGAATCACTGCTCTAGTGGATACTATAGGGACGCAGGTTCATGTTCTCTCTCGGGGAACTATGATTAAATGCGTAGCCCGAGATGTTTTTTTTACTGTATCTTCTTTTTTTATTATTATTATGGCTGTTTTCATGCTTCACAAAGTGCATGCACAGCCTCACATACTCAAAAGTGAACATTGTCATCATTTTCTAACCCTCATGTCATTTCAAACACGTATGACTTACTTTTTTCTGTGGAACATGAAAGTAGATATTTTGAAAAATGTTTTTGTTCATTCAATGTTTTGACCCCATTGACAAAACCACTGAGATTTTTTTCCAAATGTCTTCTTTTGTGTTCCACAAAAGAAAGAAATACATTGTCATTTTAATTATAAGTTTTAGTTTGAAAATGTTGCTTTAACACTATTGTTTGCCCAATCTATCCATTTGTACAGTTCTCAATGCCTCCTAAATCTCTTCTCTACCTTCTCTAATCATATTACATAATCATACCGTGTAAAAGTAAGAATCTCCTCCTCTTTTCTCCCCCTCTGTCTCTCTCTTCAGCTGGTATCATGGCAGTGTGAGTCGTCAGGAGGCGGAGGCTCAGCTGCAGCACTGTAGGGAGGCCAGCTTCCTGGTGCGAGACAGCGAATCAGCTACCAGCAAATACTCCATCGCCCTCAAGTAAGTGCATGCTTGTGTAACTCTGAAATAAAGAGATCAAGAGTTAGCAGTCCTGAAAAGCTGACATAGATGATATAAGATCCTTATTTCCCTCTCTCGACAGGACGAGTCAAGGATGTGTGCACATCATCGTAGCGCAGACCAAAGAGTGCGGCTACACACTGGAAAAGAGCAGCTGTGTGTTCCCAAGCATCCCAGAAGTGGTGCACCACTACTGTACCCAGCGCCTACCTTTCACCGGGGCAGAACACATGACCCTACAGCACCCTGTGTCACGCACACACTAAACACACACACACATGCTGAACTTATACATATTCACAGCGTTCTCTGGTGCAAAGATGTGAATGTACAATACCGTGGTGCCTGCCAATCACATGCCATTAAAGCACAGCTTAAAACTCTTGTATGTATGTAGATGTGCGCATGGAAAGGAGTAAGTGGAATTTTTAGATATATTTGTGTTTTCGCCCCACATATGATACTAGAAAGTCCAAAGGAGGAAATAGATTTCAGAAACCGTAGTTTAAACGTGACAGTTTACATAATGCGTATCTGTTGCACACTTTTGTTTTGTTATTTCCTCATCCCTTGTTTGAGTGCGCTGGGACTACAGCCTCATAAGTTCATTCCCAATCATGTTACCGATCTAATTTTGTGCCTGAAGGAGTGAATTACTTCTAAACTCCCCCTGCTGGCATCAGCAGCAAACTGCAAATTTCTCTTGAGAGATGCAAATTTTACTCCCTTCTACAACGACTGTGCATTTAAGTGGGCAGAATGTGCACAGCTGATATTTTTAGGATCCGTAGCGTAGATTTAGTTTAGAATTATAGCTGAATTCTCATATTATTTTATCCTTTGAGAAAAAAAGAAACACTTCACCACACTTTGGCAGTTCCTGGATAGCTGAGGTTAGATCGTTAGTTCGGATCAATACAGCAAATTGAAGCTGGCTCGTTCATCAGATAAATGAGTCATTGCCGCTGATTGGCTAATGTTCTTGTCTGTACGTGATAAAACTTTGTATTGATTGGTTTGAGTTTGCGAATAGCGGGATGTCGAACGGATTTACTGACCGTGCAGTCATGCTTGGATTCATGGCATACCGAATGTGGCATCACTCTTTTGGTGATGGGAAGTTGCGTTTAAATGTATGTCTGTTTGTTTAAAGGTAACAGGTTCCATTTTTAATCTTAAAGGATGGTAAATTAGATTTTTTGTTTAATCTAGATGAGAGACATGTGATGGAAAAAAGCATGTTCACTGAAGATTTTGCCTTTGTACAATGTAAGACTGTGCAAAGCCTGAAATAAAGCAGATAATGCTAAATTTGTTAAATTTCTCAGTCTCTTTCACATTCACACATAAAAAGTTCCTGAAGAAATGTAACATACAGTTTAATACACCTTGCACATAAAAAATGTTTACATAGAGTCCACAAGAGAAAATAATAGTGGAATTTATAGAAATTACTCTGCTCAAAAGTTTACATATGCTTGATTCTTAAAACTGTGTTTTTTCCTGAATGATCCACAGCTGTGTTTTTTTGATTAGTGATAGTTGTTCATAATTGCCTGCTGTTCTTCAGAAAAATACTTCAGGTCCCACAAATTCTTTGGTTTTTCTGCATTTTTGTGTATTTGAACCCTTTCCAGCAATGACTGTATGATTTTGAGATCCATTTCACACTGAGGACAACTGAGGGACTCACATGCAACTAGTACAGAAGGTTCAAATGCTCACTGATGCTTCAGATGGAAAAACGGTGCATTAAGAGCCGGGGGGACATTGAATTTGAAGATCAGGGTAAATGTAACTTGTTTTGTCTCCTGGGGAACATGTACGTATCTTCTTTATCTTCTGAAGGGCACTAATAAATGAAAAAAATTTGACATTTAGGCAAAATAAGAAAAATGTACACATCTTCATTCTGTTCAAAAGTTTTCACCCCCTCGCTCTTAATGCGTCATCTTTCCTTCTGGAGCATCAGTGACTGTTTGAACCTTCTGTAATAGTTGCATATGAGTCCCTCAGTTGTCCTCAGTGTGAAAAGATGGATCTCAAAATCCTACAGTCATTGTTGAAAAGGGTTCAAATACACAAAAATGGTGAAAAACCAAGGAATCTGAAGGATTTTTCTGAAGAACAGCAAGCAGTTCAACTGTTCAGGACAAACAAGGGACTCATTAATAACTATCACTAAACAAACAAACAAAAAAACACTGTGGATCATTCAGGTAACAATACAGTATTAAGAATCAAGTGTATGTAAACTTTTTAATAGGGTAATTTTTATAAATTCAACTATTATTTTCTCTCGTGGGCTACATGTAAACGTCTTTTATGTGAAATATCTTATTCAGGTCAGTACTGGATAAAAAATAACATGCATTTTTTTATATGATCCCTCTTATTTTGGTAAAATAATTAACATTTTGCAGATTCTGCAAGGTGTATGTAAACTTTTGACTTTAACTGTGTTAAAACCACAACAGATCTGTCGTGCTTAAGCTATAACCATACACTCGTAGAAAAATAGGTACAAAACCTGTCACATATAACATTTATACACAACATTTACAAATTACCATACAAAAGTTTTGCATCAGTACTTTTTTTTAAAGAAATTAACACTTTTATTAAGGGGAGACACATAAATTGATCAACTGTGACAGTAAAAACTTTTATAGTGTTACATAAATCATTAGTAAAAGGATCTTATGATATCATGCACTAAGAATCATCAGAGGTTTAAGTGTTTCCCAGCACTTATTAAACATTGCCAGGGCATCTCAAAATTCAAGGGAAAAACCACATAAGTAATAAATAATAGTATTAAGTAAATAAATCAACCAATAGGACTAATGCATAAGTAAATAAGAAATTGGATACATTTTAAGAGCTCAACTGACAAAGCATAGCTTAGCAATGCCATTTCCCAAAGATGACACATACTAAAATATAAACCTTGAATGCATTGTATGTACAGTACATCAGCTCTGAGAAAAACATATGCCATATGAGCAACTATAAATGTATTTATACTCATCTGATCAGATTGAGCATAATATTGCCTGTGTGTATGTGTGAACATATTCTTTTTCGCCCACCAAAATGGTTCTTGTATTTTCTATAATAGCAAACCTATTCAAATCCAAATCATTGGTGAAAAAGTGTTTTCTTAACGACAGCTGAAGTCAGTCAGTGTGTCAAAATCACGTAAGTTAGAGAAAGCTGCCAGCACCAAATGGCAGGAGACAGAGAGGAAAGGAGCAAAGGAGAGAGGGAGGGGTAAAGAGAGAGGGAGGGGTAGCATAAGCACTCGGGGGGGTCCCAGTCTGTAAATAATTCAACAAGAGACTGAGCACTGAAGTTTCCCTGTCAGCTCAGCTCTGCAGAGATAGAGAGAGGCAGGCCAAAAGTATACAAAACAGAGAGAGAGAGTGAGTGAGCACACAAAGGTGCACATAGAATATGACATCAGAAGGAAAGACAGAGAACAACGAAGGGAAGGAGTAGAAGGCTGTGAGGGAAACCATAGAGGAAGACATAGAGGAGAGAGCGGAAGTTAAAGAGAACAACAAAAATATCAGCAGGAAAGGCTGTTTTTAGAGGTGATGAATATGGTGATGGTGAAAAAAAGAGAACATTAAGCAGGCTAAAAAAAGAATGTATGTGATTCAATAGAGAGGAAAATCTGTTTTTGATCATCTGTCCCAAAATATAGCTCTATCTATATCTATCTATCTATACAATTGTTTTATTATTTTATATATGTGAATTCTATTAAATGTATTATCTCAGTATATATTACATCTATAATTATGCATCTATTGTACTGCAATGTCAATCTGTAATGAAAATAGGTTAAGTCAAACTGTAGTATGACACAGCTAGATCTATACAGTCTATGGTTTCAAATACAGGCTATTTTATAATCAAACAATCATACCAGCATAATTTTAATTTATTTATCCTTTGACATGATGCCACTGAATTGCAGAGCTGGTGCAAACATATCCGCAGATGCTTTCTTATCTGCTGCTTTCTCACCGCTGTCATTTTTGTGGTGTGTTTATTTTGTTCTTGAGAGGAAAGCGCACAGCACATATTTACATATTCACCTAAACGTCGCTCTCAGCAGCGAAGACTGTGTCTGGATGTTCATTAACAGTATTTTGCTGCAAAGGTATTTTCAACTTCTTTTTACACCTAAGCAAAGAATGAAAAGAACTGTAACTATTTCGTGGCACTGAGTTGCTGGCTCCAGTTCACTTAACGGCCACCGGTGTCGCTAAAAACAAAAGCTTTTAAATTCTACATATAGCCCCTTTAAAAAGGTAATTTACCTAAAAATGAAAATTACCCCATGATTTAGGGTGCTTTCACACCTGCCTCATTTAGTTCGGTTGAATCGCACTAGAGTTCGTTTTCCCTCTTGGTGCGGTTCGTTTGGGCAGGTGTGAATGTAACAATCGCACTCAAGTGCGCACCAAAGCGGACCAAAAAAGCATACCGAGACCTCCTTGAAGAGGTGGTCTTGGTACGCTTTCAAACGAACTCTGGAGCGGTTCGTGTGTGGTGAGAACATGATCCGAACTCGAACAGACCCAACTGCAAGAAGTACTGCACCTTTTTGGACTAATCCAGCTGCCGTAATCAGCTGCGCTGTGCATTATGTGATGAGGACAAGTATTTGTTGACAGTTAGCGCTTTAACATCTGGCCAACGAGTGATGTGGATCTTGTCATATGACTGCATTTTGGTTCGTTTCAACTGGTTCGGACCAGAGCAATCAGTGTGGTGTGAAAAGGACCCAAAACGGGAGAAAAATGCTACAATGTATCATTTGTTGCCCTTGGTCCGGACCAAATGAACCGAACCACAGATGTGAAAGCACCCTTACTCACCCTCAAGCCATCTTAGGTGTATATGCCTTTCTTCTTTCAGACGAATACAATCAGAGTTTATTAAAAAATGTCCTGCCGCTTCCAAGTTTTATAATGGCAGTGAATGGCTGTTGAGATTTTAAAGTTCAATAAAGTGAATCCATCCATCATAAAGTATACTCCACATGGCTCCGGAGGGTTAATGAAGTCCTTCTGAAGTGAATCTTTAATATTTAAAACTTAATAAACCGTAATCTCTAGCTTTTGCTAACTGTCATACGCGTGTTCAAGTGGCGTTCCAGCGGATGACGTAGGATGTAGGCATAGCATAAGCTCTGGTGAGAATTTGCCAATCTTGTGAGAACCAAGTTTTGTTTACAGCAAAGGAAAAACTCTCAGAAAAGCCAGTCTAATACTTTTTTCTTTACAAAATCTAATTTTGTACTTCTAATACGTGACCGGTATTTTGTTTTGCTCTCTCCACTTTAAAATACAGATATTGTTCTTGCACAAACCCATTGATTTGATTCAGAAGGCCTTTATTAACACCCAGGAGCTGTGTGGAGGACTTTTCACAATGGATGGACGCACTTTATTGGACTCCAAAATCTCAACAGCAATTCACTGCCATTATAAAGCTTGGAAGACCCAGGAAATCTGATTGTATTCGTCTGAAAGAAGAAAGTCATATACACCTTCGGTTTGAGGGTGAGTAAATCATGGGGTTATTTTCATTTCTGGGTGAACTATCACTTAGAAATAATACATTATATAAATATGCAAATACATTACATGGTAAGGTTCGAACATGTTGCTTGTTGCCCAGATAATGATGACAAATATATATTATTATTATTACTGTTGCTTTTAAAAGATCTTTTGCAGATTTGCTCTCTCCATTTTTTTCCCCACACTTTGTAGTAAGTCAGAATATGGAAGACATATGCCAGGAAGCTTGAGATATCCTCAGCTCTGTGTGACTCACTGCTCGTAAAGAGCATAGCTGTACACTATGGTGTGAATAGGACATGAATACCTACGTAACAGTCAACCAGTGAGTCACCAGTGACCAAGCTTTTGCTTTCCTGCACATTAATTCCACCTCCCTGCTCTTTCTTTCCTCTCTTTCTCTCTATTAATCCATTCTCTCTTCTCTTCCCCTTTCTTGTAATGTTTCCACATCCTTCCCTCCATCTTCCTCCTCCGCCCACTAGTGTCTTCAGGGATGTAAAGCCGAGGTCATCTATAGGGATCCCCCAAGAGAAAATGCAGAAATAGACATTTTGGCCAGAGGGTGTGAGTGTACATGTAATGGAAGATAGAGATATAAACATTGTGAGTGCATGAGACGCAGAGAGAGCGAACTAGGAGACGGGGAGAGCTTGGGAGACCCCATCATCTCCCCGGAAGCGATGGTTATTTCTGGAACGCTGAGCACTGAGTTTTGACACACAGCAACTGCAGAACCACTGGTTGAAAGGCCAGAAGTGACTGACACGCAGACAAGAGCGGTTGTGATGTGGGGACAGGACTCAGTCATAGAGTGATGTTACCGATGCTGACTGGTGGAGAGACGATACCCATCTTCTTGAAAAACTCACACCCAGCCACCCGTTCCCCTGGGGCAAAACAAATGAAGCGTAAGTCTCCATACAGAGCGAGCTTTACTTCCTGCTGTTGGAGTAGGGTGATGGTGCTTTACAGCAGCTGGACAGTTGAGAGGATGTGTATGTGATATGAGAAGGTAAAGAGTAGTTCTGCATGATTATGAGAAAAATGATCATATTGTAATTACCCCATGATTTACTCACCCTCAAGCCATTCTAGATATATATGATTTCCTTCTTTCAGATGAATACACTTGGAGTTATATTAAAAAATGTGCTGGTTTCTTCAAGCTTTATAATGGAAGTGATTGGCTGGGGGGCATGTCCAGAGCCATGTGGAGTATATTTTATGATGGATGGATGCACTTTATAAGACTTCCAAATTTCAACAGCCATTCACAGCCATTATAAAGCTTGGACAAACTTCAAATGTAACTGTCTGAAAGAAGAAGGTCATATACACCTAGGATGGTTAGAGGGTGAGTAAATCATGGGGTTACTTTCATTTTTGGGTAAGCTATCCCTATAATTTCAGTTAATGACTTTAAGTAATCTATGTCCAATAAAACCTGAGAACTGTTTTACACATCAGTACACTCTTAAAAATAAAGGACTCTTTATTAGCATTAGTGTTTCCATGAAAAACCTTTAACCTCCAGGCAGGGTCATGCATCCAGGGAATCTTTCCATTCAATTAAATTTTGTAATCAATTTTTTTTTTTTTTTAATTTTTAAAATGTTCTTCACACTAAGAAAAATGTTATTTATTATTAATTATTATTAATTATATTATTCATAATTATTATAATTAATTAATTATAATAATTATCATTATTATTATTTTTTAAGAATTGTTCACTGAAAGGTTCTTTGGGCAATGAAAAAATATTCTTCTATGGTACTGCAAAAAAAAAAAAAATCACATCACATTCACCTGGTAAAAATATGAAAAACAAAGCTCTCATTCAAATTCTGAACAGATTATATAATCACAACACTAAACATTCTCGAATATTCCTGGTCCTAAACCAGTCTTAAGCAGCACTGGTATATTTGTAGCAACAGCCAAAAATACATTGTGAGTCAAAATTATTGTTTTTTCTTTTATGTCAAAAATCATTAGGATATTAAGTAAAGATTATGTTTCATGAAGATATTTTTTATATTTCCTACAGTAAATATATCAAAACTTCATTTTTGATTAGTAATATGCATTGCTACGAACTTCATTTGGACAATTTTACCTGTGATTTTCTCATTATTTTTATATTTTGAGATTTTGAAATAGTTGTATCTCAGCCAAATATGGTCCTATTTCAACAAACTATACATAATTGGAAAGCGTATTTATTTATATGATGTGTAAATCTCTTTTTTTTTTTTTTTTTTTTTAAAAAAAGACCTCTATGACAGGTTTTGTGGTCCAGGGTGACATTTTAAGAAGTACCTTTAATGGAACCTTCATCATTTTTTCCTAGCATGAAAAAAATCATTTGAACCTTTCAATAATCTGAAGAACCATTAACCACTATAAAGAAATGCCTGTTTTTGTTGTTCTACAATGTTCACCAAGTAAATAAGTTTTACAATCATAAAAGCCTATATATTTACGAACCCTATAATTATTCATTATAAATTATAAATAAACATAATTTACACCTTTCAGATAATCAACTTGCCTCATATGCACAATTGAAATGTCTGTGTTTGCAATTCTCCACCACATCATGATGAGCATTTTAATGTAATGGATCGATAACTGAATCAGTTTATTGTGGAAATTGCAATTGCAAATATTTTGAATACTTGTTCAGTCATAGCTCCTAGACAGAGAAACTGTTTTCGAATATTTTCACACTGAAAAGTAAAGGCCCTTCTGAGGTGCACTGCGAGTCTTCAGGTGGACCAAATGACCTTGTAAAGGAAATGGTAAGTGTCCTGTGAAAAAACACATTCTATGTAACCGGATGTGGTGAAGGGGAATCTGAGGTATGCCTGCCTCCCCCGCCCCTCCCCTCCGCTGTTTCTGTCATCTCGTCGCATCTCCTCTCGCTCACCGCGACTAGTCCTTCATCTACCTGGCTGCTCAGAAAACCGTTCCCGCTCCATCGCTGGGGAGAACCACGCGTTCAGCGACCTACAGCCGCTGACGTAACGATGCCAGGTACCGAATAACGTCGAGAAGAAAGAAAATATCTTTACCCATCGCGCGCGTGTCCACCTCGACAAAGTCACGCTCCGATACGCACGACTACACGCGCGCACGGGAGAGAGCAGTTCACGCTCGGCAGATGCTTCCCCGTCCTCGCTGAGATGATGGCTCTGTGGACGCTCTTCTGCATCCTCGCCATTGTGAAAAGTAAGTTATCCGCTCGCTACTCTGAGGCTTTTATCCGCGAAACCAGTAGCACGTAATGCAGGTTGGTGCGTAAGCACAGTTATGTACATGATATTGGCATAGAAAAAGCGATGTATGGAAGCAAACCGTAGCTCTTTGGAGATGGAGAGATGCTGGGCGGTCGACAATGAATCTATGCAATCACTCTGTGGTAATATTTCATGTGTGACCTGAGTGTTAACAGATATAATATGCTCATATTTTCCTGCCGTCCTCTAAGTTGCGCACAGCGCCTGCTGTAACGCATTAATATAGAATCACGGCGGCGGCATGTTGGCTGTTTCTCATTGTGCGCAGAAGTGCTGAGCAGCGGTTATGGCACTGTAAGCCTGAATGATAATACACATCATTATTGCAATGAGCCGCAACCACCACAACTGCTGAAATGTGATTTTTAGAGTCTCTCTGGGGTCGCCTCTTGACGAAGATAACGTTTAATTTGTGTTTATCACTCAACATTGCCTCGCAGGAACGGATGGATAGTTGCAAAGCTTGTGTTAAATTGTTATGTTTATAAAGCGAGCTTGCAGAAATGGATTGAAGTGTGCGTGTGGAAACATAAGGCATGGGTCTTTAACCTCCGGATGCATGCATTATTAAATCAGTACGGAAAAAGAAAGTTTAATGCCTTTTTACTTCAAAACAAGATCATAATGATTCCAACCCAGATGTTACACATCTGCCACCATGAATTGCATTGTACTGTATTGTAAAGTGATTTAAGTAAATGACAATTGGTTGGAAATCAAAAAAAATATGCATATAATATGAATATCATAATGATTTAAGCACTCCATTTGTGACCCTGGACCACAGTCATAAGGGTCAATATGAAATTGAAATAAGCTGAATAAATAAGCTTTCCATTGATGCATGGTTTGTTATGATAGGACAATATTTGACCAAGACACAATTTGAAAATCTACATATGACTCGTTTTGTGGCCAGGGTAACATTTTTTACACATATCTTTATGTCTTTAAAATAAATCTGTACTGCTGTTGCTCTGTATGCACATAATCAAATAAAATTACTTAATTAAATTAATTAATTATTTTTACATTGTAAAAATGACATCATTGATTTATCGCAAATATTCCTAAAGATAATCACAATAGGATTATCAAGTAGATCCTATTCTTTCTTTCATTCCTTCTTTAACTGGATCTTATGGAATAAAAAAAAAATTTTTTTGGTAGTACTTGATAACTTTTGTCAACCGTGTTGGTATTATGTGCCATAAATAAATAAAAAAAAAAAAAAAACAAGAAAATAGCTGTATAAACAGGACAGTCAAATGCTCAAAAGAGGATAAAAGGTAAAAGACTCCGACATGAATAATTAGCTGAAAATGTATTCATTCTCAGGTCATTCAAGATATGAATGTTTCTTCATCAGAACAGATTTAGAGAAGTTTAGCATTGCATCAATTGCTCACCAATGGATCCTCAGCAGTGAATGTGTGCTGTCAGTATGAGAATCCAAAAAGCTCATAAAAACATCACAATAATCCAGTCCATCAATTAACGTCTTGTGAAGTGAAAACGTGTTTGTAATAAACAAATCCATGATTAAGGTGTTTTAAATCGAAACCACTGCCAAAATATGAGTATGCGATCTATAATTATACAATCCATAATATTACCTCCAGTAAATGGATGACCTTAGGATAAGTAAATCTTTAGTAAATCTTAATTTTGGGGTGAATTATTAGTTTAATGGTGAAGTAAATGTAACATCACATACTCCGGTTAAAATGACTTTAGAGGGACAAAAATAAACAATAATAATAATAATGATAATAAGCAGTCAAATTTCTAAAAAGTTACCTGATAATCATTAACAATCCATTGTTGGTGTAATCTAATATGTAACCCTGGACCAAAAAAACAGTCTTAAGTAGCACGGGTACAAAAATACATTGTATGGGTCAAAATGATTGATTTTTCTTTTATGCCAAAAATCATTAGGTTATTAAGTAAAGATCATGTTCCATGAAGATATTTTGTAAATTTCCTACCGTAAATATATCAAAACATAATCTTTGATTAGTAAAATGCATTGCTAAGAACTTAATTTGGACAACTTTAAAGGTGATTTTCTCAATACTTTGATTTTTTTGCACCCTCAGATTCCAGATTTTCAAATAGTTATATCTCAGGCAAATATTGTCCTATCCCATAAATCAATGGAAAGCTTATTTATTCAGCTTTCAGATGATGTATAAATCTCAATTTCAAAAAAACTGACCCTTATGACTGGTTTTGTAGTCCAGGGTCACATATAGTCTGAATTAATCAGTCATTTTAAACCATGTGTTTCATTGAAAACCAAATCAGTTAGATCTTATCACAGCTCATTTGTCAAAATATTTTGATGATGTAATGGTAGCAGTTTTCCTGTTAGAAACATACTGACTGTACAAGAATTATAACTGAACAAGCTTATGCATGAAAGAAAAAATAAATAAATGTTCATGCACACACACACATTGCAGGCTGTTGGAAATCGGCTTAGGTCCTCCTTTTCTAAGTGTCAGACCCCAAAAGGCTAATTCAGTTAATTAACTCTGACTACAAGCAAATGAGTAAAAGAATGAGTGACCGTCAGATGTGTGGTGGAAGGGATTGTTAGGGTCAAAACAGAGGAGGGTCCTTCATCCATCACAGCCCTTTTTCCTCTTGGTATAAGCATGTTAAGATTCTCTTAGCAGTATACAATAGATATACTGTAGTAGTAGTACATTAGCATAGTATATTAGACTCACTAGTGTATCATTAGGCAGTTAATGCAGCAACCCACTCAGTCATATTAAATAACCATTAACTAAAGAGGACTGAAAAGGTTGTTATGGTGATGAACAGACATGCATCCTGTTTGTGAATGATTAGGGTTACGTAATACACACATAAGGAGTATACCAGTGGGCTGTGGCCTGTTCTCTCATTAAGTGGCGTCGAGTCAGAAGCATTGACCTGCATTACATGTTTAGCCTTTTGTTCAGCTAAAACCCAACATTATATACTTTTGAGATCTTCTTTTGAGAAATAATCTCATATGGTAATCTCATTCTGTTCTCTTGCTGAACTACAAGAAAAGTGAAAATGGCAGTTTAAAGTTTAAAGGGAAAGTTCATCCAAAAATGTAAATTATGTTAACATTTCTGACTCTGGACCACAAAACCAGTCATAAGGGTCAATTTTTGAAATTGAGATTTATACATCATCTGAATAAATAAGCTTTCCATAGATGGTTTGTTATGATAGGACAATATTTGGCCGAGATACAACTGAAAATCTGGAATCTGAGGGTGCAAAAAATCTAAATATTGAGAAAAGTTGTCCAAATGAATTTCTTAGCAATGCATGTTACTAATTAAAAATTAAGGTTTGATATATTTACAGTAGGACATTTACTAAATATCCTCATGGAACATGATCTTTTCTTATGACTGGTTTTGTGGTCCAGGGTCACATTTATTTACTCTAATTCACATTCAAACCCATAAGACTTCATTCATCTTTGAAACACAAAAGATATTTGTAACGAAACCAAAAGTTCATGAAGACATCATAAAAGTAAACCTCATGAACTGAGCTTCTTTATACTTACAAAGAGTGTCAGAAGAGACTTAATATTTATAGGTGATTAAAAACCTAAACTGAATCTATTCAGCAAATAAGGCAATCAGATTTTATCTAACTTGTTTAGTTATGTAATCAGTTTGAGTCAGTAATATTAAATAGCATTTATTACATTTATTAGAGAGACGGATAGATAGACAGACAGATAGACAGATAGGCAGATAGATAGATAGATAGATAGATAGATAGATATTCTGAAATGAGGAGGCAAAGTTTTTTTTAATTAAATGTAAAATCATGTTCCAGTCACATTTTCTTGGTTAAACATTACCTACACTATCAGAAAAATAAAAACATAATCAATTTAATATTTTTACATTAACAATGTTATCAATGTTTTACTTATTAAAGCCAAATGAAATGTTTTCAAGCATTTTACATTTATTCCAAAATAATAACTCAAGGCAGTAACAATTTAAACAATATATTTTATTTGTGAACTTTTGTTCTTTTTAATAGTTAACTTTTAACTATTTTTGAAATTTTCGGATCATCAGTCATCAAAGCTTAGGAAATATTGCTCAAAGATATTCACTTTAAATTTCACCAAATTCTGTAAATTTTAAGCTGATTACTCAATAAAATCTCCCACAGACCATGTTTTCATGTCATTTTAAGTCTTATTTTGACATAACAAAGTGGTTAAATCTAAGTGTGTGAGTTATTTACTCACTTTATTAAATTAGTCTTCCAGTTAAAGGAGAAGTCCACTTCCAAAACAAAGATTCACATATAATGTACTCACTGCCTTGGCAATCATGTTTTTTGAGGGAAAATTTCAGCATTTTTCTCCATATAATGGACTGATATGGTGCCCCAATTTTGAACTTACAATGCAGTTTAAATGCGACTTCAAACGATCCCAAATGCAGTTGTAAACGATTCCAGCCAAGAAAAAAAAGTCTAATCTAGCGAAACGATCAGTAATTTTAACAAAAATAATAAAATTTATATACTTTTTAATGCCAAATGCTCGTCTTGTCTTACTCTGCCTGGACTGTTTTTGTTCCGGTTCATGACAGTTAGGGTATGTCGAAAACTCCCATTTCATGTTCTCCCTCAACTTCAAAATCGTATCACTGTTTTACCTTTTTTGTTGAGGGTGTTTGATCTTCTTTGCATGTCCCGCATTTGGGATCGTTTGAAGACGCATTTAAACTGCCTTTTGGACGTTCAAAATCGGGGCACCATATCAGTCCATTATATGAAGAAAAATGCTGAAATGTTTTCCTCAAAAAAAAACAATTTCTTTACGACTGAAGAAAGAAAGACATGAACATCTTGGATGACAAGGGGGTGAGTACATTATATGTGAATCTTTGTTTTGGAAGTGGACTTCTCCTTTAACGCCAAAATTAACAATTAAATTGTTCATTCAGACTGATTCGTGTATGGAACGTGCATGGGATTTATGGAGGCTGGATTTATTGCATGAACCAGTCACAGCCGAACATAACCAGTCATATCCAATCATATCGCAATGGAGGCCTCCTCTCATGTGACTTTCCTCCATTCATTCTCAATTAGCCCCCACCAAACTCAATACATGCTTTAGGGGGTCTGTTAAAACTCAATGGGCTCAGGGGAGGAGAGAAAGACGCAAACTCCTGCTGTAACTTTACTTGCTGGTGTTGCTGTTGGACAATGTTTCTTTAGAAAAACAAGAGATTTATACTCTTTTTTTAACATTATATTTTGTAATATTCACGTTGTTTTATTTTTGTATTTCAATTTTTTTTCTCATCAAATATTTTGAGGAGGCACTACCTCCGTTGCTTCCTTGATGTTAAGCCCCTCAGACAGATACCTGTAGATATACCTGTAATGTTATGGCTTGAAGCACATTTTGTTACCTGGCAAAGCATGTTTTGAAGCAAAAAATGCTGTACAGGCATATAGTAGGATAGGAAGGCACAGTATACCTAGGCACCCACCCAGCCAAAATATATGGTGAATCAATATTCAGTTCCTCTCACCTCGTCCATTCTGCCCACGCATTAACTGTAATTAATGTCAGCAAGTCAGCCCTGGCTCTGCTTTGCAGAACGTCTTTCTGTTTGGCCTCTCTTTATCAAGGAGGAGCAGATTTGGCAGTGATTTGGACTAAATACAGCTTCGGCCTTGAGGGAGCCGTAAAAACAGACAAAGCCTGTTGTGGAGTGACTTATGGCCCACCTTTATCTCCCAGCTGATCGATGGTGGAGACACAGAGGGTCGAGCCCTCTCCACCTCCTGCATTATAGCTCTGCTACAAACTCACACCCAGGAATCAGACTTTACAGTATACCACTACATAAGCCAAAGATGAGATGGATGGATGTTTTCAAACAGAGCAGAGCACATTGACTTGTTGAGAGAAGAGACGGTGATGCTGGATACGGATGGTGAAACCGTAGACTTTGACGTGAAATAGTCAGGCAAGAATCAGTGGACAGCGTTTGGAGTGTTTCTTCATGAACAAGACAGATCTCAAAGCTGCGGGCTTGCATACTAATCAAATTACAAGTATGCAAACTTGCCCATGCGTGTATCACTGTCTTCACACAGACGCATAAAGAGATGCGCATTTTGAGGGGTCAATAAAGAGCAGTGAGTGTAGGTGCGGATGGGAGGTTCACCTCCTGGTCTATTTTTAGCGTTTATTATTCACACCTCAGCACACACACACTCCTCCTCACAGAGTCTGTGTCTCTCCCTTACTTTCAGTTAAACACACTGCCTCTCAAAGGACTTTCAAGGACATTCTGGCATCTTCCTTTAGTACACGTACCGATCGCAAACCCCACCATGTCTTTGAGAGTGTTTACGCACTTAAAATTTCTCCATCTAGTTCAAATTATTTAAGTTTAAGTCATCATACTCACCCTCATGTCGTTCCAAACCTATATGGCTTACTTTCATACGTGGAACACAACAGGGAGATTATTTTTTATCCAATTACCGTACTATGAATATGTAGCTTTTTAAGCTACAAAACGAGCACAAAGCTTTGTGAAGATGATCGCTGTATTCTATATCTGTTTGAAGCCATACAATAGCTGTGGTTTAGAAACAGATCAAATTAAAGTCTTTCACTGATATATTCTGTGAGCTGGTAACTTGAGAACTGCCTGAGAAATTTTATGCAGAGTAAAATTTATCCTTGTATTCAGCAAGGTCATATTAAAGGGATTAAAATGTGACAATGAAGACATTAATGTGACAAAAGATTTCAATTTCAAATAGATACAGTTCTATCATGACAACTCTCAGAAGATTTTAGCATGGTAATAGATGTGACAATGTTAATGTTTTATTCTTGGCAGAATAGATATCCTATGCTGCTGAATTGCTGCTGCAAAGCAAGTACAGGAACTTGTTACTTCCAAAACATACGCTAATACGCTTAAGAAATACTGCTGTACAGGTGGATCTATACAGGTGGAGCTGGGGAGGTGGAGGTTTCAGAGGAACTCTGAAAGTGTGCTCCGACTTGCTTTAGTGAATTCTAACCAGGCATTTAAATGTAAAGCAGCAAGAGCATTGGCTGTTTATGCAACTAAACCTTGAGTTATCAAAAGGTACCGGGTTTGGTACTTTCGATACTGAAATTTTCCCGCTCACATTTGAGTGCTGTTGAGCCGATTTTTAATCGCTGATTGGCCATAGAGTTCACGTGCGCAACAGACATGACTGTACTTGACTGTAATTGACTGTAATTGGCTGTAAATGGCCCGTTGTGCTTATGTGAGAGCGCTCGGTGAGGAGCGTGAAGCGCTTATCATTGTAGCCAATCACAGTCATGTCTGTTGAGCGTGTGAACAATGGCCAATAAGCGATGTTTAAAAATTGGATCAACAGTGCTCACATGTGATAGATATACTGATAGATAGTAATGGACGTTTTTAAAATTTCAGTACCAAAAGTACCAAATCTGGTTCTTTTTGACAACTCTAACTGAACCAATCAGCTTTTGCAAAGTAGTTTATTGTCGTGAATTTCATCAGTTTGCGTTAACAACCCATCAGCCTGCGGCATTTAGCGTTTCATGACAGAACTTGGTATTTCTTTTGAGCTTTCTATTCATAAAATAATCCTGAAAAAAAAAACATCATGGTTAGCACAACTGTTTTCAACACTGATAATAATAAATGTTCCTTGAACACCAAATTAGCATATTAGAATGATTTCTGAAGAATCATGTGACACTGAAGACTGGAGTAATGAATGCTGAAAAATTAAAATAGAAAACAGAGATTTAAAATTGCAATAATATTTCACAAATGATTGTTTTTACTGTATTTTTGCTCAAATAAATGCAGCCTTGGTAAGCAAAAGACAACTTTCCAACCTCAAACCTTTAAACAGTAGTGTACATTGAACACACAAACCCTATTTTGCTTTTTTCTCTCTTTCGTTTTTGCTGTTTCATGTAGATTGTGGCTTATATGTGCATATAACATGCTTACATTGTGCTCTTGTCATCTGATCTGTATGTCAGTCATGCTGGCTCAACACTTTAGCCAATCTAGATACGGCAGTGATCTCTCACTCTGGTCTGCTCTCATATCTCTGATCCACACACCATTTCAGCAGCCAACAAATGATACTAAGGTTTTCCAATTTCACACAGATATCCAACCAGCATGTCTCGCATGCTAATCTTCTACAGTAGTTGGAATATCTGTCATAAAAGCTTAGAGACCAGAGGTCTCATACTTGTACATTATACAGTACTATACATTACACTGAGCTTCTTCACCTTTTGGTTGACGTTAAAGCAATATTGTATTTTTGTTTAACACATTTTTTCATGATTAAAGGATTAGTTCACTTCCAGAATTAAAATTTTCCTGATAATTTACTCACCTCCATGTCATCCAAGATGTTCATGTCTTTCTTTCTTCAGTTGGAATGAAAGAGGTTTTTGAGGAAAACATTCCAGGATTTTTCTCCATATAGTGGACTTCAATGGGAGCAAATGGGTTGAAGGTCCAAACTGCAGTTTCAATGCAGCTTCAAAGGACTCTACACAATCCCAGCCGAGGAATAAGGGTCTTATTTAGCGAAACGATCTGTCATTATATAAAGAATTATATACTTTTTAACCACAAATGCTTCTTTTGGACTAGCTTTGTGTGAACTTCAAACATTACGTAATCACATTGGATTAATTCTTCACACGCAGTTAGTTCTTCATCTGTGTGCTACTGTGTACTTGTTTAAAAAGGTTAGGGTAGGGTGAAAAATTCCATCTCATTTTCTCCTCAAAAACTTTTTTTTGTAAAGAGTGTTTTGTTTAACTTTCTTTGCATGTTTGGCTTTGTAAAACACGTTTCGCTACATAAGACCCTTATTCCTGAAGCTGCACTGAAACTGCAATTTGGACCTTAAAGGGGTCATCGGATGCCCATTTTCCACAAGTTGATATGATTCTTTAGGGTCTTAATGAAAAGTCTGTAATATACTTTGGTTAAAAAAATCTCACTGGTAGTGTAAAATAACACCCTTTTTACCCTGACAAAATTAGCTCTGCAAAAATCATCCCATTCTGGTCGAGGCTGCTTTAAATGCAAATGAACTCTGCTCACCCTGCCCCTCTCTTCTCTCTGTGGAGTGACGAGCCTGTTTACTTTAGGCGCATTTAGCCGCGTTTAGCTGTTAAACTTGCTAACTAGCACGTTATTAGGAAAGGCAATCGCAAAGATTCATAAAAAAATCTTATACTCACTTCTTCTGTAAGTGAAGCTGGATCATGAATGATTCGCACGAACATAGACGGATATATGTAGATCAGGAGGCGCATTCCCTTCACAAACAAACGTAATCCACTACATCTTCAGCAGCTCAGATGTCGGGAGTAAATGACGACCACTACGTTCATTATTACATCCAGCAACACGACACCTCAATCGCTCAATTCTTGTCTAACTTACATCCCTGCTCCGGCATCAAAACATGGAGGTCGGACTGTGATAGATGATCTGAGGTAAGATGCTCATGTCAATCAACTTTTGTGGGAGCAGCCTCTGTCGTTGTGACGCCACACCGACAGGCATCTGAGAATGGCTCGATTTGAAAAAGGGAATATTGTTTTTACAAATTAATTAAAAACAACTGCATGGATTTTTATCATTATAGGGTGGATGTGTACATACACTATCAACACACATTAATGTTCAAACAACATGTAAAAGTGAACTTAGCATCCGATGACCCCTTTACACCTGTTGGTTCCCATTGAAGTCCATCATATGGAGAAAAATCCTGAAATGTTTTTTATAAAAATCTTAAATTCTTTTGAACGGAAGAAAACAAGAAATGAATGGGGGTGAGTAAATTATCAGACAATTTTTTATTCTGGAAGAAAACAAATCCTTAAAAAAAGAAAACATGAATTGCCGTATGTGGCAAGTGAGGTAAACAGCACAGAAATATGATTCAGCAAAGACTTTATAAATATTCATAACTCATTACCTTATTTATTCTGTGTTGACCTTTTGTTCATTATATTCTGTCATCAGGCAAAAACACATGCCCAGATTATTTGTAGAGAAAGATGAACTCACCCTTCTGTTCTAGAGAAATTTCCTGAGGGACAGAAAGAGAAAGCAAGCAAGTAATGTGGAGAGAAAAACAGGGGTTTTAACCTTTAGCTTTTTGGATGGCGTGGTGAAAGGCTTTTATGAACAGTAGAGCTTTGTAACTTATTTTATGACGAACAACATAAAAACACAGATGTAGAGTAATTACAGTGTATGAGATCTATATATTCATCAAATTCACTTAATGTATTCAAGGTAAAATTGATTTAAATAAGAAATATAACGAACCTCTAGGACAACTGGGACTCAATGGTCAGGTGTATTAATTCCTGATGAGCTGCTGTTTTTAATCCAGATGTGCCCATGTGCTGCCAAGCCAATGTTCATTTTAGATGAGCGCAAACAAGCTCAGACAAGCCATTCCAAATCAGCCAGACATAAACCTGCCAACACAAGCTGGACTAATTGTAAACACTCAATTTTCAGATCCATTTTGTGTCTGTGGAGCATATAGTGACGGTACAGAAGAAAGCCAGACCCAGAAGCAGCAGACAATGTATGAAGGGAAGCATAACAATAAAACAGGTTCAGAGTGCTATCGATCCTTTTACAGCACATTTAAAGAGGGCACTGTACGTTCAAAGCTGAATGAGAGTGTTGTTGAACTGCTTAAAGGCTGATCTTCCGTTCCAATACTTTGCCTTTAGAACACAGAGATAAGCACAAATGCTGATTACAACATTTCAAGCATTTCAGCAATGCTCATGCAGTTTTATTGCAAAGAGTAAAAGAACAGTCTACATATGTAATGATTCTTACTACAAAAGATGATTTTGAGGAGCAAATTCTAATTTAAATAAAAAAGTGACATCAAAATCATATGCTGGAGGTAGAATTTGGGGACATATTGTCAGGCAGGATTATCCTGTAAAGAAGACAATGTCAGCCAGATGAGCTTATGAAGTCGACTCCTCTCATGTCCTTGTGGAATGGATGCGGTATGTGTGATGCAGTGCGATGTGCGGTAACACAATAGCTTTCTATGGCCAGCAATTTGTTTGGCCCGTCTTTGGAAGCTTTCACCGTTATGAGTGCTCAGATCAATACCATCAGCTCTAAGCGTCTGTCTGAAACGCATCGTCCTATTGCTCCTAAATCGACTTCTCTCTTTCTTCTCTCCAAAGGCATGTACTGCAGAAACACAGCGAATAAATATAGCACAAATATGTATATAACAGGCTGAATGGAGAGACATATTTTGTGCAAGGAATATTTATCAGCTATTCACAGCTGAATGTACTGTATGAACATATGAGCTTTTTTTATGTTGGCAGTGGAATGTACTCTTTGACATCTCTGGATAGTAGCAAATATATTCCTATTTAATGTCATTCATTTATTAAAATACTATCTATTTGCATATGCATGAGTGAATGTGTATATATGAACTAGTCTCAGCTTGGCTAAACATCTGATGCATAAGGCACACTTAGCTGGAAACATTTTAGGAGTTTTGACGTCATCATTGGATTGGTTACATTATACAGGATTTCCAGGAAATGCGTGTGTCACATTCTTTAACGTTCAGCATGGATACAAAAATGCAGTGGTGCCAAGCCCCCTCACGGAAGAAGAAATCCATCATGTGTACAACTGTGACGACGAGCGGCAATTAGGATCAACTAAATGCTGGATTTTCAAAAGTATGTGAAAATTTTAAAGGGGTCATCAGATGCACACTTCATTTTTACATGTTGTTTGAACATTAATGTGTGATGGCAGTGTATATACAAATCTACCCTATAATGATTAAAATCCATGCAGTGGTTTTTAATTAATCTGTAAAAATAATATCCCCTTTTTCAAATTGAGCCATTCTCAGATGCCTGTCGGTGTGCCGTCACACCCACAGAGGCCGCTCCCACGACAGTTGACTGACATGAGCGTCTTACCTCAGATCAGCTGTAACAGTCCAACCTCCATTGTTTCGATGCCGGAGCAGGGATGTAAGTTAGACAAGAATATCTCTGATTGAGCGACTGAGGTGTTGTGTTGCTGGATGTAATAATGAATATAGTGGTCGTCATTTACTCCCAGATGCAGTGAATTACTTTTGTTTGTGAAGGAAATGCGCCTCCCGATTTACATAAATGCGCCTATGTTTGCGCAAGTCATTAGTGCAATCACCTTTACTAATAACGTGCTAGTTAGCAAGTTTCGTAGCTAAATGTGCTAAATGCAGCTAAAGTAAACAAACTCTCAGAGCAGCACGTCACTCCACAGAGAGAAGAGAGGGGCGGGGCGAGCAGAGCTCATCTACATTTAAAGGAACAATCCCTCAGAATGGGATGATTTTTGCAGAGCTCATTTTGACAAGTAAAAAGGGTGTTGTTTTACGCTACCATTGAAAATTTTTAACCCTAAAGAATCACATCAACTTGTGGAAAATGGGGATCCGATGACCCCTTTAAAGTTTGCTTTAAAATATATCAAAGAGTTTTACACACCATTTATTGTGCCGACATGACGTGGCACAAAACGAAACGTGATTGGTTGCTTTACCTGTGAGTCATACGTCCTCTTGGGCAGCCAAAGTTCCCAGACCTTCTGCCCTAAGTCTGAAGGGCTACGCGAGACTATACATGAACTAACATACATAAATATGGTTTGATAAGACTTGGGAAAGGGATATTGGGATAAAGGGATAGTCCACCCAAAAACAAACATTTTGTCATTATTTATCAACCTGATTTCATGACAAAAACGTACCTGTGAGAACTTTTTCGCAAGACATGAAAAACGTACCGCCAAGTACGTTTCGTGACATATTGAGTGGCGCTAAAAGAGAGAGATGATGAATGTACATATGGTACATTTTATCAAAGCTAATAGAAAGCAAGCCTACAACCTTTAGCCAAAAAAAGCATAACGGCTAATGTTAATGCTTCCGGTTTGGAAAAGGAGACCAGAGGTCATTTTTTGGTTTTTGGTTTTTCTTTTGTTTTGTTTTTTTGAATGGATGTCAACGGAGGAGAAGCTCCACTATGCTGAATAAACAGCTTTTATTGAATCAACAGCCTACCAGCCAATCTTTAACATGTTTTACACCAAACACTACTTTTGGATTGAACTATTTTTAGTGTTTACACCGAAAAAAATTCTGTTGTGGGATTCAATTTTGTGAAGAATTTATAACAAGAAATGTGAAAATTTGTCACAAATTCATGTCAGAAGTATTTTTTGAGCTACAAAATACATTTTTTGTATGATCTGTTTTATTTCTAGTTTATTGGTTAAATGTTACAATGGCTAAAAGATACTATGTGGATTGATGAATGACAATGTAGTTGGTACTTATAATAGGATAAATATAATGTACTAAAAATGAGATATATTATTATCTATATAATTTAAAATAACACGTGATTGATTGCTTTTAATCACTCACCCTCATGTCATTCTAAACCTGTAAGACCTTCATTCAACTTTGAAACACAAAAGATATATTTATGACATCCGAGAGCTTTCTGACCCTCCATAGACAAGCTACAAGGATACATTTTGTGTGCAAAGAAAACAAAAAAATAAATTTAAGGTCAGAAAGCTCTCGTATTTCATCTTACAGGTTTGGAACGACACGAGGGTGAATAATTAATGGTGAACCTTTAAGGAAAAAGTAAAAGATATCAAAATTGCCCCTGGTCTCCCCTACAATATTTTTCTCTACGCAAGCCAATGCGCAAGGAAACATTATAAGCACTTATAGAGAGCTGGAAAAGACAGCATCCCACTGCCTGGCTTTATATAGCACAGCAAACACACAGAGAGAGAGGATCAAAGAAGAAGAGAAAACATGCTGATTTATTAAAATACCTTCTGCCTCAACACAACCCCGCACAACATTGTCTTAAAGAGGGAGAGAGAGGAAAAGGATGGATGGACTGAAAGAAAAGATAATGGAGGATGATAGGAGGAAAGAGAGAAAAGGAAATGAGAATAGTCATTGCAGCATTTGCTGAACATTAACAGTCATTTCAAAACCATGGACATAAATGAGCTCGTCCTCTGTTTGCTGTACTACAGCTTTCAGTCTTCTGGGAAAGCTTCATACTTGATGGTGGAACACTGATGGAGGGATTTGTTCCTATTTAGATGCAGTTGGGATCATAAATCATACCAAAGATATTCAGTTGGGTACTTCTGCACCACATTCTGATGAGCCTTTTCTATATAGACCTTGCATTGTACATTATGATTCATGAGCAGAAAAGGTATGCCCAGTTCTTCTGGGTGAAACTTAAATGGCTGTATGCTTGATTTTATATATACAAATGTAAAGAAAAATTGTCTCATGTCGTGACCCCATTAAGACGGAAGCAATAAAAGAAGGGAAACTGAGCAGAAAAGGGATACTGCATTTAAACACAGACAGCGAAATTTAGAGGGCTGAATGTGCAGGTGGGCATGAGCACAGAGGAGAAAGAGAGAGTTTATGGTGTGTGATTAGAGTCTTCATTGATCTGTGCTGCCGTAGAAACATCGTTCCTGTTCACTGAACACAACAAGAGCGGCAAGAACAAGCCAATAAGAGAGAGACAGACAGAGACAGAGAACGGGATGGATGAGTAGTTAGTGAGAGAGACAGAAGAAATTTATTATGCTGACCCTGAGAAAGGAGAAAACAACAAGACAAGAGAAGTGGAAACTAAAATGCTACATCGTCTCTCAGTGCAATACGAAAGAGAGTATTGGACTTGCTTGGTTTAAGAAGTATACAAAGTCATTTTATATTGCATTGGTGGTAGTGAAGATTAGCATACAAAGGAATGTGTTCTGTGTAACTAATAGACTCAAGGGGAAAAACAGCTTTTACTTGATTTGATGAATAAAGCCATCTCGCTGGATTGATCCGTAGGTGCTATTAGTCAAATTGCATGAAGCATGCAACAAGGATTTCATAAGCATACAATGATGGGTGTTTGCCTGTCATGCTCAAAAAATAAAGGAGATTTGAGGCAGTGCTTTTCTGCTGCCCTGCCAAAGGCTGAAAGCTGCTGTTTACTTTACTAAAGCGCAGCACCTTTTTGCAGGGTTATCATTGTTAATGTGTTTATATATTAGGGGCATTTCCTCCGAGGAGGAAAGGGAGGCAGTGTCAAAAAAAAAAAAAAACAGTAGTAGAAAAATAAAACAATGCCAATATTACAAAATACAACATTAAAAAGTTATAAATCACTAATTTTCACTAACACTGTTTAAGAGCAATACAAGCAGGTAAAGGACGGAGGTCCATGTCTCTCTCGCCTCCCCTGAGCCCCTTGAGTTTTAACAGACCCCCTAAAGCGTGCGGTTAATTTGATGGGGGGTAATTGAGAATGAATGGGAGAAAGTCATGTGAGAGGAGGTAATGCCTCCATCGTGAATTGATTGGATATGACTGGTCATGTTCGGCTATGAATGGTCCATGCGATAAATCCCACCTCTTGTGTAGCACTGACACGATACCTAGATTCAATTTGAGAACTTGATTTTTAAAAAATCCTAGATTTTTACCTGTGTCGAATAACTGGCTAAATACCCGAAGTGATGCATTCCACCGACGAGAATCCATAAAAACCATCATTAGACCGTTTTCTAAGTCTGCATGATATATTAAACCCATTTAAAAATCATAAAAAAGCATAATGCTATTGTGAATTCACAAATGCTACAGTCCAATTAAATATGCGCAATGCAGGCCTAATGCGCTTTAATTATTTAAATACGCGTAGGTGCATCTCAGAGCGGCTTTGTTCACAATAAATGCTGCTTTATATGAACTGTTGTCATTTACATGTGTTGGGCATCTCAAACTCCATCTCTGCATATTGTTGAGTTTGGGTTTATTATAACATTCACCTGGGAACGTGACATGTGCCATTTCATCGGATTAATCATTTATAAACCTATGCAAATAGGAGAATATATCATTATCTTTCTAAATATGCTGACTGATTTCAAAATAAAAGCTCAAATCCTTTTTTACACATTTTGATGTCTACATATTTACAAAATTGCGGTGGCTGAAGCATTTCTGTCGCAGAAACAGCCAAATATTAAAGATTAAGTGGACATTAGTCATGAAGTCAAGTGTAAAAACAATCGTCAGGCCGTTGGCGCCCTCTGCAGGCATTTTATTGTTTATAATACATTATGTATTTAAACAGTTTTGTTCACTATGATTACTTGCTTTTTTCATACTTTATTTTATTATTATTATACAATTACTCAGTTAATCATCAGAATAATCAACAGATTACTCGATTACCACAGTAGTCATTAGTGACAGCTCTACTCCACATTCTCAAATTGGTCTGAATGAACAATACAGTGCAGTTAAAATGGCATTGATCTGTGGGAGTTTTTAGCAAGTAAATCTCTGTGTCTGTGATCAATATTTACAGAGCTTTGAAGACTGATGATCCAAAAACTTCAAAAATAGTTAAACGTTAAAGGGTTACTCCACCCCAAAATGAAAATTTTTTCATTAATCACTTACCCCCATGTTGTTACAAACCCGTAAAAGCTTTGCTCGTCTTCAGAACAGAAATAATTTCTATCATAAGATATTTTTGATCCATTCTGACAGCTCTCTAACCCTCCCATAGAAAGCAATGTAACTGACACGATCAACATCCAGAAACGTAGCAAGGAGTGTTTAAAAACTTGAGATTCATACTTGGCTTTAATAAACAGAAAATCCTTTTTTTATGATGTTTCTTTTTCTGTGGTTTCCATGAAAAGTTGCATGAATTTTATAACAGATTTCTGTTTCATAAATCCAAGCTGTTCTCCAGAGAGGAGGTTTTCTGTGTTTTGCAGCTGTGCCTCAGGTTTAAACAAAACTACACAGCAGATGTCACTTCCAAAAATGGGAATCTTTTTTAAATGTGGGATGCGTATTGATCTACCATATATATCTCTTACAGGCAGTGATGGGGCAGATACAGAAGAGAGACTGGTGGAGCATCTTCTTAATCCAGCCCACTACAACAAACTGATTCGACCAGCGACTAATGGTTCAGAACTGGTGACAGTGCAGCTGATGGTCTCGCTGGCCCAGCTCATCAGTGTGGTCAGTGGACACTTTCACATTTTGTTCTCTTGGATTTACATACAACATGCATATGAATAAAGGTTTCCCTAAAATATTATTGTCCTTACAAATTGTACTTCACTTAATCATAACACTAGCTCCTTTCAGAAGAGTTGAAACAAATATGTCAGCAGTGACAGAGCCAGAGCATTTATTGAAACACCCTTATCTATTCAACATCTCTTCTGTTTTCAGATTTGGTCAGTTTTCAATGTGGTATTATGTGTCTTAGCTCAGTAAGCCTACTTAGGCCTAAAATGGAGCTGTGACATAATGCAGTTAGGCTTAGAGGCCTCTGTATTAGCATGATTTTTAGAGTAAAACGATGTCAGTATGCAGTAAGAAGCGAGTATGGACAACAGGAAATAGCCATCTCTGTTCCCACAGGTGCAGCAAATTACCCATACTTACTGACCACTTATCATTCTATGCTAACCGCTCAGCTGTCAGCCAATTACATGCTTCCTTCATGCTTGTAATGCACTGTAAATCAACAGCTCACTTACCTGGGATGAAAGCTGGAGGAAAGCTGTGTCATTCTTGTGTGATTCATCTCTGGATGGAGGTTTCTTAACATCCTTGATCCATGAAAGAACCATTATCCTGAAGAATGTAGCCTTAAAATCAATAAAAATAGATTTTAAACCATCAAATGATGAACCATGATTAATACATTGTTTTGTTTTGTACTTGGTATTATATTATATTATATTATATTATTTCAGGATGCACATACGCAACCAAAATAGAGGGCTTTCACAACGCGTCATGAATTGGCCATATTGGCGGCACTAAATGTAAACAATACCACTGAACTGAATGAAACTTGCATATTTTTCTGATTATTGCTGCTGAAAATGGACAATTATTGTCATGTTTTGGGCTGTACTAATCTGTCAGACAGGGAAAAACATTTTGGAGTACTATAGACTGCCAAACGTCAGGCCTATAACAAATCAAGGAGAATAGTGCAAAAAAAAAAACTGTCTGAGGAACAAAAGGCATTTGTGGTTGGCCAAACTGAACCAGGATTTCCAGGGCTCGTGTTCGTGTTTGGTCTTATCATTTCCGGTCAGGTAGGTTAAATATTAGACTAACATCATAAATTAATACTGCTTGTATGTGTCTTTACCACCTATTAACTTTAGTTTGTCAAAATATTGCGCCCTTTCCTGCTCACTAAGTCCTTCTCTATATAATGTAGCAGCTTCCACAATAAAACATAAATTAGCAAAATAATGTATTCAGTAGTACCTTAAATGTGCAGTCTGTGTTGTTGCCTACATCGGAGTAAAGCCAATATGGCCGCGCAGCCGTATAACTGACCAAATCCTAACGTAAGTGCAAACCCTCTATAAGAAATGCGCAGTGTAAATAAGTTAAGACCGCTTATTTACGTACCAACATGATTGACACTGTATAAGATTTCCATTCAAACTGAAAACATAAATCTAAAATATACCAATATCTATTGGTTTTAGAGCAAAACGCAAAACTGTCACATTTCATTCACGGACACGCTTCACTAAAAACCGGCAGCGCATACACTTACTTGCCGGCAACCCACCAAAATAAAAGTTTGTTGATTTTGGTTTAAAATTGTTGAAAATTCATGTAAAAATTAAAAGGTAAAATAAGTAAATAAATAAATAAATAATAAAATGTAAATATTAGCATTGTATGTTTTAAGTGTACTCTAAAATCATTGTATTTTTATATAAAACTTTTTTTTTTTCAAATATAACTTTATTATCACACTTTATTTATAATTTTGTTTATTTTATTTAAAAAATAACTAGATATAGTGCTATAATACTATTATTAATTATTTTATTTTTGTAGTTATATTCAGTTGGTCACACTATGTGCAGTGTCAGCACCAAGCCAAATGTCCAGGTGCTCTCATGAGAACCAGACTGAAAAACTTATGTGCGTCTCTCTTTATTATATAATATTATATTATATATTTACTATAATATTATTATATATTTAATACATTTTTTAAATAAATAAATGAAACTACAAAAGTAGTTGAACTTCCATGAAGTTCCATGAAGATATTTTGTAAATTTCCTACCATAAATATATCAAAACTTAATTTTTTATTAGTAATATGCATTGCTAAAAACAGGCCCAACTTTAAAGGTTTTCTCAATATTTAGATGTTTTTGCACCCTCAGATTCCAGATTTTTGAATAGTTGTATCTCGGCCAAATATTGTTCTGTCATAACATCTTCATTTAAAAAAAAAATATCTTTATGACTAGTTGTGTGGTCCAGGGTGACACACACACACATATATAGTAATAAATGCAGGAATAAATAAATGTATGTATTTCACTGAAATGTGTGGTTCAAAAACGCATATTTGTTTTAACTATTTAGTATTATTATTTATTTTTATTATTAAGTTGTATTTAATGTGCATTTTGTGTCAATTTTTTAGATTTCTCTGTCTGTATTTTTTTCTCCACAGCATGAGAGAGAACAGATCATGACCACCAATGTCTGGCTTACACAGGTCAGTCAATACTTGCATTACTTATGCCCCATTTTACTTTTCACATGTACTGTTTTCACAGAGACACATTTGTTTTTCTATCAATGTTCTAGATGTTCCACTCACTTCTAATAAAGTTTACATAACTATTATTAAATCATTCATTTTTTAAAAAGATGAACTTTTAAATGTGCATTCACATTTAAACATCGATTATCAACAGGTACCAATAATAAAAAATCTTCTACCATAATTTGAATGTGAATATGCAGAATATTCCCTCTCAGTTTGAATTAAAATGTCAAGTTGAACTTGTTTACATCATCAGTATCACACAAGCTGCTATTACATACAAAACAACAATGAAAATCTACTTGTACAGATACAGTACTCTCTTACACGTATCTCTCTTTTGTCTCTCTCGTTTTTCATCTTTCTGTCACTTCCTCTCTGAATCATCTGCTCATGGTCACTATGACCATAGATGTCAGTTGGCAGGAGTTATTGCCGCTGTCAGTACAGGTTACCCATATAACATTGCCACCGTGTGTGTCTTTCCTAGCCAGAGCGTATGTGTATGCGAATGGTGTGTCAGAGTAAAAAATGTAGCATAATTACATTAGTGGACACTATCTGGTCAAAACCCAACAGGAAGTGTGCTAAATGACCATCATTAGACATTTATCACTCTTTTTGTGTGTATTAATATGACTACCAGTAGTTAGTCTTCGCCTTTTGACAGCTCTCATTTGCAGTCTGTTTAATCTGTCAGCATTTATGGCCTCAAGTAATTATTTCTAATCTTCTAATTTAGTTTATTAGGACATTCTATTAGTAATGAAAAGTGACAGATCATTAATACATACGCTAAATATACTGCTAATTGACTGAGAGCAGTGGTGTGTGTGACAGATGAACATGATCTTAACAGCATGTGGAATTGGTTACACCTCCTGTTCACAGGTCAACGAGAAATGACGTTTCATGATATGAAGAGCAAAATGTGGGTAGAAAAGACCATAAATTGATAGTGTGTTTGATTTTTAGTCCAAAGGATCAAGGTTTTGCCGTAAACTTGTGCTAGCAGGTGTTGTAACTATAATATCTAGCTGCAAAACACATATTTCTCCATTGACAGCCATTTAAAAGTAGCTTTTTATTTTGCCACTGAGATGAATGGAAATCCTAATGACCTGCTTTCTCTCGAATCTATCATGGTTGTTTATTTTCACTCTGTCCTCAGGAGTGGCAGGACTACCGGTTAACGTGGAGCCCAGATGAGTTTGATGGCATGAAGAAGGTCCGTCTTCCCTCCAAACATATTTGGTTACCTGATGTTGTTCTTTACAACAAGTAAGTCTCCATTCCATTTTGTCTCTTGTTTAGTCAGTTTATCACTGTCTTCATCATATCTGATCCTTTCTTTCCATCACCCTGTTTCTCTGTCATTGGAGGATAGATAACATCCCTGCTTATCAGTCTTTGTCTCATTTGCGGTGTTCCTGTGTCATATTACACGACCTCACTGTAAATAAAGCATGCTCGTCCTCTTTTACTGTCATGTCACGCAGTGGAAGATGTTTTAAATTCAAGCTAATTAGCACCAGCCTCCCTATTGTGTTTGTCTTTATGTATCATTGATAAACCCTGTACGTAGACACCCACAAATAGGCCCCAAACGCTAAGAAATAAAAATGTTCTTAGAGGATTCAAGTTCCATTTTTGAATATTGCTATACTATTTTTTGGATTATGTACCTAGCAAATGTAATATGTCTGTACCAAATGCCTGAACTGAACGTTTACATAAGGCACTTACATTTTAAATAAACAAGGTGAGAAAGTCAATATTAAAATACACTGTATTAAACGTACAGCCACAAGATGCAATCATTTTACGTAGGGATGCACAATGTGTTGGCATGTGATTTGTGTGCTAAAATTGTTCAACTACCTTGTTGCTTAAAAGGATAGTTCACCCAAAAATGAAAATTTTGTCATTAATTACCCACCCTCATACCGTTCCAAACCCGTAAGACCTTTGTTTATCTTCAGGATACAAAGTAAGATATTTTTAATGAAATCCGAGAGCTTTCTGACCCTGCATAGACAGCAATAGGTGCACACCAGCAAACTGTACCTGAGTCCATCTAAACAGGATGGTCTGGGGTACAAATTGTATTAAATCACAGACATGAGCTGCTATTGATGGCATATGAATTGGTCAAAATGTGTATTGTCATCTCACTTACTTTCCTGATAAGCATGACTGAAGTGCTGCAAGCAAAGAGAATTTATATCTCATATCTGCTAATCTTCAGCAGAAATTGATTCCCATGTTCTTTTGAACCTTTGCATTATATTTGTGACAAATAGGCGCCTGTGCCATTGTATGTTGGCACTTTGGAAACAAAACCAGTTTTTCAAAATCCAAAGTACAAAAGTAAAGCAAGCAATCAACCGTTTCCTATCAAAAGGGGTAAATAGCTGGCACTCTGATGACGCAAACTTGGTTAGGAACTAAAACACACAGTGCGAACCCAATCCAGCAGGGGGATGGGGGATCAGTCGAACAACCATGAATCAAATCAAGTGTGAAAGCACCCTAAATTATTTTGTGTGATAGTCATATTTTGTGTGATAGTCAGCAATGCAACTGACATGTTCAAGGGCCAGAAAGGTAGTAAGAACATTGTTAAAATACTCCATGTGACATCATGGTTGCAACCAGAATTTTATGAAGCTACGAGAATGCTTTTTGTGTGCAAAGAAAACAAAACTAACTTTATTCAACAATTTATCCTCTTCTGTGTCAGTCTCTGCCGCACGTTCATGACGTATGCGTGAGCATTCCTCTGACTGAAAACAAGGTGCAGCACATCCGGGCTCTGTGTCAGAATGGCCAGTGTTCGAATTGTGTCAAAGCTCTTGGGGGGTCCCCCTAACCAAGACCCCCCAACCAATAAAGTCACTTAATAAGATATTTTAGGCTGTTATCACACAAATAAAATAATTATTAGCAAAATTCATCTTTTCAATATAGAGGAAACACCTAAACTGCATCTGAATTGGCATGTAGATGTATTTACCCACTGTTTAATGCAGAACATGAATGCATTTAACCTCAGTTACAAATGCATGAAAACTGTTTTAATACTTTAATCCTAAAACGTTTAATGCTGATATTTAAAATTATTTTAAAAAATGAAAAGGTACTTTGAATGTGGAATTACAACCGCCAGTAGGTGTCAGTAAGTCACAGTTAATAAGTGAGTCATTGCGATTGAACCGAATCATTTAAACGGTTTAAACAGTTGATTCATTCAGGAACAACATGTTGTTTAGATATGCAAATCAGTGCAGTGGCTGTGTTTGGAATGATTTTTGTTGGCGAAATAGACCAAAATAGGCAATATGGGGTCTAAAACGTAAGTCTCTTAATATTAACTTCTGGTTTATTTACCTGTTGTATAAAATCAATATCATATTTGTGATTTTTGCAACAAAAAAAGGCACTCTTCGTGTGATATTGAAATGATATAAATATACATTTAAATATACATTTTCTGCCCCCATATTCTGAATTTTGGGACAATGCATTTTATTAGACTGAATCACGCAATGAAAGAACACACTCTAAATAAGCACAGTCAGTCTAGCTAGTGTTTAGCACTCATAACTCTTCTTATAATCAATGAAGCTGTCCATACACTGTATGATAAATAAATCTCTTACTTACATAGTTCGCACATCTGCACTAATCGCGAGTTCAATCTGAACAAAACTGCGTCCGAAATCGCATACTTCCCTACTATATAGTACGCGAAAAACAGTATGCGAGGCGAGTAGTATGTCCGAATTCATAGTATTCGAAATTCAGTAGGCGAGAAGTACCCGGATGACCTACTGCTTCCGCCCGAATTCTGTAGTACGCATACCATGGACACTTTCCTATCCCATGAGGCTCCGGGAGAGGATGCGTTATATTCGAAAAATGGCGGAAAGTGGAGACGCGGCTCATTTCAAGTGTAAGTACCTCAGGAAAAAACGTTGTTTATTGTGATTAAATTACACTTCTTTAACACAATCTAAATAAACGGATGACTTATTGAAAGTTTAAACATTGTAAATCAAAACGTTATTTGATAAATACTCTAGAAGCTGTCTACGAAGGCGTGATCTGCGAGTAGCTGACCGACACCTTCTCTGAGCTGTCTGTCCAATCAACGTTAAAACGCCGAACATTGCCGGTGCCGGTGTTCGTGCAGTGGAGCAGTCTCTTTAAATTTTCGCGCTGTTGTGACGACGCATGACACGTGACAACATCAATATGGCGGATGTAGTACGGCCGAATTCCATTCATACTACCCACATTCATACTATATAGAACGTACTTTTTAACGGTCGGGTAGTACGTTCATATTTAAATGTAGTACCTACTTAAGCAGTATGCGATTTCGGACGCAGCACTGGTTTCAGCAATGACGGTTCTGAACGCCTCTGATTGGCCACTGCATTTTAAACTCAACAGAGTCGTGTGTGATTGGTTATAATGCGCAACGCTGTAAATACCCGTAAAAATCAAATATGATTTAATGTGAGCAGGTCTAAATTTAATACAGCAATCGATTCTTTACATTTCTTTTTTATTTTCACTAGTTTTATCTTTGAAGTATTATGTTTTTATTGAAAAACCAGGGGTATATTTTTTGGGGCGTTATGAGGGGTCACTTAATGCTTATGGGACCCCCCAGCCCCCCCTCAATTCGAACACTGAGAATGGCAGCTCCAGCGTCAGCAACACCATACGCAGTGCACTTGAATCACTGATGTCACATTGACTGTTTCAACGATGTCTTTACTACCTTTCACCCCCTTCAACATGGTACACTGCTGTCTATTCAGGGTCATAAAGCTCTCAGATTTCATCAAAAATGTCTTCATTTGTGTTCTGAAAATGAACCAAGGTCTTAGTTTGGAATGACATGAGGGTGAGTAATTAATGACAGAATTTTCAAATTTGGGTGATCCATCCCTTCAAGGCATAAACTATCTCACAATCTCTCTCTGTCTCCTTCCCCAGTGCTGACGGCATGTATGAGGTGTCTTTCTACTCCAATGCTGTCGTCTCCTACGATGGAAGTGTCTTCTGGCTGCCACCAGCGATCTATAAGAGTGCCTGTAAAATTGAGGTGAAGCACTTCCCCTTCGACCAGCAGAACTGCACGCTGAGCTTCCGCTCATGGACCTACGACCGCACAGAAGTGGACCTGGTTCTGCGCGCTGACGTGGCTAGCATGGACGATTTCACACCCAGCGGCGAGTGGGACATCATCGCTTTGCCCGGCCGTCGAAACGAGAACCCCTCAGACCCAACCTACGTAGACATCACCTATGACTTCATCATCCGGCGCAAACCCCTCTTCTACACCATCAACCTCATCATTCCTTGCGTCCTCATCACCTCGCTGGCCATCCTGGTGTTCTACCTTCCGTCGGACTGCGGGGAGAAGATGACGCTCTGCATCTCAGTGCTGCTGGCCCTCACTGTGTTCCTACTGCTGATCTCCAAAATCGTGCCACCAACATCTCTCGATGTCCCTCTAGTTGGGAAGTATCTGATGTTCACCATGGTACTTGTCACGTTCTCCATTGTGACAAGCGTATGCGTGCTGAACGTGCATCACCGGTCGCCCACCACACACACCATGCCTCCATGGGTGAAGTTGGTGTTCCTCAACAAGCTACCCGCCTTGCTCTTCATGCGACAGCCACGCAACAGCAGCGAGCGGCAGCGTCTGCGCCAACGCCGGCGTGCTACTGAACAGCAGGAAGGTGGGCGAGCAGGTCTAGCTGCCGGGCTCATGGCGGGGCTGGGCCTGGGAGGCTCTTCGTCAGGGAGCAAAGAGAACAATGAGGCATGCACGTGCTATGTGAACCGGGCCTCAGTTAAACAGTTTGGGGCAGAGTTGAGTGGAGGGGGTGGCGGAGGAGGGTCAACAGATGGACTAAATGGGATAAGGGAAGGGGGGAGAGAGCCCAGGGAAGGAGGTTCAAATCCATTGCAGAGCACTGCTCTACCTCGGGGGAAGCAGCAGCCCCCTACGGTCCTCACCCAGGCTCTGCTGGCCCAGGCCTGCCCAGGGTTCGAGGAAGCTGTGGACGGAGTTCGCTTCATCGCAAACCACATGAAGAGCGAGGACGATGACCGTAGTGTGAGTCATTCTGTTTCATAATCACATATCTTAATGTGCGGATGAGTGTTTTCACAATAGCATGCTGTCATTCATAGCTGTCATAGTATAAATAATACTTCCTGTTCATTGACAACCAGCTTGATGACTCAAACTAGAAATATGAGATGAAAACATTTCCTCTTGTTCAAACCAAATAATTTCATTACTGAGAAGCTAAAATGTTATTAGGTCTCCACAATTTATTGAATAAATAATTATGATTGCGGTATCATCATGGCATGCTTTGATGATTGGAATAAGTGCAGATTATACTATTAATTTTGAAGGCATGCTGTACTGTAGTTCATGAAGAAATTAAAATTCTGTCATCAATTATTCACCCATGTTGTTCTAAACCCGTAAGACTTTATCTTTGAAACAAATGAAATATTTTAAATGAAACCTGAGACATTTCTGTCCTTCTGTAGAAAGTCCATGCAGATTTGATCAGTGAGGTTTGTTCTGCAGTTACTCTTCCGTTGACTACAGTATATTTATTGTATGTGGGTTGATCAATGTTAAAGCCTAAAGTAAATCTTCTCATCATATAACGTGATCAATGTCTCTGAAGAGACTTTTTCATGAACATGTTGAAGCATAAAAGTTTTGAAATGGACTTTCAGTAGAGGGACTGAAATTTCTCAAGTTCCATTCAAAATATCTTTATTTGTGTTTCAAAGATGAAAGAAAGTCTTGTGGGTCTGTAAAGACATGAAGGTAAGTAACATGTTGACAGCTTTTTTTATGTGGTGAATTAGAGGTGTTTAGGGGAAAGCAGAGCACAGCTTAACTCTTTTTGACTTTCTCAGTTTGTGTAAATCCACATCGGGTTCAGAGTATATTTTTTCCACATTAAATTCACACTTGCCTAGTACAAATACATGCATTTGTTACAGTGTATGCTTTTTTTTGTTTGTTTTTTTTTACCACAAAAGAATGGAAGTAAAATGTGACAACATGCCCCATAGGTAACATCTGAGGCGCATTGTAATATGACCATATGTCAGCTTAAAGGGATAGTTCAACCAAAAATGAAAATCCGGTCATTAATTACTCACCCTCATGTCATTCCAAACCTGCAAGACCTTTGTTCGTCTTTGGAACACAAATTAAGATATTTTTGATTAAGTTAGAGAGCTTTCTGCCCATAGACAGGACAGGTACTACCACAATCAAGGCACAAAAACATAGTAAGAGCATAGTGGTTCAACTGTAAGTTTACAAAGCTACGAGAATACTTTTGTGCCCAATTTTGCCCTGTGCATCACCCTAGTGCCATTTTGGAGAGTATCACAATGCATGTGTGTGCTTTGATCTGCACATAAAGAACATAACTTTTTCAAATACAGTGGCGTAATTTTGGAGTTTGACAATGAACACAAGACAGACAAGCCAAACTTATTATTCTTGAAATAATAATTTCTGAACATTAAACATTAACTCTCAGTCTTTATTCACCTGTTTCTCGTTGTACCTGTTACATTGCTAATGTCATAGAATAGCATAGTTTGATAATGTTTGTAACAGACATTGTAACATACCCCATCTGCGCAACTGGAATTTAAAACAGGTTAGTGTCTTCTGCTAGTTAGCAAAGCATTAAAGACCTATCTAAACCACTAAATAACAGGTTTAAGATTAAAATAATAGCAGATTTGTCTCATTATAAATAAACATGAAAACTGGGATGAAAATTTTACTTTAGCTATGGTTACATAAACACTGTGTCTATTTACACTAAGTGCAGATAGCCTGGCTTGTTGGCAGAGGCTATTTACAACTCCGCCCACTAATGTGTGATTGGGCTCATCAACACTACAAAAGACAACTGTTAAACATCAGCTCTAGTGGTGAAGATGGTAAAACACATGCTGTAGTCTTTTTGATGCAATCAAGTTCGAATCCGCCTTTTGCCGAACTTTTTTTTCTTCCTTTTTAAATCTCATATCACATCGGAAAGGCGTTTATTTTCAATAAAAATGAAGAAAATACGCAACTGAAAAACTGAAAAACTGAAAAACTATTGGTTACGGTAAGTGTAGGGAGGGCTTATTGTCCCAATAAGGTGGCATCCATTTAATCCAGGGGTGCTCAACCCTGGTCCTGGAGATTGACTTTCCTGCAGAGTTCCGCTCCAACCCTGACCAAACACACCTGAACCAGCTAATTAGGATCTGAAGGAGCACTTGATAATTACAGACAGGTGTGTTTGATTGGGGTTGGAACTAAACTCTGCAGGAAGGTCAATCTCCAGGAACAGGATTGGGCACCCCTGATTTAATAATAATGTACTACAATACTGAGGTGCAGATAATTGCCACTATTTGCAATAAGTAGTATAAATAGCAGAAAATCCTGCTATTTTAACATAGTGTAAATAGAATCTATAGTTATTTGCACTTAGTGTAAATAGCACATCGCTAAAAAATATTGCTATTCCTATTTAATTTGGCAAATACTGTACTGTAAAAATGAAAAGGTAACAGATACACCATGTGTTACACTGATATAGAAGAGAAGCAGAAATGAAGCAAGCCAAAGTTCCAATTACTAATTGTTCAATTATATTATAATGTTAAATTCTACATCTAAAACTAAGTTTGAAATGACACTAAAACTGTTAGAGTGAGCATTAGATCATCCAGGCCGGACTCCAAACTTGATATTCATTATGAGCTCAGTGAAAGCTTACACACATTCCCACAGACACACTCAGATCAATATGCAGCTCCACACTTGTGGTTTAATAATCTCAGATGTGGAGGCTTTGACAGGCAAGTCCTAAAGCATTAAAAAAGAGATGTGGTCTTTAGCCAAAGCACAGCTACACATCAGCACTACACTCACTGTTGGCATTTAAATGGCTTACAGTCCCATTCTGTCAAACACCGTCTGAGTCTCAGCATTACTCACGTATGAGAGTAGCAGTCAAGCTGGATGATACTAGAGGTGATTTTTTTTACAGAGATGTGCATTTTACAAGCCAAGTGATAGATGCCAGCTGATCTATTTTTAAACAAGTCAAAGTGATTAGGCACTGAACATATATATATATATATATATATTAAAATAGACATATCCAATTACATTAAAATGTTCAGACTTATCATTTAAATAGTATGAAAAGTGGCTATTAATAGATTTGAGTTTCTTTCTTTATCTTTTCACATTATTTTAAGTTAGAACAGTCAGCAATATGTTTTTATAACTCAGCGATATTTGTAAGTGAGCTTGAGCAGTTGGTTTCTCCTTAAGAGCAGGAAGACAGTCAACATGGGGTAAAATTAACAGCACTCAGTAATTCTGTCAATCATCTTGACCTGCACACAGTTTCATTCCCATGGTAACAAGGCGTCTCCATGCCAACTCCCTTGCAGCCTTTGCCGTGGTTACGGTTCAAGTCCCCTGTGTCTCACCTCATCAGAGCAGTGTGGCGGAATGAAGTCTCTGTTCACATTAACCTTTTCCTTCACCCTTTTCTCTCTTCCCTGCTCTCACTCACTCCCACACATTCACATCCAATTTCCCATCTTATGTTTACCTCTCAATCTTTTTCTTTTTTACCCCACCCCCACATTTTATATCTGACTCATCTATGACCTGTCTCCCTTTTACATCTCACATCTTCATCTCTTTTTGACATTTCGCCCTTTTTAAAGAGATAGTTCACCCAAAAAATGAAAATTCTCTCTCCGGTCGTTCTAAACCCATTTACTGCTATCTTTTCACACAAAAGGAGAATTTTGAAGAGTCACGCAGCTGTTTGCAATGTAATGAGTTCAATGTGAGCACGTCTGTCGATCTATAAAAAAGACACTTTTCTTTGCTGATTCATTCGTTGTTATTCATTCCATTCTAGTGAGGTTCTCAAATCAAATATGGCATCTGTGGCCCAAGTTTAAAGTCATGACGTATGGTCATGTGTAGTTGTCAGAGACTAGACGTCATCAGGTCTGTCCATACTGCAGCGTATTCTCGTCAAGATCCGCCCACTTAGACAGGAAGAGCAGCTTGACTGACATGTACAGCAGTCAATCACTGTTTGAGTTTATATCACCATTTAGGGTTATCTGAGACACATTGGAGTTGGGAACAGAAATTCAACAGGTAGTGGAATTCTGGAAAATGATCATTACATTTATTTGAAGACCTATGCTGCTTATTTTTTCTTGTAAGAGTGAGTGGGACCATTTGTGAATTTTATAGGTCTGGCTTCAAGTCTCATCCACGTCCAGCTATTTTTAGCTGTACAAAACAACTCATTTTGCTGCTTGATATTGCAAATTGGTGTGTCTTACCATATTTTAGTGTATTTTCTTAATTATGAACACACTGGTTTGTAGTGCAAACAGTTTTACTGTTTACTGCACATTGTTATTCTTCTCATTATTTCCCTATAGAGGCTGATGAACCTAAAGTCTCGCCTATAGACTCACTTTTACGTTGAAGAATACGTTTGATAAAATCTTTAAACTTTAACCCCCGGTTTCACAGACACAACTTAAGCCTAGTCCTAGACTAAAAAGAAACTTGCACTTACTGATCTTAAAATATATCAGTGCCTTTGTTTTGTCTCAAGATGCACACCAGTAATGTTTTTTTTTTTTTTCTAAACCACGTGTATAAAAATTACTTAAATTATGCTAATTGAACTATGGCCTAATCCTGGCTTTGTCTATGAAACCAGGCTTATGACTCTAAAACTGTTTGAAACAGAATGTTTGTCTTGATAAATTTGGTTAAATTGTTTTTCCATTCATTTGAATGTTTTACCATTAAGTTTAAAATTCAAATGCCACCTGAACATAACTACATGAATTAATCTGGAATTGTAAAAGCATTTTTAATTTGATTAATATAAATTACAAAAAAATATTTTATGGTGCTTTTTTTAGGGAACAAAGAAGAGTGGGAAATAATTATGGAAAATAACAACATACATTGTTATAATAATCAAAGATTTACATTAAACATGCAGTAAATAATGACAGATTTTTGGGGAAGTTATTTCACATCATCCCTTTTTCTCTTTCTCTCTGTCCTATGTATTACTCCAAGGCATACTACACATCAAAATTATTTTAAATTAGCTTTTACTTTCATATTTTAGTCATTTTATGTGCTCATGCCATTTTGATTAGATTTCAACATTTTTATATTTCTTTTTATCCTTAATTTCTAGTTTTAGAGGGATAGTTCACTCAAAAATGAAAATTTTGTCATTAATTACTCACCCACATGTCGTTCCAAACCCATAAGACCTTCGTTCCTCTTCGGAACACAAATTAAGATATTTTTGATTAATTCTGAGAGCTTTCTGACCCTGCATTGACAGCAATGCAACTGAGACATTCAAAGCTCAGGTACAAGAAATTGTTGAATAAAGTCGCTATTTTTGTTTTCTTTGAGCACAAAAAGTATTCTTACAGCTTCATAAAATTAACCTTTGATGTCACATTGACTATTTTAACAATGTCCTTACTACCTTTCTGGGTCTTTAACGTGTCAGTTGCGTTGCTGTCTATTCAGGTTCAGAAAGCTCTCGTATTTCATCAAAAATATCTTACTTTGTGTTCCGAAGATAAACGAAAGTCCCACAAGTTTGGAATGACATGAGGATGAGTAATTAATGACAGAATTTAAATTTTTGTAAGACTATCTCTTTAACCCTTAAATGCATGAATGTTTCGCCAATCATTATCACATATTCGGGTCTTTAGCAAAAAACTCTTAATATTTTTAGTTTACCTTTTGAAACTTAGAAGGGTTCTATTTGAGCAGATGATTTTACCGTCGCTGCCATCATCAGAGCGCACCTCCCCAGTACATTCAGCATCTGGCCCATATTCACGATCTCAACCATATTCGCAAAACTATCATTTTCAATTACTTCAAAATCAATATTTCAATCACTGGCTGCTTATTCACCACAACCACCATCAAATGACAATGACATTTATATTTTATGCTGTACAGTAATTGCTCTGAAGTATAGTCATTCAATCCAGTTACATTTTTTCTGATAATATTCTTCCCAGATACACACATACATCTGCAAGATGTCTGTTAAAGATCTCTTGATCTGGAAAGTCTGCTGTGTACAAACGTCTGACAGACGTCTGTAAGATGTCAGCTTTACTAAATCATAAACATCTTAAAGACATCTAAAATACGTCTATTTGACATCTGATAGGAGATATCCAATAGATGTATTGCAGATGAGCAAACACTCTAAAAAATACGTCTTGCAGATGTAAATGCAAACATCAAATAGACGTCTCCGTGATGTACATGTGCTATCAGGGTTTTGTTTTATGTCTGCGGTAATTATAAGTGAAACATCACATCACTATTGTCTAAGAAACAGTGCCACCTCAAGGAATAAAGGTGAATTGCATGTATTGAGTCACCAGATATTTAAATATTGTTGCACAGAATAAATATACTTACACTATTACACACCTCGGTTCTCTAGCAACCTTATACACTTTTTACAAAAAATTAATCAGAAAACAGACATGCCTCAAGACCTGAGGTATGCATTTAAGGGTTAAAGTTTTAATCCCTCAATCCATCCAATCGACCACTCCTAATTTCATTTGCTGTTCTTTTTTCTTACAGGTGAGTGAAGACTGGAAGTACGTGGCCATGGTGATCGATCGTCTGTTTCTCTGGATCTTTGTGTTTGTGTGTGTCTTTGGCACAATCGGAATGTTCCTTCAGCCTCTGTTCCAAAACTACACAGCCAAAACTATCACCCACACACCCGGCTGACTAACCACCGACCCCCGCTACACCAATGGACGCTACCCACCATCAGTTGCGACGGGAGGGCGAAGGGAGGAGGGGGGGTCTGCCGAAGGAGAGGGCTAACGTTAGGTTTCTACGAACCTTTTTTTGGAATATCACACAGAGTGGGGATTTAGTCCAGGATTCTCGTTCAGGCCTCTCGTCCAGTCCACCTTCCCCTCCTTTTAGGTGAAAAATCACACAAGCCAATCGGAGAGAAAGGAGACACCTGTTTACTTTGCTCAGCAGCCAATCAGCACTCTCTGCAAATACAAAGCCATCCACCGCCCACAAGCTCCGAAACGAGCAGTCTGCTTCCTCAAGAGTCACATGACGTCCGTTTGTTAGACAGGGATGAACTCAAATATCAGTTTTAACATCAGATACCATCTGTCTTATTTATTTCGTATGGTCTAGAAGCCTGTCATGATTCATGTATCGCAAATACAACAATGTCGTTTTTGTGCGAACACACGAGTGTCTAGTTCTTCGAGATGGACTTGGATGCAGTATTGTATTAATATTATTAATATAATAAATGTGTGAATTGTATTAATACAACACACAATGTAAAGAAGGAGGATGCCTGATGAGCTATGAGTGACGATGACTGTGTTTAAAGACTAAAGGTATTGTGGTACTTTAAGTCAGTTGAATTTGCCAAAAAAGGGGGCCCACTAAGAGTCCCTGTGGTGCAGGACAGGGTTCCCCCACATAACCCCTTGTGATTTTTCAGTACAACACTGAACAGATGAGCTCTGAGCTGAATGAGTCCCTTTAGCCCCTAAATACTTTACAGAGGTCTGCAGTGGTCAGGTAGACCGGCTAATGCATAGACAGACAAGTCTTAAAGAACCTGAGAGTTCAAAATTAAGAGACCGAAAGGCCAATCTGACATGAAAGGTTTTCTGAGGAGTACTGCATTAGTATTAGGCCTCCTATACTTTCTTTCTGTCTTTCTTCTCGTCTGTCTCTCGTGTTCCCGTCGATCCTCTTACACCACATTACTGCCTCCTCAGAAACACATAATAGCTTCTCATAAAAATATAAACCACTGGTTATGACCATTCTCATATTCAAAAACACATTTGGTCAGTGTCTTTTTAGATTTATTGATTTTATGTCACTATTTACTGGATATGACATGTGCTTGCAAATTGGCAGATTTTAGCACAATTTGAACACTTGTCATTCCAAAATTCTGTTTTTTCTTGGTTAAGATTTTAGCTATTCACAAACGTACAGTACTCTCAGCTCCATTTAACACATCTGATTTAAATATTTAGCTAAATATCAAATTATATACAGTTGAGGTCAAACGTTTACATACACCTTGCAGAATTTGCAAAATGTTAATTATTTTACCAAAATAAGAGGGATCACACAAAATGCAAGTTTTTTTATTTAGTACTGATCTGAATAAGATATTTCGCATAAAAGGTATATACATACATATACATATACATATACATATAGTCTACAAAAGAAAATAGTAGTTGAATTTACATAAAATTACCCTGTTCAAAAGTTTACATACACTTGATTCTTAATACTGTGTTGTTACCTGAATGATCCACAGCTGTTTTTTTTGTTTTGTTTTGTTCAGCGATAGCTGTTCATGTGTCCCTTTTTTATCTTGAACAGTTAAACTTCGTGCTGTTCCTCAGAAAAATCCTTCAGGTCCCACAAATTCTTTGGTTTTTCAGCATTTTTGTGTATTTGAACCCTTTCCAACAATGACTGTATGATTTTGAGATCCATCTTTTCTCACTGAGGACGACTGAGGGACTCATATGCAACTATTACAGAAGGTTCAAATGCTCACTGATGCTTGAAAAGGAAACACAATGCATTAAGAGCCAGGGGTGAAAACTTTTGGAATTTGAAGATCAGGGTAAATTTAGAAGAATTTGTGGGACCTGAAGGATTTTACCAAAAACAGCAGGAAGTTTAACTGATCAGGATAAACAAGGGACTTATGAACAACTATCACTAAACAAAACAACAACAACAACAACAAAAACAGCTGTGGATCATTCAGGCAACAACAGAGTATTAAGAATCATGTGTATGTAAACTTTATCATTTTCACTTTTGGACTATATGTAAACATCTTTTATGTGAAATATCTTATTCAGGTCAGTACTAAATAAAACAATAACTTGCTGTTTGTATGATCCCTCTTATTTTGGTCAAATAATACCATTTTGCAGATTCTGCAAGGTGTATGTAAACTTTTGACCTCAACTATGTACACACTACAATTTAAAAGTTTGGGGTCTATAAGATTTTAGAAGCTTAATTTTTCACAAAGGTTGCATTTATTTGATCCAAAATACAGCATAAACTATAACATTGTGAAATATTATAGTTGAATATTATAGCAAAATAACTGAATTGATTATATTTTAAAATGTAATTTATTCCTGTGATGGCAAAGCTGAATTTTCAGCAGTCATTACTCTTCAGTGTCACATGATCCTTCAGAAATCATTATAAAATGTTGATTTGATACTCAAGAAATATTGCTAATTTTTATTAATGTTGAAAACGGTTGTACTGCTTATCATTTTTGCGGAAACCGTAATATTTTTTTTTTTTTCAAGATTCTGTGAGGAATATAAAGTTCAAAAGAACAGTACTGATTTGAAAAACAGATTTTTTTGCAACAATGTAATAGTCTTTACTAACACTTTTAATCAATTTAATGCTAAATACAAGTATTAATTTCTTTTAAAAATCATACTGACCCCAAATATTTGAACTGTAGTCTATATTATATTTCGAGGGGTAAGAACCAGCAAGGCATAAGTGACATTTCACAGGAGGGCAAAAACTAAAATTTACCAGTTTAATCTGACTTTGTATACTGATTTCAATCATTTATAATAAACATTTGTACGTGCATAGATGACAGTATGCTTTTGCCAGTGAGGAGAGCTATATATATCTCAATTTCTGCCAAAATGTCACTTACATCCTTCTGGTTCTCATCCCTCGATATATAGTCTAGTGATAATTCACAAAAACATTGTGAGGCAATATCATCGCTCGCTATCTCCTCTGCTAATTCAGCCTCTATATCCTTCTTCCTATTTGCATATCATATTTAACCCTTATGAAATCAAGGGTCACTAGCTGGCAGTTAAGACTTTAAGTGTGGATTTCTCTATGAGTTTCATCCATATGGTTCATTAAGCAGGGAATCTCCAAAACTCATCTTTCAGAAAGCAGATTATGCAAACATGCTCACTCATGGATTAAAATTTGTTCTCGACTGTATTTCCTGAGTGCTTCAAATGACCTCGCACACACGCTTTGCCTCTTCAGTCTTTCTTCTCCTCTCATATTTCTCTCACCAGCAGTGCTCTGCAAAAAAGGCCTATTACAAACCACAAAGCAGCATAGTACAGCTGCTCTGTTACATTAACATATTATGACCGTTAGTTTTTAAAAATACAACTGCATAAGGGTGAAAGTCAAACTATGAATGCATTACTTTTGTCTTTGTTTGGGCTCCAAGTGGCAGGAAGTCTCCAGTGATTTACAACGTCTGTGTTCACCGTGTGACATCAGCGACGGGACATAAGTCAGTATTCGCCACACAGTATTCATTAAAGCATTCTGTCCATGAGAGCAAGCAAATCGGCTTTCATAACCATAAGTGCTTAAGTCTCTCTAATTCATCAGAGGAAAAATGGAATGAAGAGAAGAGACAAAGGGAGGAGTGTATCTCCCTATATACAGTATGTTATGCCATGTCACGATCAACCTATTCAATCCTGCAATAATCCAGAAGTGTGACGTCACAATGATTCTGTGTCAAAATATCTGTGTGTTGGCCAATATAAGTGCACCGTCTTACTCACACTTATGGCACTAATGCCCGTCTCCTATCCTCACCTCCTTCCTTTGGCTGACCGATCACATTTATCCTGTCAAATAAAGATTAGAAATCCATCATCTCGTTGTGTTTGACAATTTTTGGCCTATTTGCACAAATAACACTTGTTATCTCTCCGTTAGGGAAAGTCAAACTCATTTTGCACTGACTGAGTATTCATTTCTGTTTAAATCCTTAAACAAGATGGCCGAGAGGAGTTTTCAGTTGGCTTTTGTGTTGTTCTGCTGCTCAAGGACTTGTTCACCAGTCTCTAAACTCACATCCGTTGGCATTGCCACCTCCTGACAACATAATAAATTTATGTCTTATTTCAAGTTGGCTGCGCATCCTCCTTTATGAAAGCTCTTCAAGCCAACTTTTCATGAGAGCAGCTTAGAGAAAGGAAATGCACGTCCACATATTATATTAATGTGACCTTCAGTTTATGCTACGTAAAACAGGACCTTGCTTTTGTATGTTCCTACATCCCTGGTGACAAAAATAGTGAAGGCTTCATGTAGAATGCAAGAAGATATCATTTCATTGGATAATAATTTAGCATTACCATGCAGTCTTTAGCGAATGTATGCAAACATGAAGCATCGAGTTGCCCTTCTGCACAAATACCTGAGACCTCTCCTGTCTAAGCTCAGCTTTGATTCAATACTGCCCTCTAATGGTCAAGATTCTTACTATCAGTGTTCATTTTAATAAACGAATCATAAGTTTAGTCAATATTGTTATTTCATATTCATTCATTTTAGTCAGTTTTACTCAAAATGGCATTTTATTTGACAAAATAACATTTTAGTTTAGAGAAAGTGCCACAGTAACATGTACAGGCCTACGAATATGGCTCTCACAATATCCCACAAATTAATTAAACAATAGTTACGCAATATTAATGGATCAGATGGCTCAAAATAAAAGAAAAATCTGTGGTGGGCTGATCGAAGCCCCGAATGTTTTCAGTTAAGCCCTGAATGTTTTTATTGTTATGCCCTGTAAGCAGTAGCAGTTTTCAAACGCATTAAAATAATTTCTAGAATCACAGATTTGCTCTCTGCCCATCTAACAGTGCCTGTACTTACGTTGTCATTCATTCCTGACAAGAACTGGCCAAATCTCGATATGTTACAGCAGCTGCTTGGTATCTGCAACTACTGTATAAAGTTTAGGATTAGGTTATTTTTACTGTCACTGAGTCCTGTCACTGTGAAGCAACATATATATATATATATATATATATATATAACTCATTTATATATATATATAAGATGAGTTATATTATAAGATGAGTTATGAGTGCTAAACACTAGCTAGACACTAGTTAGACTGACTGTGCTCATTTAGAGTGCCTTCTTTTACTGCTTGATTCAGTCTGATAAAATGCACTGTCCCAAAATTCAGGATATGGGGGCAGAAAATGTATATTTATATCATTTCATATAGTTAATCAATATCACACGAAGAGTGCCTTTTTTGTGCAAAAATCACAAATATGATATTGATTTTATACAACAGTTCAATAAACTACAAGTTAATATTAAGAGACTTACGTTTTAGACACCATATTGCCTATTTTTGGTCTATTTCGCCAACAAAAATCATTCCAAACACACAGCACTGATTTGCGTCTCCTAACAACATGACGGTGCTTCGTTCCTGAATGAATCAACCGTTTAAATGATTCGGTTCAATCGCAATGACTCACTTATTAACTGTGACTTACTGACACCTACTGGCGGTTGTAATTCCACATTTAAAGTACCGTTTCATTTTTTTAAATAATTTTAAATATCAGCATTCTACGTTTTAGGATTAAAGTATTAAAACGGTTTTCATGCATTTGTAACTGCAGGTTAAATGCATTCATGTCCTGCATTAAACTGTGGGTAAATACATCTAAATGCCAATTCAGATGCAGTGTTTGTGTTTCCTCTATACTGAAAAGATAAATTTTGTTGATAATTATTTTATTTGTGTGATAACAGCCTAAAATGTCTTTTTATTCTAAGTGACTTTATTGATTAAATATTAGAATTTGATGCAAAAGATAATAAAAGATAATGCACACTTTCAGAAAAAAAAAGAATGGCTTTATTAAGGTTAAAAATGCCCACAAAAGGTAAAAAACACTTATTATATATAAATATTAATTTCCTAGATATTTAATTCTTCTTTGCTTAGTGATTATATGGTACACCTAATTCACTATGCTTTGACACAATTCGAACACTGTGTACATCTCTCCAGCAACTGATCCTGATCCATTCAAAAAACAGTTTCTTACCTCGTTCATGGGTGAATCAGTGGTTTTGAAAGAATCCACTGAAATGGCTCAGCGACTCGCTTATTAAGTCAGCGGCTTGCCGCCACCTACTGTTAGGTCTAATTTTAGTTTCATATTTAAACGTATTTTATTTTATATTTCTATATTCCAGTTTTTATATGTAAAACATTAATCTCATTGCATTATTTATTTCATTTGTCGGTGCAGTGTAAATGCATGTACAAATGCTAGAATTAAAAAATTGCATGTTGCATGCATGTTTCCTTATCGCTTTAACGTGTCAAACTTTCGTTCAGTCTTGCATTTACATACCGAGATGTACAAGATAATTATATAATTACTATCAAATATCATTAGAAACGTGAATTCTGACCACGAATAATAAACCGCAATAAACCGGTCCACGTGATGCATTTTTTGAATTGTGTTCTAATCTCATTAGTTATGACATCACATTTAGAACTTCTCACCTAGGCTTGGAACTTGCTCATTTTGTAGGTTGAAGTTTCGGAGTATTGGCTGATTGATTGCTTTCTGGCTATTATCGAGTGACAAATATTGTTACAATGGGACTACTTTCACGAGTGAAAAAAATGTTTGAGAAGGAGTGTGTGCAAGAACCATGTGTTCTTCTCAAAAACATCACTAACACGGCGGATAACCATCCTCCTCATCGGCCTGATGAGGCGCCTGTTGTTACTGGTGGTAGTGATGGAGGAAAAGAGGCAGAGAGAGAGGTGAAAAAGAAAAAGAAGAGCTTCCAGAGGTGGCCCGCTCTCCACTTTCCTCGCCGTAAAGCCGCTAAATATGATCTGGCTAAGGCTGAGAATAAGTACCAGGCTGAAGCCGGATCATATCGTACATTTACCGATGGTAAAAATCACATCATATCATGTTTTGATCACTGCTGTCAATTATCACACCAAACATTTTAGAGAAATGAAATTAAATGTTTTTGATCAGAGCATGATCTGAGAATAGCTTTATTAGGTGTCATTACCAAAACAGTGTTAGAACTTAAACAAATCAAGTTTAATTTTAAGATATCAAGTTAAATGTGCCCCAAAATGATTAACCATTCTAATTTTAGTATGTCATATTTTACTGATGTATTTAATTTTGTTCATATTATAGCTCCAGCTTCTAAAGTCCACCCTGCTGCTGAGGAACAGCTGGAGCAGGACGTCCCAGACAAAGGTAAGAACAATACCTTTGTCTTGAGAATTAGAAAATGTATTATGAATTATAAACACTGTAAACAATTATATGATCAATAAGTCATGACAGTTTGTGTTTTACATTAACTCATAAAAAAATGAGTTAAGCAACTTTTTATTAAGCTGTATTACAACATTCAACTCATTTTAAGTCAGTTTAATGTAGTTTAATTTGTAAGTGACTTAAACAAGTTAATTGTACTTAAAGTTTTTTAAAGCAGCAATTTTTTTTACAGTGAAATGTATATGTAAAATCGCATTTCATACTTACTGCAATTGTTCATCTTTTAATAGGCCACATCCGCTGCAATTATAAAATTGGCCCAAAACTGGGACAAGGAGGATTTGGCTTTGTCTACGAAGGGACTCGCTGCAAGGATGGACTTGAGGTTTCATTTTTTCCCTTACAAAACTTTGCATATCTCTTCCAAATTAATGTCTGGATTGATAAGATCTATGTGAACATGCTAATTGTGATATTTTTGTTGTGTTGATCAGGTGGCTGTGAAATTTTCAGTGAAGTCCCCCAACATGGCCTATATCAGAGTGGTGAGTATGCTGTGTTCTCTATATTACTGCTTCTCAGTGACTGTTTTCAATCTAGAACATCTTATATAAATACTAATCACAGACTACAAGTAGGCAAACTGTTCTGATTTGTGGACTAAGTCATTATTTGGGAAACCATCTCCATCTAAGCGTCACATTTCCATTATTTTAGCCTGATCATCCCAAAGCCATCCCCATGGAAATAGGCCTGACACTCATGGCCAATAAAAGCCCCAGAAGTCCTCAGATTGTAAAGCTTCTGGACTGGGAGGACAACGAAGACCATTACATCATGGTCATGGAGCGACCCATGCCCTGCATGGACTTGAAAAGTTTTGTGAAGCTCCATGGAGAGTGTCTTGATGAGGGGACGACACGAAAGGTCATGCGGCAGGTCATTGAAGCCGCCAATGCTTGCATCACGCGTGGTGTCTTTCATCGGGACATCAAGATGGAGAACCTACTGGTGAACCAGGACACCATGGAGGTGAAATTGATTGACTTCGGGTGTGGTGCACAAATGAAGAAATTTGGCTACAAAGTCTTTAGTGGTATGTGTTATGAACTACTTTCTCTCACAGAAGTGCATCCTGTATAGTCAACATGATGTGGATTAAATGGACAAAATCTCTTTCCTGCAGGCACAAAAGCGTACTGTCCACCAGAGGTCACCGTGAACGGAAGATACCACGCAAAGCCAACAACAGTGTGGTCGCTAGGGATCCTCCTGTTCATGATGGCGTGCGGATATTATCCCACAGACTATGACCTGGAACTGATCAGTAAGAGGAGATGGACCAGACCTGGCCTGTCACAAGGTAAGATCTTCATCAAAGAAGAACAAGGGACAATCTGTATTCTAAATCACACAAGGAAAGACCTACAGCTTAAAAGAGAGCAGGTGTGAAGAATAAGCTCATAAATCAAATGCCTCGTCTGTTTGCACAGAATGCTGCCAGATGATTTCTTCATGTCTTCAGTCTGATCCACAGCAGAGGATCGATCTGGAGAAGATGCAACTCCATGACTGGTTTAAGGTGCTAAGTCTAAGATGAGCTAAATGTTTTTTTGTCATTTTTGGTTTGGTTTGATCATAAGTCATAAACTTCTTATCAAATCAAATTAGCTCTAAATGTAATGTCTTTAGACTATTAATGCTGATTTATGTTTTATCAGGTCATGGAGTAAGACATGAAGAACCTTAGAAAACAACACCTGTCACAGCCACCGTGTTGTTTTCTATCTTCAGTCAGCTTTTGTCTGGTGGGCTGAAATGATTGCCCTTTCCATCCCTCCACTCACACCTTGGCATCTTGCGGGCCGGCATGTCCTGGCAGCACCTGGCGCCTCGGCTTGAAGCAGCAATAAGCAATATCTGGCAGTCCTGCTTGCTAAATAATAGTTATTTGTGTAATCTTTAAAAATAAGTGTATAAGTTAAGAGTTTGAGATAAGTGTATAAGTGTATAAGATAATTTAAAAAGATAATTGTATAAGAATTTGTGTAATGTATAAAATGTATAATAAAAAATGTATAATAAATTTGTAAGAGAATTTGCCTTGCCTTGTGAGTCATATTAGAGGATATGTTAGGACATCTAACATAGAAGCTGCACACAGTATATAATGTATCATACAGTTGTGGAGTTATAGTGTTTTTGTAATTGTATTGACCCCATTCACTGAATTTTTTGAAACTTCATATGCATCCTCAGAATGACCTGTTGCTTATGTGTCCAGTTTCGTTAAGCTTAGACATTGCATTCAACAGATATCATTCAGCTTGTAAAAAACAGCCATCAGTTGACTTATATCTTCGCAATGCTTTGCAGAGATAGATATGCGTGATATAAACCTGATACACACCATTTTTATTGTTAATTTCGATTGTAACACTATGATAGTTCCATAGATATTACCAAAAATGTGCTCTACCTAATTCTTCCCAGATTTAATATACTGCTTCAAAAAATAATTAAACTAAACATGTTCCTTCAAATACCTTGATCTCCATATGGAAAAGGTCTGAGAAGTTTTACCTTTGTGGCTCATAATGGGTCATACCAGATAAATAATAATAATAAAAAATCTGCTGAACAGTTTAACAGATCAAAATTATTTGAATAACTTTTTGCCAGCAAGGTCTATAGCTGACCTGCAAAGTTTGGTGAAGATCTGACAAACCGCCTAGGAGGAGTTCAAAAAAGTAGATTTTTTTTGTTTGTTTGTTTTTCAAATTAAAATGGTAGATTAAGTTTATAGATAATCATAATGTACTCTTGTTCAGGATTAAATTGCAAGGATTCGTGAAATTAATTTTGGTTCTACCACACAGTTGCTGAGTTAGCTATTATAGCGCCACCGTGTGGGCATTTTTAAATAAAATTCTGTATATATTTGTTTTGCCGTTGTGTGAGAATACGTGTCTCTCTTTTTTTTTTTTGTAAAAGTAGGCAATTCAGATTCGTTGTTATTTAGAATGCTGTAATATTTATAATTTGTTTATAAACTTAATGATAGAGTTAGTCCAGATGTACAGGTTACCAAGTCTTGAACTCATTCATTCTGAGTTTATGTAAAAACTGACTCTAATTTAATTCGCAGTCATTCAAAATCCACAATTCGAATCTGGCGAGCGAAAATTTATGTTTGTTTACATCATCTCAGTGAGTGTGTAATGCAGTGTTACCAAGTCCGCGGTTTTAACTTTAACATTTCTGCGCAGGTTATTTTTCATGTCCGTGGGTTGAAGCGACCCCAATAACGTAATATTTATGACCTGGAATGCGAATTTTACCAGGGGAACTCCGCCAAAAAACGTGTAGCCCACTCGAAACGCGATTGGGCTAGGTTGGAGCAGCAGTTGGGTGGGTTTTGTTGTGAAAACCTGGCATCCCTGGTGTAATGTACGTAGAAGAAGAAACTCTACACGCACCCCTTCTCTTTGGCTGTAGTGAAAATCGTCAGTGAGGTACAAAATGCCTGTATGTGTGCAAAATTTGAGAACTCGTTAAGTCTGGTGCATCACATTTGAGAACCTCCTTGTATACATTGTGCGTGTTTTAGTGCGTCACAGAAGTTGCGTTTGTGAAATCCGCTCGTTACTGGATAATTTAAGAAAATCATTCTTTCTAGAATGAAAAAAGTACGTATTATTAATATCTTGTATTTTTTCTCGTCACATTTTCGTCAATGTTTTAATTAAAGTCGTTATAGACCAATTATCTGTTTGTAAACAATCGGGATGCGCGCGCAGCATGGTTGCAGAAAACCCGGGAGAGAAATTCAACGAAATTGACATTAGATAGTTGGATAGTCTTACAGATCCGAAACAGGGATGACGTTTTTTTGTGGGCGGTTCAAGTGGCAGTCAATGGAGCCACAGAATAAAAGAATAAAAATTAATTTGATTTTATATTTCAAAATTATTTGAATTATTATTTTCGAAATTCCGAGATTATATCTCACAACTCGTCATTCTCTCTTTTCCCCTCGGCTCACAGTTTATATCCCACACTTCTGGCTTTTTCTCCCTCAGAATTAACAAACTCACTCGTTTTGTTAAATCGAGTTATAAAGTCCGAATTAGGAGACATAAACTTGCATTTGTGAGAAAAAAAAGTCAGAACTGTGAGATAATAAAAATGTTATGGAAAAATGTTAATAGTAGTAGATTTAAATAATATTTCATGCTGTAACTGTAGGGCTAATACAATACGTCCCCTATGAACAGCATATGGGAATATTATGTAGACCTATTGTTTAAATCAAATTTATTCTTTAAAAGTAGAGTTTTCATCCATAGTACAGTAGCTATGTCTGTTTAAACGTCTGCGTTTAGCTTCAAATAGCATCTTTGACGGCTGTATTCTATAAAAAATATTTGCATTCCGATTTTGACATCGAAAGGCCCAAAAATGTATATTTTTCTCTTATTCCATGGATTTTACTCGTTTACCTCCACTTGTTACCAGTGTTTTTTCTGCAACCACTATGCGCGCAGCTGCAAGTGACGTCACTGTGACATCTACTTAAAATTGGTCTATAGCCTATTTTTGTTTCATCCTTGTATTCACGAAATACAAAACAATTTCGTGTTTTGTATTTCGCAATTGACTAGATTAACGCTGTCACTGCAATTCCCACTATGAAAAAAAAACCACACCGACTGCATTTAATTATTTTAAATCTGCGGTTTATTGTTATATGGAGAGATTATTTTAAAATTAACAACTTCAATTGTTAAAAAACAAAAGAAAGGAAGAAACACATATTCACATATTCAACAAAGACCATGTCACAATCTCCTAACGCTTTCATTTCTAATAGGTTCAGGGGTTGGAAACATGTTGTGCCAAGTGAAACATTTTGTGTACCCAGGATTGCATGAATGCAGAGATGGTGTGAAACTTCTTAAGTAACAGTAAGGAAGATTCATACACACACACACATATTCCCCTTCTCCCCTCATTTCCCCCTCATCATCATTCGCTGGTCATGTTGGCTTTTGTTCAGAAAAATTCAGCTCTACTCTTTCTTTTCAACCTTCTTTCCTTCCTTTTCGTGATACTCGAGGAAGAAGTCATTGCAGGCGACAGTGAGGGCACCCACAAGGATGATGAACTCTGTGAAGTCCACCTCACCGTCGTTGTTTGAATCCAGATCTCCCATGACTTTATCTACCGCATCCTTATCCTGTGCATTCTGCGAAGATGCAGGTAAAGTTAATCAGACATATCCGACTTCCACAAGGAAAACAAAACTCTCTTTTCTCCTTACCCCAAGGTAGTTGCCCAGCTCTTGCGTTAGCATCTCTTTGAGTTCCTGCCTGCTGAGAGTATATTTGTCACCCTCATTCCCAGAGTACTTGTGGAACGTCTGGATCATCAGCTGCATGGCGTTCTCCAGAGTGGAGGCATTCTCAGAGTTCAGAATATTAGACATTCTGGAAAGAAATGGCAGAATTAGATGACTGTATTTAGACTTATAAATGCACTCAAGGATGCACAAAAGGTTTTCTTTAGGGAGAGTATTTCTGGCTCATTTTAAATATTTAAAAGCACAACTTCTTTTTTTCAGACCACAACAGTAGAAACATTGCACAGCAAGCAGTAATATATTCTTCGACCCCCTCTGGATCATCCTACGAGGGGCTTAATCTAACTACAGAAGGGAAATGTGACTCGCCTGATAAGGATGAAATCCTAAACTGGAGAAAACACTCCGAACCTGGGGAGGAAGTTACTCGGCCAAGTGTAATCCGAGCCAATCTCAGTGCCCACAACTCACCACTCACACATTTAACCAAACACTGCCCTCGGTTTGAGATTAGCCCTGTCCTAATGGATGAACTGATAAACGTTGGGAAAAAACAACTTCAGTGGAGAAGAAAAGCCTCCTCGGATACTTTATAGAGATGAGCCACAAGCTACGCAAAATGCAAAACTTTTTGTCCAATAGCTACTAAAAAAAGCACCTCCAGGCCTGCTCCAAAAGAAACATCAGGCAGCACAAAAGCCATCTAGTGTGGAACTCTAAAATTCACAATAACAGTCTGTCCATCCATCCTTTTCTGTCCCTTACCTTGTTGTTAGATGATGGTTGCTCTTCTGTTCCTTGAGGAGAGATGAATGCTGGTGAAGACGGGAGGCAATGGGCACCATCTTATATACCTACTTGGCCCTCCTCCCATCATACCTTACACTCCTCCTCCCACCTCCATCCATCCTTCATTTGTCTATCCCTACCTCTTGTCTTCTCTGTTTACAGATTCACACCAGTAAGAAAAAAATACGAAAACAGTGTTATATAAAGGAGTAAATGCGACGTTGATTGTCTTAATTGAAAGAGAGAAAGTTTTAGACGTAGTTGCTTTAGACGGTAACTTGAGCAAATTAAAACAAGCCACACAATCGATGTTTTGTTGTATTAATCGACACTTCATTAACTTATTTCATGAATCATGAATCCGTGACTACATGTATAAATAAGCTTTGAATTAATTAATTTGGGGTAATGTTCTTTAAAGTGTAGACAAATGTACATATTACAAACTTCGCTGTGTCGTTAAATATTACCAGTCATGTTTTAATGCTCATCTAATGATAAAACATGACATTTATGTATATAAACATGCTGTGAAGACCTGGACTTACCTGAAAGAAGAGCTTTTGGGTAAACAGATATGTTTGATCCTAAAGGTTAGTTATATGTACTGGTGCTTGTCACATTAAACTTTTAGAGTCGTGATAGTTCAGTGCCCCGAACTAAATCATTTATCTGCTGTAATTGATGACTTAGACACAAACATCGCTATAGCGATCATCACTCAAGCTCTAGATATACTACAGTACCAGCAGTTATGCTTTAAAACATGGTTTATACATATAAAGAAATAGCTTTTTATATTTAAATGTCTATAATGTAAACATTATGTAAGTTATGTAATATAATTAGCTATACCTTAGGTTCTTAATGTCTTCTATATTTAATTGTTTCATCTATCTATTATATTTGTATATGTAAGTATATAAGTCTATATAATTGTAATTAATTTCTTGTTGCACTTTTCTAGAATTATTAACATAATGGCACATAAGCCATAAGATGTAACGGGGTCAGAAGCTTGAGGACTGATTATGTTACAGGCCAAACAAGGTTACATGGCACAAATGTAGTTACTAACAACCCAAGGGTCTTTAGAGGTGCTGATAATCACTCAGGTGTGTGTGTGTGTGTGTGTGTGTGTGTGTTGAGTGAGCAAGTGGTCCTGTCACACCTGATACCGGCGCACAGGTGTTAATTCATCATTAAGCAAACAGTGTCCATACACATATGTCAGCCAAGACTTGGGACTGAAAACACACAAACACGCACACACACAAACACACACGAACAAACTGCCAAATTCAAATGACACTAACAAACACACAACATATGTACATTTAAAAACATGTATTCATGCTATGGCACAGACTGTAACCAGACCACCATGATGTTTAGCTTGTACCAATCAAAAATTTTAAGTTTAATGTTTTTTTAAAAGGTCTCTTCTGCTCACCAAGCCTGCATTTGTTTGATCCAATGTACAGCAAAAACAGGATTTTTTAAAAATATATTTATACTATTTAAAATAACTGGTTTCTATTTGAATATATTTTAAAATGTAATTTATTCCTGTGATCAAAGCAACACTTTTAGCATCATTACTCCAGTCTTTAGTGTCACATGATCCTTCAGAAATCATTCTAATATGCTGATTTGCTGTTCGAGAAACGTTTTTATTATTTTCAATATTTAAAACAGTTGCGTACATTTTTTTTAAGAATAGAAATATCCAAAGATCAGCATTTATCTGAAATAAAAAGCTTTTGTAACATTATACATTATACCATTCAAAAGCTTGAAGTCAGTGGGGAGACATTATAGAAATTAATACTATTTATCAAGGATGCTTTACATTTTTCAAAAGTGATGATAAAGAAATGTATGATGTTATAAAAGATTTCTATTTCAGATAAATGTTGTTCTTCTGAACTTTCTACTCATCAAAGAAACCTGGCAAAATTCTGTTCAGCTGTTTTCAATGTAATAATAATAATTCTATTACTTGAGCAGCAAATCAGAATATTAGGATTCTTAAGGATTGTGTGACTGGTGTAATGATGCTAAAAATTCAGCGTTGAAGTCATAGGAATACATTGCATTTTAAAATATATTCAAATAGAAAACAGTTATTTTAAATAGTAAAAATATTTCAGAATTTTACTGTTTTTTCTGTATTTTGGATCAAATAAATGCAGGCTTGGTGAGCAGAAGAGGCTTTAAAAAATCTTTTTGATTGGTAGTGTATTATGTGTAAAAGATAAAGGACAACGCAAATTACAAATTTGTCATTATTTCCGTGTTTTATTTGAAAGGTTATAAAAAACATTTTTCCAGTAGTGTACAATTTCGCTTTTTTAAACAGACAGATCTGATGTGTAAAATATTAACATTAACTGTATTTTTAGTATATTTGATGGCTTGCATTCATCAGTTATGCCTTGTTTTAAGTACTAATCAAGCATATTTTGTTTCCAGTAAAGCAAAGAAATCATACATGAAAACACAGGAGCCTTGAAATGAAAACCTGTTTACATGGAAAGCAGAAAAAAAAACTTTATGCAACAAAAAGTTATTTGATTTAGCACTTGTACATGGCCACAGCTCAGACATTGTTTTCTTAAATGCAAGTACATGTAAACAGATTTGTAATTTCATTGTAACATCGGAGACTTTAAAAGTGTTTTCAGATCATTGCAGGTTTTATATTGCATTGGAGAGCAGGGATAGTTGTTACAACAAGGGCTAGAGTTGTGTGTTTTGTTATGTATGTTAATCTACGGTCATTTTTACACAATTTATTAATACAGTGTGCTTTGGTCAATGGTTTGATATTTTTTTAAAAGCAAGCCATCTTGAAAACTGTTTAATAAGTAAAAAAATAATGTGACAACTATCCCCAGCCTCTCTTTATTTACTGGTGTAGGACCTTACAAATGACTGTCAGTGTCATCAACCCATGCTTCTTATTGTCCACTGGCTGCGGCGCTCTGTGTTTTCTGCTCACTCAGTGAGTTGGCCAGGTAGCCCACCAGCGTCAGGTACTCCTGGAAGCTGACCTTTCCATCCTGGTTGTCATCCAGACCTTTCATCATGTCCTTCACTGCTGAAGAACTGTCAGTGTCCTGAGAGAAACAGAGCAAGGGTGAAATCCTCAACTATTTAGCACTGCCCAATCAATGAAATTGAAATGAAAGTCCTGACATTTACTTATTAGTTGACATGTTCTGTGGTGCACATGCTATACTTTATCTAAAACTACTTTGAAATTAATTTAGCTAATTCTTTTATAATTATTATGCGTGCAGCACTTATGACCTCATATTAATTGAGAGATTATGAAATATTTGTACTTTTAATTTAAATTTAATTGGACCACTTAAAGGAGAAGTTCACTTCCAGAACAAACATTTACAGATAATTTACTCACCCCCTTGTCATCCAAGATGATGTCTTTTTTTCTTCAGTTGATAAGAAATTATGTTTCTTGAGGAAAACATTCCAACATTTTTCTCTATATAGTGGACTTCAATGGTGCCCCCAAGTTTGAACTTCCAAAATGCAGATTAAATGGCGCTTCAAATGGCTCTAAACGATCCCAGCCAAGAAAGAAGGGTCTTATCTAGCAAAACGATCAGTCATTTTCTAAATAAATTGACAGTTTCTATACTTCTTAACCTCAAATGCTCGTCTTGTCTTGTCTCTGCGCATGCGTAGTCTGTGTAATCCGGGTCAATACAGTTAGGGTATGTTGAAAAACTCCCATCTCGTTTTCTTCTTTAACATCAAAATCGTCTTACATCGACCTTTTTTTGTAAAGGGCGTTTGACGTTCTTTGCATGTTCACTTTGTAAACACTGAGTTGGTACTTCTGCAGCGATGAAGGTTGATTTTGAAGTTGGGGAAGAAAACGAGATGGGAGTTTTTCAACATACCCTAACTGTACGAGTTCACACAGACTTGGACAAGATGAGCATTTGAGATTAAGAAGTATATAAATTGTCAATTTGTTTCGAAAATGACTGATCGTTTTGCTAGATAAGACCCTTCTTTCTTGGCTGGGATCATTTAGAGCCCGTTGAAGCTGCATTTAAACTACATTTCGGAAGTTCAAACTTAGGGGCACCATTGAAGTCCACTATATGGAAAACATACTTGAATTTTGTTCACCTTTGTTCATCTTCAGAACACAAGTTAAGATATTTCTGATGAAATCCAAGAGTTTTCTGACCCTGCATAGACAGCAATGCAACTACCACCTTCAAGGACCAGAAAGGTAGTAAGGACATTGTTAAAATAGTCTATGTGACATTGATTTTTATTGCATGTCGAAGACTGACAGGAAAGAGAAGAAATTGTTGAATAATGTCAGTATTTTTGTTTTCTTTGGGCACAAAAAGTATTCTCATAACTTTAAAACATTAAGGTTGAACCACTGATGTTACATGGACTACTTTAACAAGGTCCTTACTACCTTTCTGGGCCTTGAACGTGGTAGTTGCATTGCTGTTTATGCAGGGTCAGAAAGCTCTCGGACTTCATCAAAAATATCTTAATTTGTGTTCCGAAGATGAACAAAGGTCTTAGAGGTTTGGAAAGACATGAGGGTGAGTAATTAATGACAAAATTGTCATTTTTGGGTGAACTATACCTTTAAAATAAAACCAATGAAAGGAAACATGTACTTTATAGATTAAGTCTATGGACATGTATCAACCAAATGGAGCAAACTGAGAGATTGCTTACGCTCAGGATGTTTCCCAGCTGACTCTGGACTAGCTTCTGGAAGTTCTTCCCACCCAGGCTCTCTTTTCCCCGTGCTGAAGACAGGAACTGCATAACAACTGTTTTAATGGCACCCTCCATCTTTGTAACACTACAAAATGAGAGAAGAACATACATTATAAACAGCACACTTATACAACACTGATTCAGTGCACTTCAAAAAATTGAAGTAAAATTTACTTTGAAACTGACTGGTAGTAAATTTCACAAATAATTGAATGGCAAAAAAAAGTAATTAAACATTACATTTCGAGGTAGAGAACTGATAATCTGTGCATCCTATTACCCTACCAGAGACTTCTGGTTGATTAAGCACTATAGGGAAGTAACAAGAAGAATAACGCGTAGTAAACAGTCAAACTTTGCACTACAAACCAGTGCGTTCATAATTAAGATAGGTAAGACACACCAATTTGCAATAATGAGCTGTTTCGTACAGCTAAAAATAGCTGGACTGGAAGCCAGACCCATAAAATTTACGAATGTCCACACCCGCTCATATGGGGAAAAAAGGTGGATATTTTATTTACAACTTTGAAATGGGTGAAGGGGTACTCTAAACTTACTGAAGGGTTTACGGTGGTACCTGAGATAAAAAAAAAGACTGAAAAACACTGCAATATCTATTTTAAGGATGGAGTCATAATTTTAGTAAGTGACATCTTAGCAGCGGGGATAACTAAAAGGAAGGGCAGGCACTGGAAAATGAGTGACCTGAGGAGAGGGATGATGCTAGAATAATTAAAGAGCTTGAAGAAGGGAGGCGGGAGAGAGGAGCAGAGGAGGAGTGTGTGGAGCTGTAGAGTGTATACCACAGGACAATGGAACCTGTGATCTTTAACGGACATTCGATCCACTCAGGCCACAGGCTCACGTTACCGCTGGGGTTGCCTGCTACATGTCTGTTACACTCTCTCTCTCATCCAACAACATTCATACACAAAAGCCCATACACACTCTTTGAAGGATGCCCACTCACACAAGCCTTTCCTCTTGGATGAATAACCCCTTTTTACCTTCCCTACCAACACACAAAGTAAAGCAATAAAGTGTAACCTACTGCATTTCATATTCTTGTACTGTAGATCTTATCTCATATTTGACACCAACAAATAATTAATGATCTAATTTGGGTTTCCTTCCAGTGACATTTAGCAAGCTTATCCATAACAAACACAAGGTACTGTAAAACACAGGTGAGGCCACAATTCCACAAAACAGGTTTCTTTTTTCACTCATATTTTGCAAGTTTCACAAATAATTACAAGGAAACTGCAAGTTATACATTGAATTAAATGTTAAAATTTGAAGTAGAAAAAATGAAGTATTTTCTGGTGCATGTACTCTAATAATCTTTGCTTTATTTTATTTACAGATTCATCTTTCACTCTGTGTAATAAAATGAAAAAGCAAATACTACAAATAAATGTACACATTACAACATTATAATGTTAAATGATGTTCATTTTGAGACCTGCTAGAGATTCTATTTAACAGTCTTATTAAATTATTATTATTAGTGTTTTAAATGACTAGCTTAGTGAGCCTATACTGTAAAAAGCAGTTTGTTGAGTCAATTTAAAATAATTTGTTACCGGCCGCCTTCAAATTTTAAGTTCAGTCAACTCAAAAAAGTTAAGTCAACTTGATAGATAGATATTTGAGTTGATTCAGCTTAAAATTTTAAGGCAGCTGGGTAACTTACCCAGATTTTAAGTTTAACAAACCACATTTTTTGTTAAGTCAACTTAAATATCTAGCCGGGTAACAAATTATTTTAAGTTGACTCAACAAAATGTGTTTTTTTTCTTCCGTTTTTTACAGTGATTATGATGGCAAAGGTTATCTAAATATTAAAATACAGAAAATGACAAACAAAAACTGTAATATTGGATGATAACCAATATGTTTCCAATATATTGTGCATCCCTAGTTATATCTGTGCAGACTACAAAAAACTGAACACGTTTTGCCCAGAAAATCAGATTGTGCTGCCTGATCAATGCCTGCATTTTCCCTTAAGATGAGCTTTTGACACTTACACACACACACAAAATTAATGTGATTTTAATGTGCGTGTGACGTATGGGTAATTCTATAGGCCTCCCCTTTCAGGTAAATCTTCCATCTGACAGACGTCACACCTGAATACTTACACTACACCACTAACATTAGTACACTACACCACTGCTCTACCGTCCTCCCAATTACTGATGGACCTCTATTAACCTAATTAGACAGAGAGAGAGAGAGAGAGAGAAGCCTGAGCAGGGCTTGGGTGAAAATTACTGGAGGAGGACCTGCTGGAATTTACTGATAATCATGCTTATTAATCCTTTCTCCTACAAGCAACCAATGTGGTTTTGCATTACTGTAGTTGTGGCTGTGAAAAGATTTTTTTTTTTTTGCATAAAGGCATGTGTTTAGCTATGAGAGGCTTGTGTTTGAGCAGAGAGAATTGTCTTTGTCTTAAAAATGTTGTCATTGTTCTAAATGAGATGCACTCATTAGGTGATACTCAAGCTCAGACTTGGTCAGACTAAGGCAGAAGCATCAGACAGGCTGATTGATAGGTGCTCTTAGTGATTAGTCCCAAAGGACCCAAACAAACTGTCACGTAATGAGATGCTGTGAAATATAGAAGTCAACAAACCCATGAAGCTTTGCGATACATGCCAGCTGCCAAACGGAAACTATAAAGGCACTAAAAGCGCATTGGAAAGCACCGCAACTAACACCACAAAATTCTAAACACAACGGCTTCAAGTATGCTAGCTAACTTTGTTTTTCAGCAGAGGCATAGCTTTTCCAGTAATTACTTAGTTTACCCAAACAATAATGGTGTAATGCGGCTAAATGTTGAGCTGAAGGAATAAACAAACACCCTCAACTAAATAGCCCTCTCAACCAAATATCATTGGAAGGTCTGAATTTTTATTGGGAATTGATTTGTCCTAAACACTCCTCTCTGTTATTTCCCTGCTGAAAACAGGAAACCATCACAGAATTTGTAATGGTTTTACTGGTTAAAATGGAAATCGTACTGGTTAAAACGGAAACTGTATTGGTCCCTGTTGGTCTCAACTGGTAATTTGTCACCTTCTATTTGTGGCTTATTAAAACAACTAAATCCTAATGGAATATGTCCTAAAACACACTACAGGAAACCATTTTTAATGGTTTTAATGGTTAATAGTTGATGGTTTGTAATGGTATTTGTAGTGGAAACCATTAGAAATTCTGGGATGGTTAAGATTTTTTGTTGTTGTTGTTTCAGCAGGGTTGTAACACTGAAAAGTGCAATTCATTTTAGTGAATCAGTTAATCTTAAATAGTCCCATCTTGCTTGTAGTGTTGGAAAGTTTTAATCATTTTGTAAACTGATTCGCCTAAACGGTCCTCTCTCTTAAACGACACCATTTTCAGAATTTTTTATGCATTTTGGCCATTGATTTACTAAACATTGGCATTTCGGGGGTCAGACAATGGTGAAAATGAGTTTCAAAGTGCATGTATTTGAACACAATATTATCATCTCTGTATAAACTACAAAAATGCAAATTTGTGAAAACGTTGAGATCAGATTCATGCATACTACATGTTCAGCCCACCTTATTTTGCAACATGGAAGTAAGTCATTTTCTGTGAATGTGCGAGACTATCGGTTCATTAGCCGCTGTAGGGAAATGATGAGAAGACGTGCAGTAAACGGCAAAACTGTACACTACAAACCAGTGTACCACTAGACCAATTTTGTACAGCTAAAAATAACTGGAAGGGAATGTCACTCGAGGCCTCCCACATTAAATTTACAAATGGCCACGCCCACTCTTAAGGGAAAAATAAGGTGTATAGGTGTGCCAACTGTATGTTGACTGTGTTTGTCCTGTTATTGAAGTTAATTTAAAAAAAAAGTCTATAGGTATGTGCACATGTGCTGACTTTGCCATCTACTGGCCTGGCATGAATAATACAGCATTTTAAGTCATTTTAGTGGATCCGTGTGAACGGGATTGTTTGACAACACCTCCTGATAGCACACATACATTACAGAGACATCTATGCATTTACATCTGCAAGATGTATTTCTTTAGAGTGCTATACGTCTATTTGACGTTTCCTATCAGATAAGTGGACGTATATTAGATGTCTTTAAGATGTTTAAGATTTAGAATGTATGTAAAACTGACATCCGAAAGACGCCTGTCAAATGTTAGATGGTTTCCAGATCAGGAGATCTGGAAATGTACATGTGCTATCTACTATCGTCTTTACACAACAGCTTTTCAAAATCGCAAAGGAAAAACTTTTCTGTTTAGTTGTCATGTAAACAAGCCCTTATTTGTTGTGTTAGAAGTCAAATTCATTAAATTCATGAAAATGAAAAGAATTAAAGAGTGATTCACTGATGCAAGTCCCGGAACTATGCATAGTTTGACTCACCTATGTAAATTAGGGTGTTGTTATTCTATTCTACAATGTACCTGTTCAATTTTAATACTGTTAATTGTACCTGAGTGTTCATACATTTCAAAATCACTCATTGTGTTTGTGCCATATTTAGTGAAGTTATATAGAATTCTTAAAGGACAGCCTACTTTAATAATTTTAAGTAGCTACACTGCAGTCTACTTGTTAAAAAATGTACTGCAAAGAGTATTTTTTTAAAATATTTTTAAAACAATTAATTTCCCACTTACCTGTTTGAAAGTCAAAACTGTTACATTTTCAAAACAGTAGCTTGACTGTAGCGTAAAATAGCTACTTCAAATGATTAAACTTTCAAAGTACTGTAGCTTCCCCAATAACAAATTGCTCCATGGTGACACTGTGAATAAAACCTATAGTGTCTACCCTAAACAAGGTCAAATTAATGATTTTTCTGCTCACTGGGAAAATAATAATGGAATAGTAGCAAAATGACATCTCTTATTACTGTGTTCTCTTCACGGTTGTCTTCAATGAACTGCATTCCATTCTTGCTCCTGTAGATGTCCCTCCAGGCTGTTTGAGGTTTGCGCTTGTTTCCTGATGTTACTAAAAAATGTCAAACTCGCAACTATCTCTAGATGAAAATGTAAAGAATGAGGATGCGAACGTGACATGCATGAATAAGGCTTTGTTAACATTTCTCATGTTCAGCTCTCAAACATAAATTGTTGCACTTGTGCAGGCAGGTGGTTCATGGCTCTTATTTCTAAAAGATGTTCTTGTTCCCACAAGATGCATGTATGAGTACAAGTATGCATACTCATTGCCCCAACATGACTGAATGATCTGATTCTTAAAATATCTGAGCGGACACATTATTTTAGATAGGCTACTTGTACTACTTGTACTCATTGAGGAAAATTTATACTTCGTAATCTCAGTGATCTTTTTTTCTATACAATGAAGTGAACGACGACAGAGTCATACATTTGGAACAACATAAGGGTGTGTAAATGATTACGCAATTTAATTTTGGGAGTGGACTGTCCCTTTAAGAGTATATTTTATTTTGTGGCGGTGTTAGTTTTTCCAGTTTATGTATGTAAACGTGGAAAAAGAAGTTTGTTTCCTGTCTCTCCGTGAGGTGTGAATCATTACCTCAGCTTGTACCAGGCTGTCAGCACTTGAAGGCAACGGTGAACAAGATGTCTCAAGCTCTCTGGGTTATCAGACAGCTCCCACCGTTGCTGTCTTATCTCTGCATTTACAATTAACGGCGTTCTGGTGGCCGTGTCGCCGCTGACACATTGAGGTCGTGCTTCGTCCGGTTAGGATGGAGTGCATTTCCCTCAAACGCCCATAAGGTCGACTACAGGGCTTATCGTGGATAGTACGCAGCGAATCTATTCGCCTCACGCAAAGGATTTGCAGCACAAGCCGCGCTTGCGCTCTGAGAAAACGCTCTGAATTAATAAATACCAGGTTTCTGATTTCTACTTTGGTGTAAAGGGAGAAAGGGCTTGCGTTACATCTATAGGGAATCGGATCGGCTACTTGTAGCCTCCGGACAAGTGAGCCTATAAGGGTTGAAATATTCACGCAGAGTGGGAAGGATTAAACGGAAAGTGACACATTTGCAGTGGGCACGAACGCTTATTTATGGAAGCCTGTTAACTTGATGCCAAAGTTATGCGTTCTCACAAAGCCACATTAAAACCAGCTAACAGACCAGTTGGAAAGTTTCTGAACTTCCATAAAAACAGCAAACAGAGACCTAAATAAAGCCAGAAAACGCCCTTTTCAGCAGGCACTACAAACAAAACGTTAAATGAGAAATATCCTAAACACAAAAACCCTCTAGTTAACTGTGGTACAATCCCAGAACAAAACATCATATTTTATTCTAAACTGACGAAATCTTAGCAAAACAACAACAGAGTTTGTGCTACTAACTTCTCAGGATCAAATCAGAATGCTTACCTAGTTTTGTAACGAAACTTTTCTTCTGCCGTTTCTTGCTTCTTCTAACGTAACCCAGTACAATGCCTATAAAAAAGCCTCTTCTGCGAATTCCAGTCTTCCCAAGTTGCTTTTTTTCCCATCAAATCACTGGGCGTATACCCAGAACTTTATGGGTGGGGAAAACAGGATATATTACTCAAAAGAGGTGTTGTGCGGACATAACTCCCCTGAAAGCGTACTGTCATAAATGAGGTGAGAGGTGAGAAGAGGTTTAGGAAGTGAATAATACCACTTCAACTGTTTTTCCTCAAACCATCTACAGACATTTTCTGATTTATTGCAGTGGATTCTGTGCCAACTGCATGGCCCATGTCCCATGTAAGTGAGTAAGTGTGTGCCTATCACAAGTAGGAGCATGTATTTGATCGTTGCATAAAGGCTTAGTGAGACATTACTGAGATCATCATCCAGCCACACCTTGAGAGCTTAGTCAGATACTTTTTTTCCAAGTTTCTAGCCAACTTGCTTTACCACATTCATCAAGATATAAGTTCTGAAAGTCGTCTTTTCTGTCTAACTTTCTTTCTGCAGTATGAAGATATGTTTGTGCATATGCGAGGGAGGGAGAGAGAAAGAATGCAGCTATGTGAGAGAGAAAGCCGTCTGCTGCGGGGCGCACAGCATACCAGAGCACAATTATCAGGAACATGTGCTTTCCAATTACCAAGACAAAACCCTCACAGTCCAGTGATTCTCCTCCACCCTGTTCACTAAGCCCACAGTCTCTGTGTTTGGTCGGTGCTATGCAACATTAATGTAGGTTCTGTTTGTTTTTGAGTAGCATTGTTTGCCATCGTAATTACTGCCAAACAATACAATGGAATTCCTGGCTGTGAATCTCATCAAAACTTTAAACACAAAGCAAAAGTTCAACAGTTTATAAAGTCAAAACTAGAAAATAAACATTAAATAGGTCAAATAATAATAAAAAAAAATGTATATCTATATTTTTCTATATATTTTAAGCTAGCTTTTTTTTTAGAATATGAGATATTTAATGTAACATGGATAGCTCATCTAAACAGTCATAAAACACTATTAGGCTATTAGGATGGGTAGATACCATGGTAGTATTTTCTGACCAAGATGAGTCTTGACAGGCATAAACTGTTTTTCTGGATGTTAAAACTAGCACATTGTTTCAGGCAAACACTGTTAAAACCATGATTAGCTCACATTGTGAAACTGGACACACCTACAAAATGAGCCCAAATCCTGACACTACCTCTAGTTCCTGTATCGCATTGTAATTGCAAAAATGCAATAATAGTGATAATAATATATTATATAACATAACATGTAAATATATTTTAAAGGAAAACATTTATGCTTATCTTGTAAACAATTGTTTTGTTAATATTTTCTCCCATGTTTCAAGGTGGTAAAAAAGGTTGCTCAACTTCATAGGCGTAACGTCTGAAATCACGTTTGCATGCCAGAAAACGGATTGTGCAAGAACAGATGTAAAAAGCTCTTCTTGAAAGATTTATGGTTTTAGAATTATAAATCAGCTTTAGTGTCTGATGACATTATGACAGGGATTAATTGACAAAACAAAACAAAACAACAAAAATACTACACTCTCAGAAAAAAGGTACAGTTCTGTCGCTTGGGGCGGTACCCTAAGGTACAAAAGTGAAAAGGTACATTTTTGTAGCTTACCTACCCCTAAATAGTACATATGTGACCCTGGACCACAAAACCAGTTTTACGTCGCTGGGGTATATTTGTAGCAATAGCCAAAAATACATTGTATGGGTCAAAATTATAGATTTGTTTTTTTTTTTTTTATGGCAAAAATCATTAGGAAATTAAGTAAAGATCATGTTCCATGAAGATATTTTGTAAAATTCCTACTGTAAATATATCAAAACTTAATTTTTGATTAGTAATATACATTGTTAAGAATATTATTTGGACAACTTTAAAGGCGATTTTCTCAATATTTAGATTTTTTGCACCCTCAGATTCCAGATTTTTAAATAAATCCTATCCTAACAAATCATACATCAATGAAAAGTTTATTTATTCAGCTTTCAGATATATATAAATCTTAATTTTGAAAAATTGACCCTTATGACTGGTTTTGTGATCCAGGGTCACATATTAGTATCTTCAAGGTATATTTTAGTACTTTGAAACTACATATTGGTACCTTAAAAGTACATATTAGTATTTTAAAAGTACATATTTGTACCTTTTCACTTTGTACCTTAGGGTACTGCCTCAGCAACAGAACTGTACCTTTTTTCTGACAGTGTACCCTGCTGATATTATGTAGGCAATTTTTTTTTACCAGCAACATATATTTAACAAAAAATTATAGTAGTTCATTTATAGTAGTTTTGCCAATGGAAGTTTTTTTTTTTTTTTGCAGGGCTCTGAACAGCATGAAATAATATTGTTTGTTTTATCAGCTGCAAAGAGTGATCAGTCAAATGGCATTTATGACAAAGTGCCAATTAAACAAAGACAGCTGTTTGAGTTGTTTTAGCCATGTGGTTTTGTGAATCACATCTAAAATTTCACTGGGGTAAAGACATACCAGTGTAAACATACCAGTTCATAGTACTTAATCAGGTTATGGTTTATTTCAACCATGTCTGAGAGAGAGAGAGAGAGAGAGAGAGCAAGCCTCTTTGTGTAACAGCGCCCTCTAGTATTTGAAGGATGATATTGCCAGATTTACATCTAAGCATGGTCACGATAGCTTATAATATTATTACAGAGAAATGTTCTTGCTGTGGTATTGCAGTAAAACAGCACATCAGCGGATTATAACTAAACTAATGAAGAATTTAAAGACATTTTCAAGAATTTAAACACATTTTGAGCGGTAGTGAAAAATGGAAATCACAATGAAACCTGAAAACATTTTCTTTTTTGAAACTTTTAGCACCAGTGGTGGTGCTTTTTCACTTGAGTGTTGTTTAACATGTACTCTGTGTAGCACAATGAAAATTTATGTGCAGATACTGATGAAAAAGATTGTGACATACAATTTATTCATTTTATGAATTTATTGATTAGTTTAGTAAGTAGGATTAAAATAGAGACATTGTTTTAAAAGCATGAACATACAGTCAATAAGTTACTCTAAGTAATTCTCACTGATAAGCATCACATTTCAAAGTGTAACAAGCATTTTTAAAATATGAAATGGAGCAGTAAGATTTGTTGGTCACACTTTATTTAAAGGTCCAGTTCTCGCTATTAACCATTAGCTACGACTTTTGCCTCAATAAACCCCTAATTTGCTGCTTATTACTAGTTAGGTAGTTGTTAAATTCAGGTATTGGGTAGGATTAGGGATGTAGAATTTAGTCATGCAGAATAGGTGCTTTATAAGTACTAATAAACAGCTGATATGTTAATATTAGGTATGCTAATAAGTGACTATTAGTGAGAACTGTTCCCTATACTAAAGTGTTACCAGTTTTTTCTTCACAGTTTCTTGACAGATGTCCTTGTATTTAAGCAGGAACACACCAGATGTAGTTTCAAGAAGCTTCCTGTAAAACAGTTCAGATATTATTTCAAATATAGTTTAATACTTGTAACGTGATTCTTTCTTAAAGCATCAGTTTAGATATTTGCGATATTTAAGTCATTTTGTATCTTTCCAAGGGTCAAAAAGTGACGTGTGCCAGTTTCCTGCTAATTCTTTACTCACCATGTATTCCTCTGCAATGTTTCTCCTCAAACGATCCCAGAAATGCACTCTGTCACCTTCATCCTCTGGCCAGTCCAGATATGTACGTGATCTCACCAGTTTGGCCAATCTTTGGAAAGTAATGACAAAAGTATTTACACCATTTATAAAATGAGAAAATGAATACAATATTTGATTTAGTAAATTAAAAACATTAATAAATTAAAAAACAAAACATGAACAGGGTCAGTTTTTTTAAATTGAGACTTACACATCAAGCTGAATAAATAAGCTTTCCATTGATGTGTAGTTAGTTATGATAGGACAATATTTGACCGAGATACAACTATTTGAATATCTGAAATCTGAGGGTGCAAAAAAAAATAAAATAAAATAAATATTGAGAAAATTGTCTTTAAAGTTGTCCAAATTAAGTTCTTAGCAATGCATATTACTAATCAAAAATTAAGTTGTATTTACAGTAGGAAATGTACAAAATATCTTCATGGAACATGATTTTTTCTTAATATCCTAATGATTATTAGCATAAAAGAAAAATTGATCATTTTGACCCATTCAATGTATTGTTAGCTATTGCTACAAATATGCCCATTTTACTTATGACTGGTTTTGTATTTACACAAATAATACAACATTGTTCAAAAGTTTGAGGTTGCTAAGATTTTTGTAACTTTTTTCACAGTAAATGCACATTGTTGTTAAAGCGATAGTTCGGCCAAAAAATGAAAAGTACCCTATGATTTACTCACCCTCAAGCCATCCTAGGTGTATATGACTTTCTTCTTTCAGACTAATAAAATCGGAGTTATATTAAAAAACGTCCCGGCTCTTCCAAGATTTATAATGGCAGTGAATGGTTGTTGAGATTTTGAAGTCTAATAAGGTGCATCCATCCATCATAAAAAGTACTTCACACAGCTCTGGGGGATTAATAAAGGTCTTCTGAAATGAATCAATGTGTTTGTGTAAGAAAAATATCCAAATGTTAAACTTTATAAACCATAATCTCTAGCTTCCGCTAACAGCCGTACACACCTTCACGAAAGAGTGGCATTCCAGCGGATGACGTAGGATGTAGTCGTAGCGTAAGAATATGCTAGTCTCGCAAGAACCAAGTTTTTCGTGACCGTTGTTTGTTCTGGTTCATCACTTCCATGTTCTTCACTGTGTTCGTCAATGTCCTATGTGACCTGCTGAAATGCCACTCTCTCGTAAATGTGCGTACAACAGTCAGAAGCTAGAGATTATGGTTTATAAAGTAAATATAGAAATACAGAAATTCACTTCAGAAGCTTTTATTACCCACCGGAGCCGTGTGGAGCACTTTTTATGATGCATTTATGCACTATTTTCCTTCAAAATCTTGGCCACTGTCCACTGTCATTATAAAGCTTGGAAGAGCCAGGACATTTTTCCACTATAACTCCTGATGTATTTGTCTGAAAGAAGAAAGTCATATAGTAAATCATGGGGTATGGGGTATCCCCCTTGAAGGAGGGCAACTCCTCCCATCTTTCCCTAATTACCGATGGAAAGCAGAAAGCTCAAAAGGAGAGATGTGTTCGAGAAAGACGAGGATGAGACGGTGTTTCTGATATTCCAGCTGCCGGTGTGTGGCCACTCGCATCTCCAGACTGCACCAGTCACTGCGCAGATATCGGCGGCTGATCAAACAAACAGTGCACTGACTGCTGTAGATACTCTCCGTGATGTTGTCCATGATATCTTTACCCACCTAAAAGATGTTTCACGAATTATTTTGCAGTCTCGATGGATAACAATACTGATAAAACTCAAACGCAACTACTTCTGATGCTGTTTTTTGTATTTAAATTCAATTCAAAACTCAAAATTCAAAACTTTATTTTATAAACCTCACCTCAAAGTCTCTGTTGTGCAGACACAGCCTAAGTCTCGGGTTCCCTTGCTCCTCCAGTCGAGGAGCCATCTCCCCCAGGACCCAGGCCTCATCTCGGCTACAGAAAGACACAAAAGCATCATATTGCATCTCCTCTATCTCCCCGTCAGCCACTTCGACTCGTCTCCTCCTCCTGTTCCACTGCCTACCAAACCTCCTCTCCACCCATCCTCTCAGGCGGAAGAAGAGGACCACGGAAGGCCAGCGAGCAAAGTGGTATCCAACGGATGCCGACAGCAGAAGACAAATGCAGCCAGCTGTGGCCACATAGCAAATATACTGCGCGTCAGTCTGACAGAGCTTCTCCATGGTCTCCAAGAAGTTGAGTATCTGATAGTGCCAAACACAGTTCTGCTTCTGCAAGAAGATAACCTGCACTTTTTCCGTGCTCTCTGCCCAGTCAAGAACCCAGCCATTTTCACAACTGCACTGAAAATCCACTCTGTCAAGAACAAATGCTGTAAGCACTGGAAGAACTTCAAACACACCATCAATCAAGACCAGAGGACTGTCACTGTAGAGACGCAGCAGCTGCAGAGACGTCAGGTCCTTAAACATGCTCCCAGTCAGGAAACTCAGATGGCAGTTTACCAGCACTAGAGTCTGGAGTTTTGTTAAGTTCCAGAAGACACGTCCAGCTTCTGTATAGTTTGAAAAGTTCAGCTTGCTGAGCTTGAGATGCTTGAGATGGTGCAGAGTACTGATTTTAGTGTCACTGAGAGGTGCTCGTTCAGCTCCTCCTGAGATTTCAAAGGATTCCAGGTTTGGGAAATAAGGTGCCATGAAGTTATTCTTGCATATAAATAGGTTGCAAACCACTTTTAGCTCTCGGACTGCTTTAAGAACATTATTATCACAGTCCACAAAATCCAGTCTGTCTCCATTTAGCTCCAGAACAAACGTTCCCTCAGGCTGTGATGTATGTTCCAAGTTAAAAGTAGTTCCATAATGTGCATCAATACTTAGTCGCTGTATTTTTGGTGGAAATACGTAAAAAATCCTATTTAGATGCAACTCATAAATATACTCCAGTCTACCCAGTGACAGTTCACGAAGCTCCCGCTGGTCCTGAAATGTCCCATCCTCAATAGTATTAATGATGTTGTTATCGATAAGCAGGACCTCCAAAGCCATAAGGGATCTGAAATACTTCACAGTAAGCTGCGAGATCTTGTTTGAGTCAAGTTTGAGAACTTTGAGGTGATGCAAACCACGGAATGCATGCAGCTGTATGGTTTTTATGGCATTAAAGCTGAGAATGAGCTGCTCGAGAAAAGGCATGCAAGCAAACTGGTCTCCGCCAAGTTCTGAAATTGAGTTTCCGGTGAGGTCCATCAAGGTTAAGGACCAGACAGTCCCGTTTGCGGTAACACAGAACGGAGCTTCTGTCAGTGTCATATAGGTCATTTGCACTACTTGCATACCTGTGTTTCCTTTCCAGAAACTAAAATCCAAGTGGTGTACTTCTGATCTGCTCATGAATAAATTTATCAGAGTTGTCCCACACTCCTTTAAGTCCTCTGCAGCCAATCTCTCTGTTGAAGTAAAAACGAGGCTGAGCAATTTAACATGAAGGCTGGTGATGATATGACACACATCTTTGAAGTTTGTTGAATATTTTTTTACAACACTTCCTTTCAAGCTCAACTCGCTGACTTTTCCAACCCCGGACTCCCAAATACTACCCAGCGACTTGCCTTTGAACTCCAGATGGAGGCTGGAGAGGTTCTGGAATGCAACTAGAGAGTTAGCTTGAATGATTTCAATACTGTTGCCTATTAGATAAAGGTTTTGAATCCCAGACAAGACAGTCATAGGCCAAGTCTTTGATCCACCTGGACATCCTTTGGTCTCAATTTTTTCAATCCCACTGTCTGTCACACTCAGGTTCTTCAGGTGGGACATTCCCTCCGGAAGATAACAAAAAATATCACTAAGGTCCTGTGTGCAAGTTCTGGTAATCTCTAGACTGATTAAGCTAACCAACGGATCAAATATACTGGTGGATACATTGACTAACTTTAGACCTCTCAGTGCCAGCTTCTCCAAATTAGTCAAACCAACAAATGCGAGACTTTCCACGGTGACGGACCTGCAAATAGCATCGCTAAAAATCACCAAAAAATACTTCAGATTGGGGAGTCCCGAAAATGCACCAGATTGAACCCTCTTCAGTCTTATGCCATCTATTTGAAGGACCTCCAATGAAGATAAGCCTGAAAAGGCATCAGCAGGAATGTTTGAAAAATCGCCGTAGATACAAAGGGATCGAACTTGAAGGCCTACCTCTGACAGATCAGTGCGGAGGTCTGTAATATTGCAGTCTGTGTATGGACCCCTTCCTGGATAATGGTAGCAGTATGGAGTCTTCGGCATGTCTCTGAGGAGATGCTCCTCGGTGGTTACGCAGCGTTTACTAATAATACTAAAAACACCATTGCAGATACTTAAACCCAGTGCAAATCTCCACCAGAAGCACAAGCAATTGGAGTCAAGCACATCCATTGTGGAGGTACAGCACTCTAGACAAATCTATTCCTACCCCTTCACTCTGCATAAGTTTTTCATTTGCATTTAACGTCACACTGCACTTGTTTAGAGACTGGGTGAACTACTATTTCTAACACTTCCTCTTTTACTGTGAAAAAGCACTGGTTTTCTTTTTAGAAAACATTTATTTCAAGCCCTGCCTCTTTGCCATGTGACTGTTTTTTCACTGAACCACCAGTTTGCCTTAATAATTCTTAAATGGGAATTTTTTAAAATATTTTTACATCAAACTGATTTAAGGAAAATGCTGGGTTCAGCTTGTTGGGTCATTTTATTTGGTTATTTTTAATATTTTTTACCCAGATGCGCTGTAGTTTTCCTGTACCTCAGCTGCAGGGTCATTTTTACTGTCAATAAAAATGATGAACCCCCTCACATACTTACTCAGCGCTGGGTGAGTGTAACCAAACTGGTTAAAACTGGATACATTTGTCATTTTGTGTTCTGTCCCGAGAGAAAACTTGACTGACCGGAAACTTCCTGAATGAAATTAAGGTATTATTACATTGTATTCTTTTCAAATATTACTGTAAAAATAAGAAAAACGTCTGTAGTCTCACTTTTTTCCTTTTTTTGTTTAAATGTACGTCCCAGCTAACGTCTGCTGGAAAAGAAACCCTTCTACAAACGCAGCATTCACCGGATCTACTCAAAGCGAACGACGCGCCGGCGCCGCCATGTAAGTTCCACCTCCCGCCAAACAAATGTGCGACCAGGGCTCAAACACGACGTGACATTGGTGTTATATGTAACAACGTTTCCGTGCGCTCCAATGACTACAAATGGACCTTTCTCACATTTCCTGGTTTCTCATAGCGGACGTCGTCATAGTGAAAGTGGGAGTACCACAAATATATTTTTTGCATTCCATATGCTCAAATAGCAAAAGAAAAACTACACGATAGTGTTTTCACGACTTTCAATCAAAGGAAAAAAAATTGAGAGAGACTGATATCGGCAGTCAGAAGACAGAACAATGTCAAATTTACCGTCCCTCCCATAGACGCGGCATTAGAAACACCCTCGCATAGCGTTAACTAGTTTTTTTGTAACTTGATGAAAAGGTGATATAATACAAAGTATAGTGTTATAAATACACATACATATTTTTAAAAATCAAAATATAAAAAAGTTTAAAGGATTTATGATGATGATGATGACCGTTAAAACGCGTCATCACAGGTTTGTGAAAAGGGTAGTAGCGTTATGTTCGCGCTATGCTTTTGACGGGTTGAAACTTAAATGTCGGTCAGACAAGATGGGATGAGGTAAAGCTGTTTTTGATGTAACTGTTTTAACATGAATTTAAGATAACTCATGAATATACGTAATTTAATAAACTGGAACAGCCTACAACCTAAGTTTCTGAGGATTTCATAATTGTAAAAGACTGACTTGATATTGAATATAAAAAATATATTGCCTATAAAATGTTCTTGTCCTATATATCCACCGTTTTCCTGAGTAACCGATAACCATGATGATCTAACTTTCATTTGGATGCTCTTGTGTTCTGGTCTCAGTAGAAATCAATGTTAAAATGGGGTAACAAGATCAACTGTATTAATTGAACTGAAACTGTTTAAATATAACTAAATATAAAAATGTGCACAAGGTTAAGCTGTGCGTTAATTTGACTAGAAACGCCAGAGACCAGAAATGTGAAGCAACCTTCCGTTATGAGGCGGACGAGACTTGCGTGTTTCGGAAAAAGGTGGATATAAACAGTTTTTATAGTGCATTTTTATAATTTAAAATGAAAAACCATCAGTAGGATGACTGACCCAGCACTATGGCAAAAACAACCCTGCAAATGAGTCAATGTATAAAACCCAACAAGCTCAGTCAAAATAACCCAGCATTTGTTCTGTCCAATATTTACCCAGCACTGGGTTGCTAAATAACCTAGAAATGGTAGTTTTTAACGCAGCATTTTTTAGAGTGTACAATTAAAAACAAAGATACTGATTTTTCTAAGTATGCTCTTCATGAGTTGCTTTATTTGACAGTTTAATCCAGCTTTCTTTAAAGATTAAGTTTTGACATTGAAAGTTGCTGCATGTGCACAAAAAAAGCCACAAGTAAAAACACTTCACAGTTCATGTGAGACATTCATGCAGACATTCATGTCAAGTTCATATATAGTGCAACCTAGGAGGAACCGAGAAAACTTGTTCTTTCTACTCAGGAACTACAAGTGATGTTGTGATGAAGAGATAAGGTAGTTTAACCATCTGTGAATTACGTTGCAGAAACAGATGCAGGCCTCTTGTAGAAGTTTTCCTAAAAACACACAAATCTTAGAGCAAATAAGTAAAGCAACACATCATGCACAACAGTATGCATCTGTTTATTCAGCATGAACATTACCCACTTCCATAACCACAATCATCTGAACATCGATTAACCAAAACAAAAGAAAAAACTATTACATTTATCAGTGTTGCACATTTTGTTACAATTTAGTGGACTGTGAAAAACTACATGCTGCACTTAAGTAGTAAAGTAAATAAGTGTACAATACTTGAGTTTTTGCATTTGACTGTGTAACCCAGCACAGGATCTATAAGCAGTTTTGCCTTATATTGTGTTGACACAAGTGCAAAAAACAGGATTTATATTTTATATACCCAACTTATATTTTTGTCACTTTTTTAATGATTACAAAGGTCCAGACAATACAAGCATGTTATTAATGATATCATCCATAAAATGTTATAAATACTAGTGAAATTCTCGAACAAACGAAAAACATTGGGTCAGGAGTCCTAAACCTAAAGACAAACAAAATAATTTAAAGAATTAAAAAAGGCAAATAAAATAAAAAAAAAAGCAGAGCATAGCAAAACTTATAAACATTAACAAAACTCCAACAATCTATTTATTATCTGTACAGTGTAAAAGCCAAGTATGATTTTAAAATGCACTTGAATCGTTACGTGACTATTTTAAGGGACAAAATTAAAATATCATTACAAATGAGTGTACCAGTCTGTAACTGTCAACTGTCACCCTCAGCGCTACATTCTTCTGATGAATATTCCCGCACAAATGTTATATTCGTGTAAGATGTGCCATGTCTTAAACATAAACCTGATGTGCCATAACAGTAGATCAGTTCCAAGAAAAATCCAGCAGTTCTTGACATTGTTCCCCCTGTCAGCATGTTTCCCTGGAGCCAGATTCATGAATATTTTCATAACAAAACAAAATTAAGAACATTCTGAAGATAAATAAGAATTTTAAGCAAAATTATTTTAAAATAATTGTAAAAAATTAAATATTTTCTTTAGAACACATTTAATTTTTTGGAACAACATCTTTTAAGAGTAAAACAATAATGACAAAATGATTTGACTTTTTGACTACACTAATCTATTCATTTAATCCTTGGTATATCGTAATTTTTTTTTTTTTTTTGTACCTAATAGCAGACACCTTATGTCATCTCTAAGAGGGCTTTCTGTCGGTTTCTCCATTGACAACCCACAGTAATTCTATCTGGAACAAACATACAAGTATGCTAGATTATAATAATAAGTAAAATACAGTAGTAGTAATATGCATTATATTTGGCTAATATTATAATGTTGTAACACTTACATTTTAAAATCAAAACAGTCCAATTAATTTATTAATCATCTGTGTATTCTAAGAGGTTATTCAGAATGATTTTGAACATATTTTTCAAAAAAATGTTAACTTTGTAACTTTTAAGAACCATCTTAAGACAAAACAATAGTTCTTAAAGGGACAGTTCACCCAAAAATGTAAATTCTGCCAGTAATTACTCACCCTCATGTCGTTCCAAACCCGTAAGACCTTCATTCATCTTCAGAACACAAATAATCCGAAATCCGAGAGCTTTCTATCGTTAAAATAGTCCAGTGGATCAGTGTTTCAACTATAATTTTCTGAAGCTACGAAAACAAAAATAAATACTTTATTCAACAATTTCTTCTTGTTTTGTTTCTTTTGTTTTCTTTGCACACAAAAAGTATTCTCGTAGTTTCATAACCTAATGGTTGAACCACTGATGTCACATGGACTATTTTTTCGATAGAAATCTCAGAAAGCTCTCGGATTTCATCAAAAATATCTTAATTTGTGTTCTAAATATGAGCAAAGCTCTAACGGGTTTGGAATGACATGAGGGTGAGCAATTAATAACAGAATTTTCATTTTTAGGTGAACTATCCCTTTAAGAATTCTCGTCACGAAGACACAATATTCTTTACATTTCTTAAAATAGAACATAAGAAAATAAAAATTAAGAATTTTATTCTTAAGAACATTTCATGAATCCAGCCCCAGATCCTAAAATGACTGAACAGGTGACTCCATGACTCCATGAGTCTATATTTGATGTTGTATAACATTCTTAAATTAAGGTAAAGATAATGGAAAAACATGAGCAAAAATAGCTTTTATAAGAAGGAAACCATCACTGAGGTTTTACAGTAATGCTTTATCTATGAAAAGAAAAAGCAAAGCCATACTGATCAAAACAAATAAGCTCTTTAAAATTAACACACCGCATTAGTTAGCAGAAATCCAGGACCGACTGTTTTCAGATGTACCTTTTTCTCAAAACCTCTAAATCACCGCAAGGAACCTTTAACTTTTCACTCTCCTGGTCTCTTTCTTCTGCTCTCCCTTCTTCGGAGCCTTCTTAACTCCTTCTGGAAGTGCAAACTTCTCCATTGCCTCCCTCTCAAATTCCTCCATCTCATCGTCGTCGTCTTCCTCACTGTCCTCTCCCTCGCTGTCGCTTTCTTCTCCTTCAGCCATGTCCTCCAAAATGTCCCCCACATCTTCCACAAACTCTCTGAACGGCATCTGATCATGAGCGAACACTCCATTCATGAAGAACTCCTTCACCAGCTTACCCAGCTCTTCTTTCCTGGAGGCCTGGTCCTGATCCTGGAGCTTGTTCAGGTAGGATTGGAGAAGGGTCTCGAAGTCCTGCAGGCTGACGGGAGAGAGTCCCTCGACCCGAGCGCAGTCTGCCACACCGCTGCACGCCTCCCGCTGCCCGTTATAGTGCTGAATCCGCTCTCTCTGTTTGGTCCAGTAGTTCTCATGGTCGTAATGGTGGTGGGAGGAGGTCTCGTCTGATGGTCCGTGTCCATGTCCATGTCCATGTCCATGTCCATGTTTGTCCTTGCGTTGTTTCTCCTTTTCAATGGGACTATTTTTCCCCTCATTTTTATGGTAGTGCGCCTTCTTATTTTTCTCCTCCTTTTCTCTTGTCCTTTCTCTGTCTTTTGACTCTCGTTTCCCTCTCCAGTGCTTGTCCTCTACTTCTTTTTCATAATAATCTTTTGAATATTCTTTGTCTCCTTTCCATTTTTTCTCTGTTTTATCGTTGTGTTTTCCCTCACTCTTTTCCTTTCCCCATTCTTTTTCACCTTTCCATTCATCTTTCCGTTTCTCTTTCCCTTCATTATGGTCACTCCGTTTATCGCTTTTCCAGTCTTTGTCCTCTTTCCGCTCCCCTCTCGGTTTCCATTCTATTTCCTCTTTCACATTCTTGTTCCCTGAATCCTTCCAGTCCTTTTTGTCTCCCCTCCTCTCATCCTGTCCTACTTGTTTGTCTTTCTTCCACTTTTTTTCTTCCTTCCATTCTTTTTTCTCATCCCATCCCTTAAAATCTTTCTTGTCTTTACTTTCTTTCCCCATTTTAACAGAATCTTGTTTTTTGTCTTTTTTCCACTCCTTTCTCTCTTCTTTTCGCTTCCCTGCTTTACCTTCCTCATGGTGGCTTTTATCTTTTTTCCTTTCCTTCTGTTCCTTAGTATGTTCTCCCTCAGTCGCTCTCTCTCTCCTTCCCTTGTCATCTTCCTTTTTTTCAGTTTTCTTCTTTTTCCATTCTTTATCTCCCTTGCTTTGTTCCTTCTCCTCACTCTTTTTGTCCCAAGTCTTCCTGGACTTCATGTCTTGTTTTTCCATCAGTGGTACATCACTTTTGTCTCCAGCAGAGGGCATCTGAGAAGCTGCAACTGGATGCACAGATTCGGCTCTTCCTGGAACAGAGTTAAGATGGAGTTTTATTTCATTTTTAAAATACATATATGTTTTAATACACAGAAAAAAATTCCATTCCCCCAACACAAATAAATAAACAATCATCATGAAATAATTATTTTTAAAAATAAAAACCAAAAAATACTTTAACATAAACAATTTATTTTTTCATGAGCTATGCATTTTAAAACAAGTTAAGCTAAAAAGATGCACGTGTTACTGCAATGGCGTTTTAGTGCCACGTTAAAAAATTAAAAAAAAAAGAGAATAAAGTCGAAACATTTTGAGAATAAAGTCAAAATATTTTGAGAATAAAGTCAAATTATTTTGAGAATAAAGTCAAATTATTTTGGGAAAGTCAAAATTACGAGAATAAAATCAAAGTATTTTGAGAATAAAGTCGAAATTACTAGAATAAAGTCTAAATATTTCAAGAATAAAGTCAAATTATTTTGAGAAAGTCGAAATTAGAGAATAAAGTCGAATTATTTCGAGATAAAGTAGAAATTACGAGAATAAAGTCGGAATATTTCGAAAATAAAGTCAAAATTACGAGAACAAATGTCGAACCATTTTGAGAATAAAGTTGAAATTACGAGAATAAAGTCGAAATATTTCGAGAATAAAATCAAAATGACGAGAATAAAGTAAAAATATTTTGAGAATAAAGTCAAAATGTTTCAAAAATAAAGATGAAATATTTAAAAAAAAAAAATAGTCAAAATATTTAGAAAATAAAGTCAAAATATTTTGAGAATGAAGTAGAAATATTTCGAAAATAAAGTCAAAATTACAAGAACAAAATTGAAGTATTTTGAGAATAAAGTCAAGATATTTTGAGAATAAAGTCAAAATTACGAGAATAAATGTCCTAGTATTTCGAGAATAAAGTCAGGATATTTCGAGAATAAAGTTGAAATATTACGAGAATAAAGTCGAAACTTTTCAATAGTGAAGTCTAAATATTTTGAGAATAAAGTCAAAATTATAAGTTTTAATATTTTGAGACTATATTGCACATGCAAATGGCCCGGATATTGGGAACACCGGGAGATATTCCAAAGTCTCAGCTTTCAAATTCTGTCAGTTTTCCGATTACAATAATAAGATAATCGTTTTATTAAATTAGGCCTTCTGATGTTCCTTTCAGTTTTATCACTTAAACACATTTATAATTTGTATTTCGTGATCAAATTGACAGAATTTAAAAGCTGAGCTGTGTTGGCAAAAAGGCTCAAAATTATTGCTATTATTGTTTTTTTTTATTAATTAAATCCACGTAAGGAATGAAAGGTTGTATGCCACAGACGTTTCTGTGGAGTAGGTGGTGGAATTTTCACAAAGAAAACAGTATAATTTAATGAATTGATTCACTTTTGTAACAACAACTGTAATTTCTAATTTATTCTCGTAATATTTTGACTTCATTCTTGAAATATTTAGAGTTTATTCTCGTAATTTCGACTTTATTCTCAAAATATTACGACCTTAATCTCTTAATCTTACATTTTTTAACGTGGCACTAAAACACAGTCGTATGTTACTGGATTTTAATCTGTGTTTTTATTTTTTTATAGATAAAATAGACAGCATACATGTGTTTCAGTGATGGATGACTGCTGTCAGTGTGTTTACTGCACCTGTGCTCTGTGTGAGCTGTGAAACTTTATCTTTCAGATGCTCCAGTTCTCTCTGTAGTAACGGCAGGGCCTCCAGCTCTTTCTTTGCTCTCATACTTTCTTCTTTCATTCTCTCATTCTCTTGCTCCAGCTCCTTTTGAAGAGCAGGTACTCTATCTAGTTCTCCTTTTATCCTCTGGTACTCCTTCTCTAGCTCTTCTCTCCTCATACGCTCTTTCTCTCCCTCCTCTGCCAGAAGTTGCGCTGCTTTCAGTTCACCTTCATGTTGCTGAGTATACAAACAAAGCAAAAAATTAACATGGAACAACCGAAACACATAAAGGGGCCATACACTGGAAATTTACCTGCTTCTCTGTAATATAAAATAAATGATGCAATCCAGAAATAGCTCTACTGAATAATATAAAAGTCATGCCAAAGTAAATTACAACAGCGTTTGGTCCTAGAAACCTTGAGGAACAGTATAAAAGATAATTTTCGTATACACATTTTAAACGTTCGCTAGCAGAATCAACCTATTTACCTGTAATTTTGTTTCATTCTCTCTTTGACACTTAAAACTCTTAGCTTCATTTGGACTTAAATTAATACAGGTCTGCACATATCTGTACCTGCAGCTGTGCCTGTAGTACCAATATTTGCTGATCCTCCTCTGCCTGTTTGCTTAAAATATCTGGAGGCTGAAAATCAACCGGCGTGTCTTTGGAGACCTCAGGATTCAACCACTCCTACCACATAAAAATAATCAACAAATGATACAATACTACATTTTATGTCTGTAAAAATCACACACAAAAAAAAAAAAGAGCAAATGACTGACCGGTTTGTTGGATCCTTCAGCTCTTTAACATCCATGTCTGCTTCGAGAGGAAAAGCGTGGAGATCAAGCAAATCGAGCAATATAACATGACAACAATTACAATCACATATTGATCATTATAAAATAACAGTGGCTGATGTAATGAAGATGAAGAAGCTAACACTCAGTAATTAGTGACTTTGGGATCACACTGTAAGCATGCAGGACCAGCATATAATGTGTTTAATGTGTAATGTTCAGAATTAAATCTGAACATTCATCTAAAATGTTTTCGATTCATTTTCTAAATTTATGCATTACTCATATCACTGTCATGACACCATGGTCTGATATGGTCTTTCAAGCTTTCACAGTTGTTTAGCAAACATCACAGGAAATTAAACATGCTGCACCAACAATTTCAAATGCAACTGTCATGAGTTATTGTATAGCATAAAGCTTAGTTAAAACACAATTTAGCCAGTGCCCTGAAAACTGCAACTCTCAATTTCACCCAAAAAATAAAAAATCTGTCATGATGTATTCACCCTCAAGTTGTTCCATTACTGAGTTTCTTTCTTCTGTTGAACACAAAATATGATATTTTATGAATGTTAGTAACCAAAGAGTTTTGGTTCTTTTCATTGACTTATTAACAACTGTTTGGTTACTAACATTCAAAATACCCTTTTTATGTTCAACAGAAGAAAGGAGTTTGGAAGAACTTGCAGGGGAGTAAATGACAGAATTTTCATTTTGTGAACTATCTTTAAAGGAGTTCACTTCCAGAACAAAATTTACAGATAATGTATTTGTAATCCAAGATGTTCATGTCTTTCTTTCTTCAGTCATAAAGAAATTGTTTTTGAGGGAAAACATTTTAGGATTTCTCTTTATATAGTGGACTTCTATGGTGCCCATGAGTTTGAACTTCAAAACACAGTTCAAATGTGGCTTCAAAGGGCTCTAAATGATCTCTTATCAAGCGACATGACAATTTATATACTTTTTAACCTCAAATCCTCATCTTGTCTAGCTCTCGTGAACTCTGGTTCAAGACAGTTGGTATGTTGAAAAACTCCCATCTCATTTTTTCTCCAACTTCAAAATCACCCTATATCGCTGTTTTACCTTTTTGTAAAGGGCATTTGATCTTCTTTGCATGTTCACTTTGTAAACACTGGTTACCCAGGACTGCATTTTAAAGTTGGAGGAGAAAATGAGATGGGAGTTTTTCACACCTAACTATTTAACCGTAATACACAGAGTTCACGCAGAGCTAGACAAGATGAGCATTTAAGGTTAAAAAGTATATAAACCGTCAGTTTAAAAAAAAAACGATGGGTAAGCTAGATAAGACCCTTCTTCCTCGGCTGGGATCGTTTAGAGTCCTTTGAAGCTGCATTTAAACTGCATTATGGAAGTTCAAACTCAGGGGCACCATAGAAGTCCACTATATGGAGAAAAATCCTGAAATGTTTTCCTCAAAAAACAGTTTCTTTACAACTGAAGAAAGACATGAACATCTTGGATGACAAGGGGGTGAGTAAATTATTTGTACATTTTTGTTGTGGAAGTGAACTTAAACAGAAAAAAATCTTATAAATAATAAATGCATTACAAAAGAAGCATTAAAATAAGTTTTTTAAAAAATGTAATTAACCATATAAAAAAAAAATACCTACGGCATTTTAGTGCCAAGTAAAAAAAAACAAAAAAAAAAACTAAGATTATGAGATTAAAGTCTTAGTATTTTGTTTAAACATTAAAAATCCTTATCTTTAACACTTATCCAGCAAATCATGAATAAATGGAAAGGTCATGGGTCATTTGAATATTGCTGTGGACAATGAGGGGGCATCAGAGTCCAAAGGTTAAAGGGATAGTACACCCAAAAATGAAAATTCTGTCATTAATTACTCACCTTCATGTCATTCCAAACCTGTAAGACCTTCATTTAACTTCAGAACACAAATTAAGATATGTTTGATGAAAACCAAGTGCTTTCTGACCCTGCATAGACAGCAACTAACATATTCAAGGCCCAGAAAGGTAGTAAGGACATTGTTAAAATAGTCTGTGTGGCATCAGTGGTTCAACCGTAATTTTACGAAGCTACGAGAATACTTTTTGTGCACAAAGGAAACAAAAATAACAACTTTATTCAACAAGTTCTTCTACGACACGTTCACGAGAGCACTACTTGTTTTTTTTTGCGCACACATTATTTTTTGCATTTTGGAATTGGTTTGGAATGAGATGAGGATGAGTAATTAACAACATGATTTTCATTTTTGGATGAACTATCCCTTTAAGAACCAGTGGTTCATATCCAGCACTTAAGCAAAAAGCACATGCATGTTTTCAACTGCAGCATACATTCACCAGCAAATTACTTTGAGCTTAAGCATCTCATTGCTCCATTCAAACTCACACAGACACACAAACACTCTCTCTCTTCCTACCACCATCTGGGTCCATGAGCATACCTGTAGAACAATACACCTCAGTCTCAGAACAGGAACATATTCAAATTCACTGTGATATGGGCCACGGCATAGGTACTTTTGGTCACATGCCCCATTTTTATGACACACCACATTCAATACTAGCTTTTCCAGGAGTCTTGATTATAACCATCCTCATAAATGTGTGGTAATCTCCATCACACATTTCGGAGTATGTAGTTCATGTAGACGTCTCTAGTGACTAATAACCTAATAATGGCGACCTAAGAGCATTGTCTTGATCCCATTTATGAAATCAAACTGAAAAAATTGGACTCAATTTTAAACATGGAAAGTAAAAAAAAAAAAATGCTCAAACCATTATGCTGCCAATATATTATTTGTAATCCCAAATTTTATTATCAATTGAAAGCTTATTTATTCAGCTTTCAGATGATGTATGGTTTGTTAGGATAGAACAATAATCTGAGGGTGCAAAAATCAAAATACTGAGAAAATCACCTTTAAATTTGTCCAAATGCAGTTCTTAGAAAAGCATATTATTAATTAAAAATTCAGTCTTAATATATTTACAGTAGGAAGTTTGCAAAATATCTTCATGGAACATGATCTTTACTTAATACCCTAATGATTTTTGGCATAAAAGAAAAATTGATAAATTTGATACAAATATACCTGTGCTGCTTAAGACTGGTTTTGTGGTCCAGGGTCACAAATATGGTAATTAAGTGTAAAATCAAGGGGCCTCATGCTTACCGGAGAAGAAAATGGTCCCGAGCCCTAGAAGAATGACAGCTGCAAGGATGCACTTGTTCAAAGAAAAGACTGTTTCCTCTTCTCTTTGAGGTGGTTGAAAATCTTCCTCCACCTCTTCATCATCTTCTGCCTCAGTCTTGTCCAAAGAGCCCAAGTGGGAGATTTTTCTCTTTCGTAAACCATCCCCCTCCTTCCCGTTTGTTTCTAACGCTTCTTTAGACTCTACACAGAAAAAGAAAACATGATTATTGGGGGATGATTACTGATTTGAACACACATACACAATCCAAACATTTGCAATTCAGACAATTGCATTCCAAACAATTGTATTTCACATTTCTAGCTGGTTAGTGCAGCAACTAAATATATGTTTTTTAAAAAGTTTAAAGGGGTCATGACATGTGAAACCAAATTTCCCTTGCTCTTTTGACATAGAAGAGGTCTTTGCATGATTAATACATCCTGCAAACTTCATAACTTAACTTATGTAACAACCCTCAGAAAATGGCTCGTTTGGATCCGAGGTGCAAGATGACGTCTTCTGGGCACAGTCGTTTGCAAAAACACTGCCTCCAGTGCAAGACGAAGTGCATTGACGAATAGTCTTCTTCTCACCATAGGCCCCGCCCACTGGCGTTCAGTCGCTTAACAGCTGACACTTTAATACGCTGAATGCGAGTGTCGTGTCGCATCAAAAGCAAATAGAAATTACAATCACTGCCGCTATCTTGTCTACACTGGATACAGGTCACTTTCTGACACAGTTGTGCTTGAGTCTGTCATCAGTAGGAAACATTAAGTGAAAGAGCATTTGCTTTGACGGGTTTGGTTTAAACAGCTCGTTTGCGTCTTTGTACAGATATCAAAAGGATCCCAGCATAAGGAACAAATGAAGAGTTTATTTTTAATGGCATGCCTGATCGTGTCAGAGAATTTTGTTTTGTAAAGGAGGCAGAGTCATGGAGAGTTCACAAAGAAACATTTATTGAAATATGAAGCGGTACTAGATCTGATTGCAGCTGCATCATAAACGGTAAGTAAATGATTTTATAATGCTTTGTCTGGAAATTAATATTTTATTTTGATCATGTTGTCAAAACACTCATGTGCAGTACTGAAGGAGTGTTGATATGGTTTCTTATGCAATGACGTTAGCCAATCATAACAGTGGCCGATTCCTGACAAGCCTTAGCGCTTTCAAACCGGATGTGTCGCCGCCGACACATCAAACCAAGCTATATTCATGTTACCATAACTTTCCACCGTTTACACTATCAAAACAATTTAAATCTTGTGCTCCATCTGCAAATGACGGCAGATGTCCGGGAGAGTGTGAAGGAAGAATTTGAATGGAGTGCGGAGATTTGGATTGCGTAAAATAATAAACGAAACGAACCAAAACGTGGCGAAGGAGGCGTAAACAGCACAAAAGGTGATTGGGATGTTTTTTGATGAGACTTGGGAGCAGGCTGAGTGAGGCTTTTTTACATATGATGTGTGCATCTCTATAATGTGTCCAAATGTGTGTAAATGTATGTACATATGCATGTGTATATGTGTGCGTGCATGAACAAAAAAGTCTCTTGAATGAAAACTGTGCAACCCAGCGTCACAAAAACACTTGTATATATGTAATATAGTTGAATATTCAAGTATGAAGTGGTGGATTATTTCAATCATGATATCTCTCTTTTTTAAAAAAAAATAAAAATCAGAACATTTATTCCTGTTTTTTTTTTTTTTTTTTGTATATTTAAATTCTGTTTCCAAACTCACCACACAACACTAATGGTCAATAACTACTTTTTTGAAAGCCATTTTCTGAAGAAAATGACACCTTGCACATTCTGTTAGAATTTTACAGCCAAATAAACAAAATATGTGAACCCTTAAGTCTTAAAAGGTTAAAGGACACGTCCTTTAAAACAGTCCGTTGTAGACAGAGGGTCAGAATGAGGGTTGAAAATAATGTTTGTTTGTTTTTTTTTGTGAAAAAACTTATCTAACATTAAATGTAAACCTCAAGGAACATATTAAAATATTTTAAAAATCCATGTCATGACAACTTCAAAGGGCTATTATGGATGCTTCATATGTCTATATATAATAGCTAACATTATTTGCAGGAGTAGTACATGAACATCCTTTGTTGGCCCTGGAACATATTATTAACCATTCACTGTTCTCTGATTGTAGGGTTATGGTTGTCTGGTGAATTGAGGCTACGCTCATGTACTGAGACTGAGGCTCTATTTCTGGATCTCCCCACGGTCATGTCATCAGTCTGGTCTGCAGCTTCAGTGATCTAGCATTAAACTCTTCTCACTGCACATTAGCAAGATGACTAAAACATGCCACACTGAAGCACTTCCAAACAAAACTATCATACATTTGCAAAACCTCTCAAAAGCTTGGGGTCAGTAAGGTTTCTTTTTAAAGAAATTCATCATGGTTTTCACAATAATTTTCACAAAAAAAAAACATCATTTAGAAAGATTTGGGAAGTAAAAACAGAATAAAATCTGTAGAGTTTTCAGGATGCAGGCTCAAGCAAATATTCACCTTAAGAAATAGAGCGAAAAACAGAGGGAGAGAATGATGCATCTGAAATGTAATCAGAGCAGACGTGCTGCATTTATATATAAATAAGGAAAAATAACAAGAAATCAAGCTGTTAGGCTGCCATCAGTCATCATGCAAGTCCATCATTATTCCATAACAGACCTGCCAACTGCAGTTACACTCCGTTTTGACCACCAACAACACTTTAAAAATATATACAATACATACAACACAAAGTATTAAAAACAAATTTCTTTAAAATCAAATAAACGCAAAACAGATTATAAATACACTTTTTGTTGTACAGTCTCTCACCTTCAGTTGTGGTTTTCCTCAGAGAATCCTCATCCGATTTAAACCAGTCTCTTTCCTGACCAACTGAAGCAGGAAGTGGACTTGTTCCGGAGGTAAGACTAATGTGAGTGTATGAGTCAGAGAATGAATCAACATCACCGCTGGGAGAAACTGGGCTCTCTGAGCGACCTCGCTCCTCATGGTCAGGGGTCCAGGAGCTGATGTCCTCAACAGTGGCACTGACAGAGCTGGGCTCTTCATTGACTTGCGCTGCATTCAGCTGGGACCGACCCTCACTCGTTTCGGGAGACGTTACCTGGTTAACATTTTGGTAGATTTAGTTATATTAAAGGAATAAGAACAAAAAGATAAGACCTAAAATTCATATAGTGGCCATTGGGATTTTAGATTATTTGAAGTATTTATTTGAAGAAGGACACCTGAGATAGCTCTGGAGGCTCTGACCCATGGGCGAGAGCTGGGTCAGACTGCAAATGCGTCTCTGGCTGGTGAGCAGATGCTTCAGAGGAGTGCTTCTCCAGGTCACTGTGGGCCTCTGGTGAGGGCTCAGATGCTTTTGAGAGCTGCCCCTCCATCTTAAGACCTTCAGCTACAGGACCCACATTCTCAACTCCAGACTCCTGTGCATGAAAAGTGCCTCTGTCAGCAAACCTAATCTCAAACATAATAATTTTAGCATTGTTTTGACACAATATCCTGCAAAGTGAATATTAAACCTTGCATTGATCTTTTTTCATTATGATAGAGCTGGGCAACATACCTGTAAACGGTAAACTTGTTTGAATTACACAAATGCTATGAATTTTTAAAATACCGGCATACCGGTACAAGTGCCAAAGCAACGTACACAAAATCATTAATTGAGAGGGGATTCCTGTTAACTGCATACACCTCTGACTAATGGTTGGAAAACTTTTACAGCTATTAATAACACACAACCAATTCTTTAACTGGGCAAATCAACCAACTGTAAACAGCTGTTAACAGAAGCCAGAGATGCTGAGGACAGATGCAAAGAGGAGAAAATACTGTAGCAGGCAAAGCAAACTCACTGTTCACGACGCACAAAATATAGTTAGAAAATTTTAAAAACTTATCTGAACTGAGGGGTTTATATGAAAAGTTTAGATGTTTTTTTTTTTTATCTTACCTTCGTATAATGCATATTAATGTAGTATTTAAAAGTGCTGCACTGTTTTGTTTACAGTAGTAACCAAGAAAATGCTGTATCACTGCTGTTCCATAAGCGCCACCTGCTGTCAGAGAGTGAATTTGTGTCTCATTCAGTACATCTGCTGTTTTTGTTTCATTCGGATGTTTTATGTACTATAGTATTACAAAGCTAAGGTCAGACAATTCTGTTTTTGCTTTAAATGTTAAATAAATTATACATACATATTATATATCTAATTTACATCAAAATGTGCTCATGCTAGCCAATATGTAGCATGTTTTTGGTCAAACCGCATAGCACTGTATCAGGACATCAAGTAATAACATATTTTTCCCATATGAGTGCATACATTACTATTATTATTACAAATATTATGAGTTATTAATTACTATGCCTCCATAAATTACACTGCGTAAACACTACGTCTACTAGAAGATGTGTATTCAAGTCACTGCATGTATGAATTTCATTTTATTTATTTTGAATTTATTTTAAATAAATTGACAGACTCACTGGCCACGTACACACTTCCAAGTTTCAGGTGTGACATCCACATTTAAATACAGGAGTGAGTCCTGTAAATTATCGTTCCACGTGTGTACGGAACAGCAGTCACTCATAGCAACCATAGTAACATTTTGGCGTCTTGCAGGAGTGAATAAGAATTTAGCCATTTGGTATCTGCCTTTTTTTGGCTAAAGACTCTTTCTGTCCGTCGTTTTTTTAACTAAACTACCGCTGACAGACGTGCTGTGTTTTGTTTATGCTCAGGAGTTTATGCTTTAGAGAGCGCTGTTTTGCAGTGTTGTCATGTCCTCGTATTTACAAATGCTTTTAAGCATGTTGTTTGGTTATAGCTCATAAACCTAGTCACTTTATGGAGTTAATAAAGTGGTCTGTTGCGGATATGAGATATATGATTTTTTTGGTGTTGTAAAACAAAGCATTTGGATGTTTTAGTGTGTTTTTTTTGTGCTTGTCCTTGTTTGTTTTTTTCTATGATGATCTGGCAACACTAACACTTTACTACAGGGCTCGTGAGCGCAACTAGCTCCGTGTCAAAATGTGCTAAGGTTAAGACTTCTTTCACTGTTATTTTCTAGCATCTCACTTCCAGACAAAGACATGTTTCTGATGCATGTTTAAATATGTTGGTTAATGGAGTTAATGTGGTTGTCATCAACCAATATTTTAGTGAATTAAGTGTGTACAAAACGTGATTAAGGACTAAAAGTGAACTGACAACCGAGTTTAGCTGCAGTGTGTACGTGCCAATGTAATGTCATTTGTATTCAGATACAGTACGTATGCAATAACACAATCATTTTCAAACCTCAGAGACTTTCACCCTGGTCTCTGACACTGACACTCACCTTTACCTCTGGGGTAAGAAGAGTCCAGGAGTTGCCATTGGCACTGTTGCTGTTTTCAGACATTGCCTCCTAGTGGCTCCGTCCAGCAACTGAAAAATATGAACACTTTAGAAAGTCATCAGCTCCATTTCATTGACAAATTAATAGACAAACACAACAAAATTTAAAACAAATCTGTTTTGTGGGTTGAGTTCTTCAACATTTTGAGTGCACGTTAAAATGTTAACATGTAGAGAAGTAAAGGATATGTAAAGAACCTTGAACATGTATGAAACTACTTTTTTGGCATACATCACATATTCTGTGCACATATTCAGAAAGAACAAAGTTTCTATAACAGAATGGGCGATGAGTGAGTTCAATGAGGACGGTATCTTCACTACAGGCCTCTACTAGTGAAAAAAAACGCGGGAGTAAAGGAGACAGTGAAAAGCTGGAGCTGCAGTGAAAGAGTTTTCACTTCATTAGTATTATCCTTGTGTTGTCCCATTGGTTACACCAACGGTTCCCTGGCTGGCAACTATTTTGGCAAAGAACTGTGTAACTAAGGATGTCAAGTGAAACATCCCTAAAGGCATTAATGCAGGAGGAGAATGGTGGAGTTATACACATACTGACAGCACTGAAAAAAACAAAGCAATGGACCTACTGCTCACTACCAAAAAACCAAGACAAACGTGAGCTACTTTTCCAAGTGGGTCAAAGACTAACAGCCATTTCAGTAAATTACAGCACCTTATTCAAACACTCTTCCATTTGTGTTAAATCTTTTGAATATTAAACAGATCTGAATATTAAATAGATCTGGCATAAACGGAGCAAGAATGGGATCCCGTTAAGCTGAAATGGTGAATCTTCCATGCGAATTTCAAAAATGAAAGAGGCCTAATCACCGCCGTACCACTTTGTGACACACTTCACTCTTTAATAAGGATCTTTTTCCTTTTGCAGTAATTTGGGTCTGCTAATAATGTGGCTCCCATGAGAGTTTTTTTGAATGTAGCCATGAGCCATGAGAGTTGTTGAGGATATGGAAGAATGTCTGAAATAGATAACAGCTAAAAATAACACTGAAAGAAGCACAAAGTGCACCTAATTGGTATTATCCGTGACAATTCTATTACAAAAACCAAAAATACTGACAAAATATTGATTTAATATTTCTAACTCATTCAAAAATACACAAAAAATAAATATAATCTATATTTAAAAATATATTTTTTTTACTATTTTAATTTATTTTATTTAACAATATCACGTTTTAAGTTTACAGACAAGAGCTTAGCTTTATTAAGCTTCCTAAATACTAACAATATTGCATATTACTGTTAAAAAAAATAGAAACAAGCTTTAAAAAAAGCATTTTATGAGGTTGGAAGGAGTTCTGTATTAATGTAATACAATTATAAAGTTTTTATCGAGAATAATTATATTATATAGGATAAAAAAAAAAGATTACTCATTTTAAAGAAGAAACAATAACTCTAATATGTTTTTTTGAGGGAAACTATGATTACCACTGTAAATGTTTGAACTTCTAAGGTGAACCCACATTGTTTTGAAATGTAAAGGAAAACCTTCATTAGGTCCTCTGCGTCTCTTATCTCTTCCATCACCTCCTCCGACAAATAATGCCCATACAAGGGCACATCTTCACGTCATACGAATATCAACATAATTATTATTTCCATGCGTCACATACGCATCGCATGTTCTCTGTGTGTTTGTATGTCACACGGATGTTGGTCGTCTGTGTACATTTTAGGCAGACACAGTTGTCAAAAGGGGAGTGTTCAATGTAAAACCTGCGGGTAAATGTCGAAGTCACACTTTACATATAGGCTACACACATGCACATTCCGGAAATATAGAAAATACAAGCCTATAAACTCAATGTACAAGCGGCGTGAGTTTAGTTAAATACTGTAAATGTCTAAAAGTATTCAATAGAAGCATACCTGGTAACTCTGAAGCACCTTCCGCCTTTAATACCGCTTTAATTTCCACCACTCTCTCGTGCCTTGTGCAAAGTTGCAAACTGAAGTGTGCAGTTTTGTTGACAGGCCTTCGCCCTCTAAAGTTTTCCACCAATCAGCGCTTGTCGTTTAGCAACGTCCCGCCCACATGCTGCGTTCTCCACCAATGACAGCATACTTTATCTTCCGTCCTTCAAAGCACACGTTCTTTTGTGACTGACAAACACAGGTGACATGAAAATGAGGAGCATGTGCTCAAACAAATGGGTAAAGGATGAAACGAACTCCATCCATATGTATTAGACTTATGCTTTATAAGTCTGGGTATGTAAAATATGGAGAAGGTGTCCTATTACTTATCCTTTAAGCAAGACTTTAATATAGTATCATTTAAATGCTTTTTTGTTATTCGAATTTTTATACATTAATTGTTTGGAAGAAAATAGGGTTTTGAGTCGCTCCACTTGTTCTGAATATAACAGGAAATTGTGATGCTCTTTAATTCTTTATGGTTATATAGTTAGCTACTACAGTGTATTCACTAGCAGTGTTGGGGAGTAACTAATTACATGTAACGGAATTACGTAATTTAATTACAAAATAAATGTAATTGTAATTAGTTACAGTTACTGAGAAAAAATATGTAATTGAATTATGGTTACTTTTGAAAAATGCCAGTGATTACAAAGGGGATTACATCTGAATTTTTTCACACACCCACCCCCACAGATTTAATTGACTTCTTTTAAATTGCATTGACTGCTCTAAAATGAGACACCAATGTTTCAGGAGTTTAGGACACAGAATAGGACACATGCTTATTCGATAACTGTTTTATTTCCTTTTTGGGTTTGTGCATAAACTTTCTTTTTTAAGATTGTTTTTTCCAAGGGATTGTTAGATGCTGGTGTTTTCTGTAATAACTATGCAAACATTTGATTTCAAACCCAGTATCATAGCTATTAAACTATTTCTTGTTATGATGTTATTTATGTTATGATCTTATGACATATAGCGCAACAGCGCTCACGGAGACCCGAGTTCGATTCCCGTCTCGAGGTCCTTTGCCGATCCCGCTCCCCTCTCTCCTCCCAGCTCTTTCCTGTCATCTCTCTACTGTCCTATCACAATAAAAGGCATGAAAAGCCCAAAAAAAGTCCAGTTATGCTGACCAGTTATGACCAACAAATTTAGGCTGGTTTTAGCTGGGTTTTTTTTCAGCAGGCCGGACAATCAAGGAGAAAGAGTGCAAAAAAAAAAACTGTCTGAGAAACAAAAGGCATTTGTGGTTGGCCAAACTGAACCAGGATTTCCAGAGAAACTTGACAACATTTGTGTTTGCTCTTATCATTTCCAGTCAGGTATGTGAAAGATAATGCTAATATCTTAATTAATATTGCTCGCACTTATCTTTACCACCTTTTAACTTTAGTTTATCTAAATATAGCGCTCTTTACTGCTTACTAAGTCCTTCTCTATATTATATAGCAGCTTCCACATTTTTGTTTCCTGTGGTTTAGACAGCATAAATTAGCAGAACAACATATTCAGTAGTACATTAACCGTAGTACATTCTGCTGTTTACATCCGAGTATCTCCAATATGGGCGTGCATCCGGGCAACTGACCAAATCGTGAGGTAAGTGCAAAGTAGGGTTGTGGCTAGAAGGGATACAGCTCCGACCAGAAACAAACAATGAAATAAATTTTTCTTCCTATTAGATTGTGTTTTTATTAATGTCTACACCTACCCCACCCTAAACCTAGCCCTTACTATATTACAAAAACAGTATTATTGTTATTATTCAGTGTGACAAAAAATCACGCTGTGCGCATGCCCAGTAGCCCTATCTGTATACCATCTAGCCATAACCCCCTATACCCACTTAGAATATCTGCAGTGCATAGTAACATAAAACCACATCTTTAGCAAGTGTACAAAATGCCATATCAGCCATCTAAAACACACTAGCATTGTGGTGAAGACATTTGCATGAGCAAGCATATAACCTGTTTTTTTCAGAAACTCTACAGATAAGTGACTCAGGCATTAGTGTAATGCCTCAGTTTACAATAACCTATTTACTTGCATAGAGCATTTGATATGCTACCATTTCAGCATAACACCAGTGTTGGGGAGTAACTAGTTTCATGTAACAGTTATGTAATTTAATTACAAAATAAATGTAACTGTAATCTCTTACTGTTACTGAGAAAAATGTGTAATTAAATTACAGTTGCTTATGAAAATGTTGATTACAAAAGGGGGTTACATCTAAATTTTCACCCACTTACAGATTTAACTGACTTTCTAATTGATATTTACAGCAGCATACTGTTGCATTTGTATTCACATATGTACTCTGAGGTAATATAGTGTCGTTACATAGAAACTGTTAGGCCTACATTACTTAGTCACGGTTTGAAAATGTAAACTATTTACAAAGCCGTTGGACCATTTATGTAAGCTATCTGCAAAGAATTACACAGTCAGTCTTCATTTTTCTTTTTTATTTACTGCACAATTTTCTCAAACAGTGTTGTTTAAAACATGTTTGAATACCACCAGCATGTTGACAGGGATGCGGTCTTTTTGCCTCATATGAAGCCTATGTGATGCACTGCTTTAGACTACATTACTACAGCAACCTCTAATATTCGTGAGGCGTGTGTGTTTATGCATGTGTGAAGACATGTGGATTCAGGCCAAAGCATCAACACATCTGTGATGAATCATCCACTGACTTAAAGGCTCTGAAAAAGGAAACATCATAAATATCAATATACAGCTGTTTTAAATATCATCTGATGATTAACCCACTAATTTGGTAATATGAAATGTATTCAGGTATCAAAATAATATATTCACTAGACTTTGTTTTTTGCAGTTGCATAGGGCACCCTCTAATGGTAGCATCATTAGATTGCACACACTTATATAAGGTCGAGGCTAAAGTCGTTGTGAGCCCTTGTTTTGTTTCAAGAAATGTTAACATTTAATTGAGTACTGTTCAGCATTAACAGCTTATAGTTATTGAAACCTCATACAGCTTAGAAAAATGGCTAAATTAGTTTTTTAGTTTGTTATTGTTAACCTAAATCAAAATTAAAATGATTAATCTTTTTCAGTAACTGAAATAAAGCTGAAATTAAACAAATATTACACTTAAACTTATAAACCGTAGACAAAAATTTGAAAATAGTTCCCTAAATTGTGATTTTTTTTCTTCTGTTGAACACAAAAATGATATTTTGAAGAATGATGGTAACCAAACAGTTGTTTGACACTAATAAATAATAATAATAATAATATGAACATCATTGGGACTAGAAATTGTTTGATAAACAATTTTTAAATAATAATTAAGTAATAAATTATAATTTTATTTCACAACAATAAGTTGTTGTGAAATAAATAAGAATTAGATATAAAATTTATATAAAATAAATAAATAGTAAATAAATAAACATTAGATAGAAAAATGCTAATTCAAAATATTAACAAATACTATAACCTAATTTATACCAAACACTAATTTTTGCTAATTTGATGCTACTTTGGTAAACATCATAGAATTCTGTTGAATAACTTAATTAAACAAATAAAAATTAGATATAAAATAAATAAATCTGATATAAAATAAACACAAATTAGATGGATAAATAAATAAATAGAAATTAGACAAAATAAACACAAATTAGATTAATAAATTAATTAATTAGATATAAAAATAGCTAATTTAAAATATGAATAAATAATATAATCTAGTACTAGAACATTTTTTTAGAACTCATTTTTATTAGATGCTATTATGGTAAAAATTTTTACCTTTCTCTTAGTCTAGGATCTCTTTGATGCACCAGCAGCAGAGCAGGAAGTAGAGGCACTCTTTAAGAGACTGGATAACTCCATAAGCCACATTCCCTCCCAGCAAGTTCTTGCCATGGCCCATCCTCAGAGCTGCATCTCTCAGGTTCTGGCCCAGTGAGGAGGGCATGGCCTGGGGCAGCGGACGCTGGGGATGCATCTCACTCCACCGCTCCACGGTCGACTGGAGAGCGCGAGCGATACCTGAAGGGAGGAACTGGAGGAGACCGGGCCTGGTCCTTGTTTGCCGCTGCGCGTTGTGAGTCTCCACTTTTTCTTTCAACCGTAACGTCTCTTCACATGAAACCTTGGAGCGAACTGACGCCTGTGTGTTGTGAGATACACGGACCCAGTGCCCCCCTGCAAAATGGGTTTTATTCAGCTGTGGAAAATGCCAGCTAACTGTTCACCTCCTATTACACAATGGCCTCACAACATCTCTCATCTACCTATTGTTCATCTCTAATTCCTCTACTGTGCAGTGAAAGGACCTGAATGACTGTCAAAATATTCACACAGTGCACAAACAAATACAGACCATTTCTTCTGTAATAATATTGATGAGTGTTAAGATATAATTCTGATATGAGACATATTTGGTGCAATGAACCACCTGAGCAATAGATTTAGGCTTATTAATGAATATAAAACTGATCTAAATCAGTGTTTTTTAACAGGTTTGGCTATGGGAAGGTAAGGCTATTAAATAGCAGGCCCAAACTAGTTTTGTTAATACAGTTAAGTTGGTTTGAGCCAGCACAGTCATTTAAACATACAAAATAACACAAAGTGAAAATAACATTGCATTTTTGGCTTATGGGAACAACACTCACCATGGTGAATACACAATACTAGCATTTTGAAACATGGAAACTGCTCCTGAATAGAATGAATATCATACCTTCATAGAAATCCTTCCCAGCTGACACATTTTCACACGTTCCATGCTCATAATTTTTGTGCGCGTTTAGTTAAGTAATATTGACCTTATTCTCCAGAGAAACACGCACGTCAGCATCTTTACAATATTGTCTTTGAACTTCCGCTTGTGCGGTAGCTCTGTATATGTTAATGACATCACTGACTAGGAGTAATTTAGCTGGTAAAGTGGATGTATGTTTTGTAGAGTTAACGAAAATGATCATGAGCATTATAATGTTTAAAGCAAATGTCTTAACAAATGTCAGTAGACCAGGGAGATTTAAAAACGAGCGGTTCATTCATAAATCAGTCAGATCACTGTGTTAATACAACTGGAAAAGAGAAGACAGCAAACGCAGCGCTAAAAAAAGGGGGGCGGGGCTACATAAGGTCAATACAGCGCGAAGCCGCATTCTGAGAGGACAAAATAGTTCGTTTTTCTGAGGTAAGAGACTTTTAAATTAATAACGATAGAATAATGACACTGACATTAAGCCTGACAACATCTCATCTGACCGCAGATACTGATCGTTTTTCGCGGCCATTTGTAAAATTTCTGGGTCTGGCTTCCGGTCTCATCGGCGTCCAGCTATTTTCAGCTTTACAAAACAGCTCGTTTTGCTGCTTGATATCGCAAATTGATGTATTGCCATATTATTTTATTGTATTATAATTGTGAGAACACACTTGTTTGTATAGTGCAAACAATTTTACTGTTTACTACACGTTATTGGTATTCTTGATGTTTATCTGCTTGTTGAGTCTGACATCATGCATCACCATTCCAGGTCCAAACCCTCTATTTCGTACCATAAGAAAACAATAAATTGTCGTGTAATACTATCAAAAAATTATAATCCTAACCTTTATCTCCATACCAAAATCCTAGATGACCAGTCAGTGATTCAGACTTTATAAAACATTACAATTTTAGTATCTTTATTGCCATGAGCACAGTAATAGTTTAGCTTAAATGTGTAATATAAATAAAAAGACTTTATTCAACAATTCGTCTCCTCCACAATCACTGTAGCAGCATTGTGGAGTGTATCCAATGAACGCAAATGGCGTATGCTGTTTTGTTTCAGCTGCAACACACGGATACATTGTTGTTGTTTTGAACGAAAGTGTAAATAAATGTAGAGAACATATCCACGTTGCACAGGTGACGCAGAGGAGACGAATTTTTAAGTAAAGTCGTTATTTTTGTTTTCTTTGCTTACAAAAGTATTCTCGTCGCTTTGTAAAATTACGGTTGAACCACTGATGTTACATGGATTACATGGATTTTACTGATCTCCTTGCTAGGTTTCTGGACGTTGATCATGTTAATTACATTGCTGTCTATGGGAGCTGTCAGGATGCATCAAAAATATCTTAATTTGTGTTCCAAAGACGAACTAAGCTTTTACGGTTTGGAATGACATGTGGGTGATTCTGGGGTGGAGTAACCCTTTCAGTCACGACTTAAGCAAGATAGCAGGTTTGCACTTACGTCACAGTTTGGTCAGTTACCCGGATGCACGACCATATTGGAGATACTCAGATGTAAACAACAGCATTGATTGCCCGGTTAAAATGTACTACTGAATACATTATTTTGCTAATTTATGATGTCTAAACCACGGAAAAAACATGTGGAAGCTGCTAAAATCATATAGAGAAGGACTTAGTAACCAGGAAAGGGCATAATATTTTGACAAACTAAAGTTAAAGGTGGTAAAGACACATACAAGCAGTATTATTTAACATATTTGCCTAATATTTCACCTACCTGACCGGAAATGATAAGAACAAACATGAATGTTGTCAAGATTCCGGAAATCCTGGTTCAGTTTGGCCAACCACAAACCCCTTTTGTTCCTCAGACAGTTTTTTACACTCTTCTCCTTGATTCGGCATAACTTTTGGCAGTTTGTAGTACTCCTAACGTTTTTTTCTGGTCTGACCGATTAGTACAGTCCAATACATGATAATAGTTTCATTTTCAGCAGCAATAATCAGCCAAAATATGGGAGTTTTGTTCGGTTCAGTGGCATTGTTTACATTCATTGCCACCAACATGGCCAACTGATTATGCGTTGTGAAAACACTTTATAATGACTAATAAACCGGAAGTGTTGCCTGTTTTTGTTGTTGTTGATGAGGTTTCTTTGACTGTACACTTCGTGACCCAATTTTTCGTTCGACTCACCAGTTGAGAAACACTGACAGATTAGAGCCGTTCAAAAAATTAAGCAATAGGCAACAGCTGAAATGAAACGCACCAGGAAAGGTGAATGATATATGTATTTATATATGTAATCTATCATTTGATACAGGTGTAAACATTACGTTTTCCCCGAAGAACAACAACATAAAAAGAATTCTTAAAATAATCAAAAACATGTATTTTAAAAAAAGAAGCAACATTTATATAAGCAAACAAGAAAAAAAAAAAGCCTTTGGCTTAGAAAATAGCAAACAACCAACCACAACACAAAAGTCACCATTACCACAATAACAGGAAGTGTTTCCATGCAACAAAAGGCCGCTGTGAAATATGAAAATGAGCAAACAGTTCAGTGGCGAGTCAGAGTTGTAAAAGCCAGATTATTCCAGACCATTCCAGCCCTGCGTATGTATGCATCCACGCGCACACAGGCTCATAAACACACTTTGTTTAAACTCCATTACCAGCTAGTGACCAGATCTGTGCTGCTATCAGCACATAAAAAGTCTGACGTCAAATGATTAAAAAAACCATTCAATGCATTCATTTGAATTACAATAGGCTGAAATATACATTAGCATGAAGGCTGGCCACATACAGTTGCAGCTGGGATCCATCTGGATATATAATGTGGAATGAATGTTGACCGTTGACTCAAAATCCACATCCATTAAAAAGACTAAAAATAAAACAGTTGCCCATTTCAGATTCATAAAGCATCCAGATAATGGTTTTGTACACCCGACTAAGCAAATCCTCATGATTTACATAGATGTATGTGATGAACACAACATGTTTGTGTTGTCTTCAGTAGAGCTTGTCAAATCTTACACCTTTATGGTCTTTTTTTTTTCCACCCAGTACAATTCTGTGAGTTCCCAACGGTTTCATGTGATACAGATCCACACAGTGAATGACTGGTTGAAACAGGTATTAGCACAGGCGAAGCTTATTTACATGTTCTCATATAGGGCATCTAATATCGGATTCTAAATGAGAGATAAAAGGTGTTACACACAAACCTAAGTTTAAGCAACATAACGTGATACTAAGCGCTTTTATTTAACCCACAGACCAGCACTAAACTAAGCGCAGTAAAAACAGCATAGCAGAATTAGCGTGCCAAAGACCTGTACTGAGCCTCGCTAAACTTGTGTCGTTTTTGCAGTCGATTATCTTTTCAGCTGTGTTTTTTTCTGAAAAGAAAGTGTCATGATTAGAATCACAAAAGGCGACTGTGTTTTATCGGTGTGTCTGTGTTGGTAAAAAAGGCACAATCAATATCAGAGCAAACAAAGACGAGAAAAAGTGGTTTCCTGTTTGTGGCTTCAACAGAAACTACACTTGTGGCTGCAAAGATACCTTCAGAATTCATTTGGAGTGCTGGATGGTGAGTCCCCTGGTATGTCGTTTAAATGCAAAGTGATCATAGTGAATCTTTAAAAAGGATGCGCGTTTTATAATACACATCTTATTCCTCCTTATGCTTTCTCATGTAACTCAAGTCTCCGAGCATACAGAAGCAGCTGACACCTCGATACACGTGAAGATCGATTGTCAATGCAAACTGAAGTAATGTCCACAAGAAAAATAGAGCCTCCCCGAATCAAACCATCCTGATGATGTCGTCAGCTGATCGAGATGACATCGTTGCAACAAATATATAAATTCTTAGTTAAAATGACATCATAAGGCGGCTTTAATCTGACCTCAAACCACAGTCCTTCAGTTCAGGCTTGCACGCACATGTCCACTGATTGCACTTTTGTTTTTTCTCATCCCTTTTGATGTTGTGCGAAAAGGGAACCTTTCCTTTTTCCACAGACTAGCTTTCTCGTATCTCGTAACGGGCCGTGTCCCTCACAGCGTCTGCTTATTTGCATAAGGGAAAATCCACACGGCATCCGTGCTGCTAAAGCTTTCACATATGTTCAGGGGTCTTCCCAAATGGCCAAAATTCCCAATTTTTCTTGGGGATCGCGTTCGGAATTCGGTAAAGGGTTTTGTGAGGTTGAGAATAAGATGCATTTTGTGTTATCCACTGGGAAAGTGATATTCCGGTGAGAACTACGACGAATGTGATTCATTCAGCACGAAAGGCTGAAAGATTGTGAAAATGAGCTCGGTATTCTCTTTAAAGTTTTGCATATTCATCAAACAGTCTTGACAACGCTCTCCGAAAATGCTTGAGTCTTTGGATTTTGCCCATTGCACCAGATGTGAATCTTTAGAGTGCTACAAAGGTTCTGCCATTTTAGTACATTCACATCAACTCTCGACTCTTTAGAATGCCCGGGCCTGTTGCCATGGTTACAGGTGCACCCCTCCCCCCAAGACTTAATTCAAAACATGATGTTGTGTTTGGGAAGTGATGTCATCATCATTACGCATCTGTTATCTTTCAGACGCCTCATCGTTTGGCTTTTTGTAATCGCTTATTTCAAGCAACGTGTCCTTTAGTCCTTGAGTAGAATGACTGCATCGCTTTGTAATTTCATGGCCGGTGGTTGGTACAAAATTTTGTGTTTCTCTGAAGATATGATTAGCTTACAATCCCAGTTGGAAAAAATGTTTTTCTCTAATAGAGTCTGGCATAAAAATTAGGAAAGGGAGGAGTTTCTCTCTTTTTTTTCTCTCATTTTTTTTTTTTCAAGCACGGCGATCAACTGGCTGCTGCAGACACACCTCACTTCCCGCCGAGATGATTGGCAGCCGGTTGTCCATGTGATAGCTAATCAAGTGACTGACGCTCTCGAAGCGGTGGTCTTTGGTGCGCACCTATGAAAGGAAAAGAGACGTTAAAGAGTTGGATCAAAATATTGAGAAAACCGCCTTTAAAGTTGTCCAAATGAAGTTCTTAGCAACGCTAAAAAGTTTTGATACATTTACGGTAGGAAATTAACAAAATATCTTTATGGAACATGGTCTTTTCTTAATATCCTAATGATTTTTTGGCATAAAAGAAAAAAATCGATCATTTTAAGCCATACAGTGTATTTTTGGCTATTGCTACAAATATACCCGTGCTTCTTATGACTGGTTTTGTGGTCCAGGATCACATTTTACTCACCACTCCCTCTGGATCCACCAGAAGCAGGTGTTTGGGTTGGCCGCCCTGCTGTCCAGTGAGGACGTACTGGCCTGGTGTGGTGCCTGACTCCCGCACCAGGAAGTCTCCATCCTTGGTCAGGAGTCTTTCGGCCTGCCTGCGGCTTAGAGGTCCGTGGAACCAGGGCTCGTTCTGCAGCTGCTCTGCCAGAGGGGGCGCCACTGCACCCGACACACCTAAAGCAGCATCAAATGGCTCTGAAAAACAGAGAGCACAATACTATTGTATCTTTGAAGAATTTACTCTCAGCTCAAATGCATAAATGAACTACTAAAAAGTACAGTAAACTCAAATATTCTCTTCAAAACAGAAAACACAACTCCCTCCAAAACATACATGAAGACTCTTCATACAGAAAATATGGGCAATATTTTGAATGTTTTTTAAGGAAGTCTCTCATGCTCATCAAAGTTCCATTTATTTGATCAAAAATACAGAAAAAAAGTAATATTATGAACTATTATTGCAATTTAAAATAAGGTTTCTTTTTTAATATACTTTAAAATATAATGTATTTCTGTGATGCAAAGCTGAATTTTCATCAGTCATTACTTCAGTCTTCAATGTCACACAATCTTTCAGAAATCATTCTAATATGCTGATTTATTATCAATGTTGGAAACATGCTGCTTAATTTTTTTTTTCAGGATTCTTTAATGAATAAAAAGTTAAAAAGAACAGCATTTATTCAAAATAGAAATCTTTTCTAACAATATACATCATTACTATCACTTTTTATCAATTTAACACATCCTTGCTGAATAAAAGTACTAATTTCTTTCAAACAAAGCACAAAAAAATAATAATACTGACCCTAAACTTTGAACAGTAGTGCATATTGTTACAAAAGAATTCTATTCTAAATAAATGCTGTTCTTTTTAACATTTTATTAATCAAAGAATCCTGAAAAAGTATCACAGGTTCCAAAAAACAAGCAAACAAAAAAAACTGTTCCCTACATTGATAATAAATCAACATATTAGAATGATTTCTGAAGGATCATGTGACACTAAAGACTGGAGTAATGACGCTGAAAATTCAGCTTTGCATTTCTACTTTAAAGTATATTAAAATAGAAAACCCTTATTTCAAATAGCAATAATATTTCACAATATTACAGTTTTTTTCTGTATTTTTAATCAAATGCAGACTTGAGCAGAAAAGACTTCTTAAAAAAAAAAAAATAAATCAAGAATAAATGACATCTTAAAATATATTAAAATAGAAAACAGTTATTTTAAATTTTAATATTTCACAACGTCACTGTTCTTAATTGTACTTTTATTAAATAAAAACAGCCCTGGTGAGCATTACAGACCTCTTTTAAAAGCATTTAATAAAATCATATGGACCTCAAACCTTTAAACACCATGTATAGACATTAATGTTAAATACATTAAAATACTATTAGTTATAGCTGAATTTTTTATAACTATTATTTATTGTATTTTATTATTTATAAACTTTTGTCATATATTGAAAGGCTGTGGAATACGTTTGCACTACACATTGTATGTTTATTCATATATTTGTCTTTTGCTTTGGTATATTCTTTTTTGTTGTTTTGGTGTTTGTTCATTTTTCTCTACTTTCTGTCATGTCTTCTGTCATATTTTTACATTTTTGTCAAATTTTCAATAATAATTAAAAAAATACTAGTAGTTACAACGATGCATATGCATGAAAAAAAAACTAAAAAACTAGTTTAAAAAAAACGATCTGTGCAAATCATGCTTTTATTGATTTTAAACAGATCTGTACTGAATGCAGTTGTTATATTAATGCACATGAATGATTTTTTATATTCCTTATAGAGTACATGATTTATTAAATATCATTCAGTAGATTTTTACAGATTTTTGCTCTGATTAAGGAAAAAGTTAAAACCAAAAAATTAAAATTTTTTTTTTTTAAAAAGTCACAATTTTTAGTCATTTTAGAGCAAATACTTGTATATCAAAGACACATCATAAATCTAAATATTTTTCCAACCGAGTCGCTTAGCATTAGATACTCACTCATGTCAAACGCATCTCTGTGAGCATTTCCATTGGATGCTGCTGCCGCTGGGAGGCGGGGTTTATCCACATTGACGTACGAGGGGTCGTCAAACAAGCCTCCCTCCTTAACACCCACTGAAAGGGAGAGAGAAAGAGAGGACGACTGTGAGGTTAAAGTGAGTTAACCTTCAGGTGAGTGCGCTTAAGCGGTGCCATTCTGAGCCCTATTGTCAGCAAGGCCGGCGATCCAGAAGCCACCTCTCAAAGGAGCTGTGTAATAGGTTTGGGCAGCATCCAACAGAGAGCAACGAACAGTGACAGAAAAAACGCTGACTCACTCTGCAGAATGACAGTCTCAGCTGAGAGGAAAATGAAATGAACGGAAGTGCGACAATATAAGACCGACAAATACTATAAGGCACTATGAAAGGAACAGGCAGGGATTATTAGTGCGAAGCATGCGTGTTTGTGCAAACCTGACCTGGTAGAGGAGGCAGAGGCTGCTTGTGAATATCGTTCTGGCTGGGCTGTCCATATGGCTGTGGAAACAAATCGCATTAGAGCACTGACACATTTGTTAACTAGTGGAGTTTTGTTAATGAACAAATCAGTGTTTGAGTTTTTGTGGTCAAAAGTTTAAATAGACTCAAAATGGTAATTATTTGACCAAAATAAGAGCGATCATACAAAATGCATGGTATTTTTAGGTAGTACTGAACTGAATAAGATATTTCACATAAAAGACGTTTACATATAGTCCACAAGACAAAATAGTAGTTGAATTTATAAAAATGTTCCCATTCAAAAGTTTACATATACTTGATTCTTAATACTGTGTTGTTACCTGAATAATCCACAGCTGTTTTGTGATGGTTCTTCATATGTCTGGTTTGTCCTGAACAGTTAAACTGCCTGCTGTTCTTCAGGAAAATCCTTTAGGTTCTGCAAATTCTTTTTTAAATTTACAGCATCTTTTGCATATTTGAACCCTTTCCAATGATGACCTTAATTATTTCGGCATCCGTCTTTTTACACTAGGAAAGAAGAGGGACTCATATGCAACTATTACAGAAGGTTCAAACACTCACTGATGCTTTGAAAAGAAAAATGATGCATTAAGAGCCAGGGGGTGTAAACTTTTGAATGGAATAAAGTTGTGTATATTTTTCTTATTTTGCCTAAATATATATATTTTTTTCATTTAGTACTGCCCTTCAGAAGCTACAGAAGATACATGTTTCCCAGAAGACAAAATAAGTTCAATTTACTCTGATCGTCAAATTCTAAAAGTTTTCACCTCCATGCTCTTAATGCTTCGTGTTTTATTCTGGAGCATCAGTGAGCGTTTGAACCTTTTGTAATGAAAGTCCCTCAGTTGTCCTCAGTGTGAAAAGATGGATCTCAAAATCATACAGTCATTGTTGGAAAGAGTTCAAATATTCAAAAGATGCTGGAAAGCCAAAGAAACTGTGGGACCTAAAGGATTTTTTTCTGAAGAACAGCAGGCAGTTTAACGGTTCAAGTAAGGAGCTCGAGAACAAATATAAAAAAAAACAAAACAGCAACAGCAAAACAGCTATGGGTCATTCAGGTAACAACACAGTATTAAGAATCAAGTGTATGTAAACTTTTTATAAATTCAACTATTATTTTCTCTTGTGGATTATATGTAAATGTCTTTTGTGTGAAATATTTTATTCAGGTCAGTACCAAGTAAAAAATAACATGCATTTTGTATGATCTCTCTTATTTTAGTTAACATGTAAAATCATTTAGAATAATTAACATTTTGCAGATACCGCAAAGTGTATGCATCGATTTTGAAATCAGTTTTCACAGTTTTTTAGCATTTTGTTTTCAGGATTCTTTCACTAAACAGCATTTATTTAAAATAGAATGTCTTTACTATCACTAATTTAACGCATCTGTGCTGAATAAAAGTATACATTTTTTAAACTGTACTTAACAGAAACCGAATTATTTTAATAATAAAAAATATTTTGTGAGAACTAAATCAGCATATTAGAATTATTTCTGATGGATCATGTGACACCAAAGACTGGAGTAATAGCTGCTGAAAATTCAGCAAAATTCAGGGATAAATTATATTTTAAAATATATTTACACAGAAAACAGTTACTTTAAAGTGTAATAATATTGCACAGTACTACAGTTTCTACTGTATTTTAAATCAAATACATCAGTGTTTCAAAAACTTTAAAGTATCATAATTGCTCCAAACATTTGGCCACCAATGTGTATCTAAGCATTTTCTGTGTCTTTAATGTACAGTATATCCATTTCAAAATCTGGTTTGTTACCATTTGTAGGGAAAGTTTTATTAAATTCTCTTTGTTGATTTTTAGACACAAATGTTTTTTTGAGGAATACATTTTAGGATTTCTCTCCATATAGTGGACTTCTATGGTGCCCCGAGTTTGAATTTCCAAAATGCAGTTTAAATTCAGCTTCAAAGGTCTCTAAATGATCCCAGCCGAGGAGTCGGTTATTTTCTACAAAAAATGACAATTTATATACTTTTTAACCTCAAATGCTCAACTTGTCAAGCTCTGCGTGTGCTCTGTGTATTCCGGTTCAATACAGTTAGGGTATGTCGATTAAATTCCCATCTCATTTTCTCCTCCAACTTCAAAATCATCCTACATCGCTGCAGAAATACCGACCCAGTGTTTACAAAGTAAACATTCAAAGAAGATCAAACGCCCTTTAGTTTTGGATAATAAAAAACAATTTCTTTACGACTGAAGAAAGACATGAACATATTGGATGACAAGGCGGTGAGTAAATTCTTTGTATATTTCTGTTCTGGAAGTGAACTACCCCTTTAACAAATCAAACTGACTTGATGATTCACTTATAACACATAAAAAAGGCTCACAAGTCGCAACTTGCCACGACAGTCATTGAACAAAACTTTGTGGTTATGATTGTATTCAAAAGACTTCAAATCTCCAACATCAACATTCACTAACACATGCTCGTACAAATGTGCGTCTCACCAGCGTGGCTCCTGTACTGTGTCCAGGACGGGTCCTCATGTCAACCAGACCTCCAGGGGGAGGCTGTTTACCAGGGAAGTTATTGTAATACGGAACATCTGGGGGTGGAGGCAGGTCCTCTTCCTCTTCCTCCCAGGCTGACCCATCGAAAGGAGCCATCCTAAGAGATAAAGGCAAAGATAAACATTATTATATTATTTACATGGAGATGCGGTTTGAGTGATGGTAAATGATTGCTTTGTTTTGAAACCAGCAGGGAACAACCAGCAGGAACAAACACACACTCAATAAAAAGGAAGCAGGAACAGTAAACAAATAAAATATGCTTCAAAAAAGAACATTTTAATTAGCCTTTTAGGTCTTGTTTTCCAGTCAAAATTTTTACAGAGTTTTAAAAAAAAGCACATTGTTGTTATTTTAGCATTATTTATATATGAAGTTGCATTATATTCCTATTAAGCCTTAATTTATTTAATTTTTTAATGGAACATTATCTGTCAAATTTTTAAATATTATAATTGGAAATAGGGTAGAAGTACTCATTAGTAGTAAAATGGTTTACAGGATACAATGTGGTTAAGCAGTGCAAATAGACACAATGTGATTGTGTTTCAGCACAGACTGCAAACACATGCTGTAAACAGACATACAGGATATTAAGGGGGTTTCCAAAGACCCTAGGGAGGTACCATCATTAAACAATGCACAAACACTCATGCAAACACACTGACATAAATGTAAATGTTTGCAGTACTTGTTTGAACTGACATATAAGTGCTCTCACCGATCATGAGGGGTAACCAGTTTGGGGGGGTTCTTCAGGTACTGTTTAAAGCGGAGCTCAAAAGCCTGACCGATGGTGCTGATGACCTCCTGAGCCAAGCCCTCTGAGCATTCGAGGATATGACACGCTGCAATATAGGAAGTGATGAGCAAATATCCGATATTGTATAAAACACAGGCATGTAGTATTTCACTTTAGCTCAAATAAATTGTGCATGTAAAGCAGTCATTTACATTTCACTTCCAGATGTAACAGAATTCAGTGTCAAAATGTCATGACATATTTGTACCTCTCTGATTGACAGGGTCTTTGGCGACGTAGGCAACATATTCTGCTGTGTCCTGGGGAGAAACAGGAAGAAAGGGATGGAGAAGAAGAAAGGAAGAATGAACAGGAGGACATTAAGATAAATTAGAGAGCAGGCACAAAGAACAGAGGGAAGAGCAGAAGTAAGTAAGTTTTTTTAGTTAAAGCAGACTATTCACTAAAGGGCAGGAAACAGAAGAGGAAACAGTGGGGGAAAAAACAGAACAGATGACTACAGACAGCAGGACGGATGAAAAAGACAAATGAGCGAGGAATGACAGAATGAGAGTAAAGCTGAGAACCAAGAGCAAGATGAGAACAAGGAAATGAAATCTATGTAGGGATCCAATAACCGACTAACTGATTAACTAAATGTACATATTTAATCAAAATTAACTACAAATATATTTAAATTTAATTAAATGACATTAATTTAAAATCCAAAAATTTTTTTTTAAATAAATAATTAGTATATTACATTTTACATATTACAACTTACATTTGAATTGTTTTCTAATTAAATTATCTAAATGTTTAATTGTTCAATTATTGAGTTATATTTTACATGTATTCCTAAATTATATCTAGTTATCAATAATTGTAATTATCAATTATTTAAAATTAAAGTTTAATCTAATTAAATGAATAATTAAATAATTTATTATATATAAATATTAAATAATTTGTGCGTATATATATATATATATATATATATATATATATATATTCTAAAATGTTATGTTAGATATACTAATCAATAAATGTAATTAACAATTATTTAATTTGACAAAATGTATAATTTAATATTATTTTATTAATTAATTACATGAATAATCATAGCTAACTTGATACTTTATTACATCATTTATTTAAAACGTGTGTGTGTATATATATATATATATATATATATATATATATATATATATATATAAATGAAACGTATTTATATTTAATATTAAATTAAATTAATTTGCATTAATAAGTAATATATTCTAAATGAATATTAATTAAATAGTTTGTATAATCAGTATATACATTTTTATTCATTTTTTAACGTTCATTCAAATTATTGATTACAATTTTACGTTTATATATATCTATTGATCAATAACTGTAATTAAAAGTTATTAAAAATGTACAATTATAAAATACAGCATTTATATAATGCAAATGTATTTATATTTCATTTAAATTAATAATTAAATAATATATTATACATTTGATCAATAATTGTAATTAATTATTTAAAACGTTAAATTATAAAATGGAACATTTATATAAAGCTAATTATATAAAATAGAACATTTATTTATTAATATTTCATTATACTTTTATTATTATATATTAACTAGTTGTTCAGGCAAACCTACAATTAATTGATATTGAAAATATGTTGTTTTGCACACATTGCTGTCACATTGTACCTCAATATTCAATCAAGGTTCTTGCATTGAATGTAATCATTATTTTAAAAGAAATTATTTAACAATGACTACATTCAGCATTTCATTTGTATTTGTGATCCGAAGGGACATGTTTGTTGTGGACTCTGACTTTGCATGGCCGTCAGCTCGGCTAATATCTAAACGGATTTGTGTTTCAGTTGATTAAATTAACCACTGATAAGCATAATCGATGAAATTAACAACGGCAATCTGCAACCAATGATGAACTTCCCTATTAAAGACAGAAAGAGAAGTAGAAAGATAAATCGAGAGACAGGGTGCGACTCACTGGATCTCCTCCTGATGCAAAAGAGATGGACTGCATGTGATGGTTGGCGATAATCTGTAGGGAGAGAGGGATGGAGAAGAGGACAATGTGACAAAAAAAAGACAAATAGGTGCAGTCGGCATGAGATGAACAATGAGTAAACATGGAAGTGACAAAGGACATGGACAGGAAGTGAAAGTAAAGGATGGACAGAGAGGGAGACAAGGGGAGAAATGATGTGGTGAGTCTGTGGTCTAACATAGAGGAACAGCGCAGTTGTGTGCAGTAATTCTGCATGGTTTAGATTCATTAAGATAAACACATATCAGCAGGGCAATTACTCCAGGCCTTATTCTGGGCTCCAGTCAGCCGCCTGCTGAGCAGCCCGAACGCTGATAAACCTCACTGCGCTAATGCGAAACACACTGGCATAGAACTGGAGAATTATTAGCGAGCAAAAAAAGTCCTGTGGTGCAGCTGTAAACAAGCCAGAGGATCTCTGCTCCTGCCCAATACGCCAACTTTACATAATCTATTGGGCCTCTGGGTAACACACTTATTTAGTTAAACACCGACAAATTTCTAGAGATTAGCCACTTGAAAAACCCAATGCAGGCTACTTATATTTACACTTTTAGATACACAAAAAATAAATAAAATAAAATAAAACGTAAGACCCCATTTTCACCTGACATCCATCTTGGATGGATGGGAACAACCATATTATATTATATTATATTATATTATATTATCTTTTATTTTGATATTTTCTTTGAAGTTTCATTTAAAATTTTAGTAATTTTGTTATGTGTCTTTAAAGATATTAGTATTTAGATTCAAATTATTTTTATTTCAGTTTTAGTTTTAATTTATTAATTTATTTATTTAGTGCTTTATCTTAAACTAAATGAAAATTAGAAATATTGCCTTGGCAACGAACTGAAATATGTTTTTCATCTAATATTTTTATTTTATTTTAGAATTTTATTTTATTTCAATTAACACAAAATTAAGTTAAATAGTTTATTTTATCTCAATAACTGAAATAACTCATAACTTGTAAGACACAATGCGGGCTACGTATATTCCTAATTTTAAATACACAAAAGAATAAACATTCTTATAAAAAATAAAATAAAAAAATTATAATAAAAATAAAATAAAATAAAATTTATATTATATTATATTATATTATATTATATAACTGATAACTTGAAAAACCTAATGCAGGCAATTTATATTTGCCATTTTAGATACAAATATATATATATATATATATATATATAAAATGAAATAAATTAAAATAAAATAAAACAAAACAAACCATTTTAACCTGATATCCATCTTGGGTGATCTGATCAAAAATAGTCAGCTGTTTAAGTATTATTTTATATAATTATTTTTTCATTATTATATTATATTATATCTTTTATTTTGATATTTTCATTAAAGTTTTTGTTACATTTTTAGTAATTCTGTTATGTTTTTTTTAAAGATATTACTATTTTTATTTCTGTTTTAATTTTAATTTATTAATGAATTTATTTAGTGCTTCAGCTTAAACTAAATGAGAATTAGACATGTTTTTCATCTAATATTTTTATTTTAACTTTTTTTTAGTTACATAGTTTATTTTATCTCAATAACTATGAGATAAAATAAACTATAAACAATAAACATACAAGACAAAACAGATTGTTTCTGTGACCACTTGCACTAGATCCTTCTAGCGGTCTCTACACATAGCAGAACTAGGATATGAGAAAGCATTTCAAACATTGTAAAAGCGCCAAACTTCACCTTTCAGACAAACTGAGAAATATTTTATTCAGAGGATGAGATAGCCTAATTCAGTCCAACCCGTCCTGCTGTGAAGAGCGCCTGCATAACGCAGAGCACGTTCATCATTAGCTATGGGTAACGCTGAATTTCACACAGGAAAGAAAGCACTGTATTCTTGTTTGTGTGCATGTGTGACTCTAACCTGTTTGCAGTCGATCGCCAGTAGGTTTAGACTGCTGGTCGACACGGTGAGGCTGATTGTCATTCCAGCAAACTGGAGATTACTCTTCCCTAAGATGGAGGAGAGACAGCGAGAAGAGGGCTGCAAAGAGACAGAAACAGAGACTCAATTACGCCAGAGCAAAAAAAGCACAAAGCTAAATATTTTATGATAAAAAGATGAAACTTTAATATTTTATGAAAAGAGATTTTAATGGGGAATAGAGAACATTTTAAATAGTTTAGTCTTTCTAGTCTGGCCTGTTTTACCTCACATGCATAAAGCCCAAGTATACTTTGTTTTTGTACGTGTATGCTAGCAAAAGGATACTGTAGAACTCCATCTCCATCTGACAGTGTGTGCAAATGCAGTCGTATACATTATGATAGATAAAAATATCGAAATTTGCGTCAGGCGCACTGTACACAGACACTCTTGTACACATAAAAACAGAAGTATAATTTGCCTTTAGTTGTGTTCCTTTTTTCAGTGCCTATATCAACACACCAGGCTCAGTGAATCAGATTCGTACACGATCATCTAAAACAGGGGTCCTGGAGGGCCGATGTCCCTGCAGAGGTTAGCTCCAACCCTAATCAAACACACCTGAACCAGCGAATCGAGGTCTTATTACGTATACTTCAAACTTCCAGGCAGGTATGGAGGAAAGCTGGAGGTAAACTCTGCAGGACACCGGCCCTCCAGGAACAAGTTTGGTGACCCCTGATCTAAAACTTTAGGGTCATTCATTTAGGATCAGTTATTTCAAACTAATTATATTTAACTTGACTAAAATATCATTTAAAATACAAATTTTTAATGTAAGCTTTTATGAAGCAATGTGAAGTACCAAAATAAACTAGTTCCACGTACAGTAACGACAACATAAACACTTACTATTCAGTAAATCTGCCTGAATGCAAATAATTTAAGGAGTTTAAGGTTACACTTTGTAGTTTGTTTTTATTTTTGTGTAAATAAATTAATATTTTAATGTGCCCGCCTCTTAATGGACTTCAAGTGGCATGCAACCAAAAACAACTTCTAATTTAAGCTGCAAGCAGCGTTGAAAGGCTCACCGCTACTCGGTGCCTTTAGGAAGACACGGTGAGCGATATGCATTTGAAGTGGTAAATGTAGGAGGAATATGTCAGTCATTTATATGTGCCAAACTTCCTCCTGCCATCTGGTGGCGCTATGACTATTGGCATGTAGATTCAATTTGGGGCAGATTATAACAACTTCCTTTCACATGGTGAAACATCGAAATTTGTCACGCCGCCACAGACACGCCCTTTAACGAAAACTCAAGATTTTTGTAATTTAACATCACAAATGTCTTTAGATTACACTGACCAAATTTGGTTTTGATCCGTTTAAATCTCTATTAGGAGTTTGTTTAAATACAACGCCTGAAAATGGCAAAAACGGCACAAAACTGGCAGAGAAAATTCAATATAACAGACTCAAAATAACCTGTTGGGTTTCGGACTTTGTACTGCAGGACTTAGTTTTGTAGGTGTTGGTGTGCACATGAAATGTAGTTTAAAGGCCGACTTTTGTTGAGATTTGATAGGCGGCGCTATCGAGCCATTTTGCCACACCCACTTCTGAAACTCATATCAGATGTAAATTTTCTCCACTTTTGCAGTGTATGCAAAGTTTCATGAATTTTCAAGCATGTTTAGACCCTCAAAAATGCAATTCGTTTTGGAGAACAAGAAACTGAACAATTCCAATAGGGTCCACCGACGGTGCTCGATAGCGCCACCTATAAAATTTCAATGAAGTGCCCCTCGAACTATGTTTCACATACATGTACGAAATTCGGTAGAAACATGTAACACACCAATACCTACAAAAAAGTTCCCTGGTATGAAGTCCGAAACCCAACAAATTTGGTCAGTGTAATCTAAAGCCCTTTTTGACATTAAATTGTGAAGATCTTGAGTTTTCACTGAAGGGCGTGTCTATGGCGGCCTGACAAACGTTGATGTTTTGCCACGAAAAAGGAAGCTGTTATACATGGAAGTGGCATGTTTTACGCTCTAACAAATTCCTTTTAACTTGCCATTAACTTTATATTTGGTCAGTCTACTCTAAAGGCCTTTGCCATGTTAAATTGTGAAGATCTTGAGTTTTCGTTAAAGGGTGTGTTCGTGGCGGTGTTTCTTCGTGTAAAAGGAAGTTGTTGTAACTCAGCCATACAATGTCCAATCTGCCCCAAACTTCACATTCAATAAGAATCCTGGCCTGAACACATCTAAAGGCCAATATTCTGTTATAATCATAGCGCCACCTGCTGGCAACAGGAAATGACTTGTTTTACACTAACGTAAACATGCCATGTCCAATCAGCCCCAAACTTTACATGTTTGATAAGAGTTCTGGCCTGAAGACATTTAAGGCCGTTTACACTTGGTATTAATATGTGTTTTCGTCAATCCGAACATGAGTGGACGCTAAGTACAGATGAAAACAGGGTGTAAAACGTTTTTTGTCTAATTTTGTGAATGTGTGAAATTTGTCTGAGCTTATGTATTCCATTGCTCTGAAGTATCTGAACAAGCCCATACAGCAACACAACTACCACGTCCAAGACGCAGAAAGGTAATGAGCACATTGTTAAAATAGTCCATGTGTAATCAGAAGAAGAAAAAAAAAGAAAAAAAAGAAACACTGATGTCATATGGACTTCTTTAATGATGTCCTTACTACCTTTCTGGGCCTTGAACATGTCAGTTTTGTTGCTGTCTGTGCAGGGTTAGAAAACTCTTAGATTTCGTCTTATATATATAATATATCTATAGTTTTGTTCCAAAGATGAAGGTCTTATGGGTTTACGTGAGTATTAATGACAGAATTTTCATTTTTGGCTGAACAGAAATCAGTTTATTTTCTGTACAGAGCCACTGTAGCAATGTGGTGCAGTTACGCTGATGCTCTGCTTAACACGCTATTCATGCGTGGTGTGTAAAACAGGGCTGTGTTGATCATATAACCAGGGCAGACTTTGGCTTCTCACTCACACACCAACCCTATAAGCAAATCGAAAGAGGTCTTGCACTCCACAACCTCTAAAACCAGCCATAAACCAAATACCACAGTCTGACCAGCCGAGACACAACACTTGAGCAAACACGCGTGTGAATGTGTGTTAAACGAAACACAGCAGCATTTTTACTGGAAATTGGTCAGGCCTTACTAGAACACTGTGAGGTTTGTGAGCTGTACCTGAAACGAACAAAAGTGCAAATATATTGCGAGGCATAAAGTCTGTATCTGTGAAACTAAGATAAGATAAAACGTTGACTACCTTTCTCCTTCGCTGAGCTCCTTTGGCACCTGGTACTGCCTCACACACCACTGATATTGCCTCCCTGAAACACAAAACAAACGGTTATAAATGTACACATGCTGGGTGCAGATTGTGAGGAGAACATAATTAGATTGTTAGATGAGAGTTTCCATCACAGTCCTTTTCATGCGTTCCCAAATTTCATATGGCTGAGGGACTATTACATTAGACACATGCTCCAGTCATTACACTTCCTGCCATCTCATAAATGCAAGCAGGCAAACAAAAACACCAAGGCTACTATTGCTAAAAACTATTATTTAAACAAACGCTTAAATAAATAAATACATAAATAGATAGATAAATAAATGTAACAGAGTGAAAAATAGACTGCAGTTAAAATATTTACTAAAATATAAACAAAAATGCTACAAAATTACAGAGATTCATTTCAATCAGTGATGTGATTGATTCTAAACCTGACTGATTGAATGGTCTGATTTATTCTAAATCGGAAGCCTGACTTTAGACTGTCTGTGTATCGGTCATAAAAAAAAAAAAAACAGCCAACTAAACAAGAAGTGGTTGATTGACTCAAAAACAACAACCACGGTTTTCTTACAAACATGTAATATCAGGGCATCATAAAATAAAAATTAAATAAACCGAAAGGAAAAAATAAAATAAATAACATACAATGAAATAAAACGAAATTCATTTCAATGAAATGAAATAAAATAACATGAATAATTAATAAATGTAATTTAAATTAAATTAAAAAATAAAATACATTTGAAATAAAATAACTGAAATAAAATAAAATAAAAATGAAACTGAAATAAAATTAAATCTACTAACATGAAAAAACAAAATAAAATAAATTAAAACGAAATAAAATGGTTGAAAAAAATGAAATGAAATAACACGAAAAAATAAAATTAAATAAATGTAATTTAAATTAAATTTAAGAAATAAAATACATTTGAAATAAAATAACGGAGATAAAATAAAATAAAAATTAAATTAAATAACATTGAAATCAAATCAAAATGTAATAAAATTAAAAAAATAAATGAAAAACTAAAATGAAATAAAATACAATTATATGAAATAAAATAAAATACAATTTAAATTTAAATAAAATAAAAACGAAATAAAGTGAAATACAATAAAATGAAAAATGAAATGAAATAAAATGAAATCAACTTACATGAAATAAAATGAAATGAAATAAAATGAAAAATGAAATGAAATCAATTAAAATGAAATAAAATAAAATAAATAGAATAAAATAAAATGAAATTGAAACTGAAATAAAAATCAATAACATGAAATAAAACTAAATTAAATAAATTAAAATGAAGTTAAATGAAATAAAATAAATGAAATAAAAAATAAATTAAATATAAGTGAAATAAAATCAAACACAATCAAATCAAAATATTCTGTGTATTTTTGATTTTGAAGAAAAGTGTAAATTAAATTTCAAATAAACTAGGTCAAGTTTTCCAAACTATAATAACTCACGCACACCCTTCCTAACGTTTTTTCCTTAAATGCATTTCACCCTCCAGTGAAATTGAGGATTATGCATGAAAACAGTTTATCGAGCAGCTGCTTCTGTCAATATTGAGAAGCAAATGTGTATAGCATCCCTTAACAAACACACACACACAAACACAAGAAAAAGGGAGGAAACCACGAGGGTTCCAAAGGATTCTATTATAAGACTTTATGGTTACACAGCAGGGCTGAAGCCATTATAACGCCTCCCTTCTTCCCTGTTCTCTTTTTTGCATACAAAAGCACAGCATTTCAGTGTAGAATGTGTTGCATTTTGCAAATACTGTGGTTAATATGACAAGTGTTCTTCAATTTTATAACACCTTATGTGTGTACACATCTGCATACGTATTATTCAAAAAGTGTGAGAACGGAAGCAACTGAATGGCCGAGAATGAGAAGATGGTCGTGCATGTTCATTATTTCAGTTTTTCCTTCTTGTGTTTTCTTTCTGTCACACTCTATGAGAGAGCAACATGAATTTTTCATCAGAGGAGGGGCTTTTAACCGGACCAGTGCGAGAGAGTGTATGTTAGTGCACATGTGCATTAGGATGTGGAGAGAATGTACGATTAAATCACTCCTGTGGGACGCTGTGGATATACATACACTGGATATTTGAGCGAATATGAGAGGAAGTGCAAGCGAGAGTGAATTTGTGTGTGTGTGTGTGTGTGTGTGTGTGTTACCTGGTAACCTGAGTTCTGGTGTTGAAGTCCAGTGCTCTCATTGACTGCAGCACCTCCACGCAGCCCATATACTGTAGCAAAGACAAAGAAGACAAACCTTCACTCACAGCACTTCCTGTGCTAGCCTTTAAACCACAATATAGAGCACAGAATACGGTTAAGTTTCGCACAGTTGCCTTGTGTCATGATTATTGAGTTGGCCAGGCAGCTGTAGTGCATGTGGTTAAGTGCGTATGTGTACGTGTTTTATGAGAAGTGATGCTCTAATTACGAAGCACTAATCAAATAAAGCAGTTCTCAATGTAGTTCCTGCCCGTAGACTTGGATTTATATGAAAAATTAAAGAAACATTAAAGAAAACAATCCATTAAGCAGACAAAATGGACTTGGACTAAAATGGACTCTGAGAGAACTGAAAAGCAGCAGAACTCCAAGCTTTTAACCAACATTTATAGCAACATTAGAGCTGCATTATTTTTGTAAAAAAAAAAAAAAAAAACAATTTTGCTGCTTGGACATTAAGGCATTAATACAAAAAATAATAATGATAAGATTCATCATCATTATAATATCTACAAGAAACTAACAAGCAGTGGTTTTTCAAGTCAAGAAGAGCTGTTAGTGAATAAATGGGAAAACAATTTGAAAAAGGAACTTATATTTTGTTGTCCCAAAAGATTACTTTGTCCGTTTTATATTTAATATATAGTTGAGTATCATCAGCATAACAATGGAACCTAATCCCTTATTTTCTAATAATATTACTAATGGCAAGCAATATGTATATTGAAAATAGCAGAGTGCCTAAGACGGATCCTTGGGGCCCTTCATACTTTACTGGCGTTAATTGAGATTAGGGATGCACCGATACCAATACTGGTATCGGGCCGATACTGAGCTCCTGTACTCGTACTCGTACTCGTTAAAATGCCCCGATACCAAACGCCGATACCACATCATGTGACAAGTGCGTATGCAGGCAAAGAAACACCGACAACAAAACAACAGACAGCAGAATGGAGTCATTAGAGATTAAAAGAGATGTCTACGAAGTATATGTATGCAAGTAATATAATGTTAAACATTCAGTATTAAGCTTGAATAGCTGGTGCGCGTCAGCTGATAGGCAAAGCACGCAGATTGGATTAAGTGTGCGGCGGCCAAGATGTGCGGGCTTGTCGAGTTAATATCCCGCCTTGACATCACTGGAAAGTTTGTAGTTCGGTGAGATATGTCAAAAACAATTGAAGTAAATCAATGCACAAGTTATTTAACGGTATAGAGAGAGAGGGAGTGAGAGAGAGAGAAAGAGAGAGAGCGCGCGCTGTTGCGTGATCTTTATTGATGTTGGCATATTTAGCACACGCATCTTTTGATTAAAACAAATTCGTACATATATATATATACATAAAAAAATTATAGGGGCATTAGCTATAAACATCATTTATTTTCAACCTTAAGCATACACGACTGTCCGGTGAAAGTGAAACTATAACAGCCTGTGTGAAATGCGATAGGAAGTACTGTACTTGCGCATGTTTTGCTTGCTTCACAAGTGTTTCTGCATTATTTCAGTCGCTTTGGATTATAGCCCAAATAGCAGCATATTTCAGATGAAAATACGCTACTTATATTTCTGAAAATATCAGAGTTAGGAGATGAGTGGTTCGCGTGATTACAGAACTGAACCGCTGCAATGGAGCAGTTCAATGCTATTAAATTGAAGATGATATACCATAGAGCAAGGGGAAAAAAAAACTGTGAAAGTAACAAAACACATTTTAATGGGCATAATTAAGTGTAAAAATAAAAATAACTAAGGGATATATAGTCAACCCAAAAATTATTCAGACAGCAGATATACACCATCTTTTGATCATTTTTGATATATATATATTTTTTTTTTCACTAGTGGGTGCAGGACACAGTTGGACACAGTTCTTGTTTGACTGTATCTATTCGAAAAATTAAGTTGACCAACTAACATTATACATATTCTTTTATTTTCTGTACCCCATATTTTACAAATCTATCGGTAAATTTTAAAATATCGGTACTCGGAATCGGCAAGTACCAAAAATAAAAGTATCGGTATAGGGCGAGTAGTGGAAAAAGTGTTATCGGTGCATCCCTAATTGAGATGATTCCCCATCTAATTAAACAAAGTGGTGATGGTTGGACAGGTAGGATCTAAACCATCTTAAAGCCTGCCCTTGAATACCCATAGCAGAGGTCTTCAACCCTGTTCCTGGAGACCCACTATCTTGAAGAGTTTAGCTACAGCCCTAATCAGACACACCTGAAGCGGCCAATCAAGCTCCTCAAGACTGCTTGAAAATTGTAGGCAGGTGTGCTAAAGCCGGTTGGAAATAAACTTTCCAGAGTGGGTACCCAGGAACAGGGATGAAGACCTCTGCCGTATAGTTTAGCATAACAATGGAAACTAATCCCGTAATTTCTAATATTACCAAGGGGCAACAACGTGTATACTGAAAACAGCAGAGGGCCTAAGACAGATCCTTGTGGCATTCCAGTCGGACAGGTAGGATCTAAACCTTCTTAAAGGTTCTTAAAGGTGCCTTTGAATACCTGAATAGTTTTGTAAACAATCTATGAGTATGTCATGATCTATAGTGTCGAATGCAGCACTAATATCAAGTTAAACTAGTAATGAGATGCTGCCTTGGTCTAATGCAAGAAGCAAGTCAAAAAGATCTGTCAGTGAATAAATAAGAAAACAGTTTAAAAAGTAACTCAGATATTTTCTTGTCCCAAAAGATTTCTTTGTCTGTTTTACATTTAATATATAGTTGAGTATCTTCTGAATAACAGTAGAAACTAATCCTACATTTTTTAAGAATATTACCAAGGGGCAGCAACATGTATATTGAAAATAGCAGAGGGCCTAAGACAGGTCCTTGGGGTACTCCATACTTTACTGGCATTAATTGAGATTTAAACAAAATTTAAATAAACCAAGTGGTAATGGTCAGACAGGTAGGAACTAAATCAGACATGGGCAAACTCTGTCCTGGAGTGCCGGTGAAACTGCAGATTTTAGCTCCAACCCCGATCAAACACACACCTGAACACACTAGTCAATGTCTTCAGGATTACTAAAAGGCTACATGCCAGTGAGTTTTATTAGGGATGGAGCTAAACTCTGTAAGGACACAAGCCCTCCAGGACCGAGTTTGCCCATGCCTGATCTAAACCAACTTAAACCCTGCCCCTGAATAAAGTAGCAGGTTACTTTACTAGTTACTTGAAAAAGTAATCTGATTACTTAACTTGTGTGTAATGGGTTACCCCCAACATTGCTTGTGACACCATACCTCTCCTTAACAAGTTGCCCGCAGCCCAAACAGTGTAGGACCAATTTTGCTGCAGAGCTTAACATGTCTGGAGTTTTATATCAATGGAAAGGTAAAAAAAGGGAAATAATAACCAGAAAAGGAACCAGAGGTAGGAAGAGGGCACAAAACTGGGCGGACAGACATGCATCTTACCCTGACAGTGTAGGAGACTCCACTGGTGCTGACCACGTTGTCAGAGTGGAGCCAGCCTCGGGTGGGCTTGTTGACGAAGGAGCCATGCCGCGTCCACTCATCTCCGCCGAGCTGGCCCCCTTCCACACGGGCCCTCCGCGAGGCCCCGCCCAGCCGGTTCATATCCTGTGGGGGACGAGGAGGAGGAGATGGGGCTGTTAGAGAAAGGAGAGGAAGAGGAGGAGGAAGAGGAGAAGAGTTGGCGGCGGAGGTCCCAGTGTCTTCCGGAGACTCTCCCAAACCTCCCTGACCGCCCGGCACACTAGCCGGCCTGCTGGAGGCCTTCAGGCCTGGGAGCAGAGTGGAAGACACACCCAGCCGTAGGGCTCCCATCCTGGGGAAGAAGGAGCAGAGGGTGGTAGGGCTGTTTTCAGCTTGCCGTGGAGACGAAGGGGGGAGGATAGGGGTGAGAGAGGAGGAGGAGAGAGAAGGAGGGATGCCGGGAGGGGTAAGTGGGGTGAGAGGAGCAGAAGAAGGGAGAGAGGGATTGGACGCCGTCTCGTCTGTTGAGCTGAAGGAGTCGCTCCTGAAGGGCGTGTATTTGGTTTTGGGGATGAGCTCCATGATGTCTCCGCCGTCTCAGTGTCCACTAAAAATCCTTAATTGTCTCTCCACGTCGCTCTATCGCAATCGATAACTTGTCTTCCCTTATCTTTTATAGTCCTCTTTTTCTCTGCATCTACTGATCCCTTCATCATCGCACCAGAGAGATGACAGCGTACTGACCTTTCAGTTCGGAGAGTATCAAAAACAGGATGCGAAAAGAGTGTAGGTTTTGCATCAGATCTTAAGTCTGCATAGAGCTTCTCAGGACACTACGAATGACTAAATATAGTATGATTGTCATGAAGTTATTGGTTTAGTCATATATAAGTGCTCCAGACACAATCCCTTCCGGTAGATGTGTGAAAGAGAATACTATTGTGTTTTATATGCATGCGAGTGTGTTTACGTGCGCACATGTGCTGGGCTCCACTCCACTAGTTCTTGCCTGACAGACTCCCATAAAAAGCCTATTAGCTGCAGCTGAGACTTTGAGAGAGGAGGCTTCCGTCAGACAGACAGATCGATAGAGCGAGAGAGGAAGAGAGCGGGAAGAGATGGATGGAAAATGCTAAAAGTACTGATCCAGTGAACGTGGATCATTTAATGATGATTCAAACTGCTGCGCTCAGTGATGATTAGACTGGCGCCGATCAACATAATCCTCAACGTTTGGTTTAAAGACTTAATTTAGTCCAGGTGTTAAAAATGTACACCAGGAATCTTCAACAAGGGGTACGTGACCCCTAGGAGGTCACTTAATTTGAAACTGTCCTGACCTAAAAAAAATGTAATTATGCATACAATACTAAGCTAAATCTGAAGCTAACAGTGCAGCTAAAAGTTTTATTTGTAGTAAAATTAAAATATGACTATATACATAAATAATGATATTTTTACTGGGTTTTAAGCATCACATATATAGACATATAAATACACTAATAGAGATTTTATTATAGGCCAGACTTAAATTCAACACTTGATTTCATACAATATATAAAAAGTGGACCTGATGTACACCATCTAGCACCTAGATTACATGAAGCCTGATTACATGCAGGTTCATTTGTACCATAAGTCTAGATTGGCCACCTCACGTCCTGCCACACATCTGAAAGCGCTTAGTGCTGACACATCCCCATCTTTTCCTGTCACTCCCTTTCCCTCCTCCTCCAGATGATTTTGGGACCTCTGTCACCAAGCCGAGCTCTATCCCTATCTTTCTCCTCCTCCTCCTCTCGTCTTTTCCAGATCACCTCCGGCTGCGCTGCTTTTGCGTCTTCAGTGCTCGTCCCTTTGAGTCTGTCCTCCTCTCTTTCCTTCCTCTCCTGGAATCCCTCCCTAAGCCTCCACACCGTGTATCCCACAGCGTTCCTCCTCTCCTCCTCCAGCTTCTGCCTTTCCAGCTCTCTCTCCCTCTCCAACACGCTTGCTCTCTTCTTCCAGATAATCTCTCGCTCCCCCGCACCCCCTCCCACGTCTTCTTTCCCGTTCTCCAGGCTGTCCCGTTACTCCTGCTTGCCTTTGCAAAAAACACCTGAGCCTCTCTGCGATCTTCAAATCAGCGCAATAATCACTGAATCATCAAACTTAGAAAAAAAACTAATTTTCGATTATACACACAGATAATTAACCCTGATAAACAACGGTTTGTAGAAATATGATTTAGAAAAGGACAAACTAGACTCGGAAAGCCCTGAAACGGTTAAGTCATAGTTAAATATGGCTGTAGAGAAGATAACATGGGTTCGAGCACCATTTCGAGAACCACTGATTGTTTGGTGTGATCTGTGAAGAAGTTAAAGTGTGATAACCCAGCCGCAAGGGAACTATGATGTTCCTAAAACAAGCACGTTCCAGCACTGTCAGGGTGACGGTAATAAGACCCGATTGGCCAAATCTGAAGTACCGCCTCCAGAGATCTGCTCATTAGACGTTAACTGGAAAATCAATCGGATGCTCATTAGCCTAAATGACACCTCAAAATCAGGCAAACAGTCTTAGATTGAGCAGTTCTTTATAGACCTGTTTCCTGAGTGAAAACCTACCCTCTAAACGTCACTTAGCAAAGTCAAACACCGAATTTAATGCGCATCCCTGGTGTAAAGCACTTTAAAACCTCTGATAGAGAGGCAACAGTCTTGTAACCTCTAACAGTTCTGAGCTAGCAGACCAGGGTAGCTCTAACCCTCACAAATCATTAGCATTTACAGTCTGATAACAGTTTCTACTGGCGTTATGAATGCCAGTTTATAGCCAAGTCCAGCCGACTTGGACCAAATCCAGTCTTGTTCTATTTACAAAGGTTTTCACTGCATATATTTTACATAAGCAACCACAAAAGCACCTTGAGCTTCTATTGTTGTGGCTTCATCCATTCAGGTGTTTCTGATTTTGTTTTTTACACTTTAGCACCAGTGTATGACCACAAAGAAGCCTCAGGGCTGCAAAAGTACAGCCTCTGATGTGCATGAACAAATGCGAGACATCCCAAGTTATTCCAACAGATGTGACTGGCAGTCAAAGACAACGAGGCGGCCCTATTATCTCGGATGGAGTGCGACAAGACCCGAGAGACCCGAGGGATTCATGTGCACTCCGCTGCATCTACAAAGTGCCACGTTAGTGGTGCTATTGGGCCATTCTTAATGGAGAGATTCCTCACAGAGGACCTGTAAAGAGAACCGCTCAGAACAAAGTTATGGGCATCCACGGCAAGTTCATAAACCGCATCACGACAACATGGCACAGAATCATTAGTTTAGCACTGCAGAGCTCACTGTAATCCAAACAGCTTTGCTCATTTTATTTATTGTGCACTCGCACAGAAGTGTCTCAGACTTGGCTGTATTACCAAGTCGCTCATCGTGTCACAGCCTTATTTACTGATGTCAACACAACACGGCACAGAAATAGCACAGTGTTTAGGAGAATCTGTACAGAGAAGTAGAAATTCCGAGAAGCAGACTATAAAAGAACATTTAAATAATATCATAACCGTTTAACACACTATGGTAACCTAGATTGGGTGTAGCACCTGTCGGTTAGGAATATGGCAAAATCCCTGTGTTGATATGATGGGTTGTTTCAGAAACCAGTAAACGTGAGTGAACGAGTTGCCAACCCAACTGTGGCTGCACTATATTTAAAGGTTGAGAGGTTCCTGTTCGTCTGAAGTGAAACCAAAGGCAAGTAAACCAAACCACATAGACTATTGTCAAGAACAGGTGTAGTTAACAGACTAGAAATCGTGTCTTTGTGATTAACGTGAGCTGAAATGGCTAATCTCATTAATCGGATATTCAATTAGTGCAGTTTTGCTCCAGCACAGATGGAAAAACCTGAGTTTAACTACACCATTTTAATATAAAACATCGTAAATAAGTTTTAAAGGTCAAAAAAAGAAAAGGAGTCCAATGTTGGATATGGCAACTCTGATTTAAGAGGCCGAATGAACTCAGAGCGAGCACCTTGAACCCTCGTAAGGTCTGAAGGCACAACTCTTTCCTAATACTTGCGAGAATGAACAAAGTCTGGTTTAAAGCATAACTTGGGACACTGCAACACGCTAGCGTCGAAGTTGTGAAAGACAAAGAACGTAACATGCCAATGAAACTGTTGCCATGGTAACAGACTGAGGGAAAAACGTGCGAGACGGAGTCATGACAGAACCCAAACAAAAGCCGACAAGTTTCGCCAACACAAAACCTGTCGGCTCGCTCCCCGTCCAATCACGGGAGCTCAGAGCCAGCTTGAATCAATGTTCTGCAGCGAGCGCTGGCACAGGACGGGAAAGTTCAACCGCTGCCGCCAGTGTTGACACTCTAAAAGAACCAGACACACATCTGAACACGCACAGAACGCAGTCGTGGCACCAATCCAAATGAGAAAATCAAATATTGCTGGAGTACACACAAACACACACACAATTAATTTGAGCACACTTCCTCCTAAAGACAGCAGAACTAGCAAAAGCTAAAAAGTAGTCCTGACATCTATGAAATATCTACCGATATCTGTGAAAGCACCTGTTTATACACTACAAATAAAGACATCTAAAAGTTTTGCATAAAAAAACCTGATTTGTGTCTGCATAACTCGTAAGTAACACCAAAAACATTGTTTCAATAACAGACATCACTATGTACATCGAAAATACAAGAGTTCGTAAGTTGCTATCCCAAAAAGTCAAAGTAAAAGAATTTAAAGAGCTTTCTTCTTGTCAGAAAGTAAGAGCGATATTTCATCCGCCAAGTCCTTGCATTAAAAAGAGAGCGAGAGAGAGCCACATTTTAGGTAAAAACCAACGACCTCCATGTTCAAATCATAATCACGTTAATATTTAAACAGTGCCAGACAATCCTTCTCCTCTTTCTCCCTCACTTGCTTTCTGGCTCAGTCCCCTCCCTGAAAGACAAAAACGCGCTCTTTTCTTTCATCCTTTTCTTGTGTTCTCTTCAAAAATCATGAAGTCACGCCGGCTCCCTTGTTCAACGGCAGTCTCGTCCAGCCTCACTTCTTTGGAACGGCGTGATGAACAGCACAGCGGTCTTCTTTTGTCCTCTCCTTCCCCCACAGTCTCTCATCCTCTCCTCTCTCCACCTCCGTCTGTGTGTGAGGAGCGATGTAGCCGACTGTCCTCTATTCTCCTCTCCTCCCTGTCTGGTCTATTGCTCTCTCACTCTCTCTTTCTCTCTCTCTCTCACTGATGCTAGCACTGATTCCCCCTGCACTCCTGCCCCCTCCTTCCCTTCCTCTCTCGCTTTCTCTCTCCTTGCAGCGTCAGTCATTTATGCATTTATGAGAGTGTGCATGCATGCACAAGCAGCCGAGCACCTCTCTCTCTAATGCACACAATTATGATGGGGGCAGAGAGAGAGAGTCAATGGATGGAGAGAAAAAGCGGATGAGGAGCATGAAGTCTGCCCTCAACGCTCCTCCCATTGTAACTTAAGAGCAAGCAAGTTGGGGGCTAGTCATTTCTGTACTTCCTCTCCATGTTCTATAATCCTCCACATAATTCCCACTTTTTTCATCACCTTGAAATGAAAATTCTGTCATTAATGTACTCACCTAGTTGTTTAAATCTCTATGTCTTACTTTCTTCTGTGGATCATAAAGTTCCATATAATGAAAGTCAGTGGGGTCCAAAACAAAGCTACACAGGACCCCATTGACTTTCATTATATAAAAAACCTTATTCAATTGGAATCACAAGAGGGTGAGTAAATGATGACTGAAATTTCATTTTTGTCTGAACAATCTTTAACCACATCAACAACCCAATACAGAGCAAAAGCAAAACGCAGGTCATCTGAAGCATCCCCAAGGTTATCTTGGCATATGCGCTTACAAATTCAGACCAACCGTGCAATAAGCGTCTAATCGATGTGTCGGAATAACTAGAGGGTTGATTTGTGACTCATTCAGTCGAGTGACCTGAATTCAGGGTTACGAGGATAAGTCTGCTGAACTACAAATCCCACAGTGCACTCTGTCCATGCTCCTGCTTTCTAAGGACACTGGTGACTGCGAATGCTGCAAAGGTGCATTGATTCTTTTTTTTTTGTACTGCTTCTTCCCTGTCACTTCTCTGTGCTGAAATGTCCATCAGAAACGTCTGGAGGGAGGGAATATTTGAGCTTAAACACGGTTGCATCATGGTCCTTGGCTCCAGGGCATGGGCATGTCTGGCGAGCACACACACTCAGAGCAGACAGGCGGAGGGGGAGGGAGGGAGAGAGGGAGAGAGAGGGGAAGAGAGAGAGAGTATGCAAAACACACATACAGGGGGAAAGAGAATCAGCTACACAATCACAAGAAATGAATTAATGCAGACAAACATTTACAACAGGGTAAACAAACAAATGATCAATGCAAAAAGACAACAGATTCAATTACACACTTTTAAATTTGAAGACAATAGACAAACAAACACAGCAGGGCGCAATAATAAAGAGACAGTGTGAGAGTGTTTTGGGATAATTTACACAACTGTCACTTGTTCTCTCATGCAAATACGTCTTACATTTATAGGTGATTCGCATGACAAAGGAATAGTTCACCCAAAAATAAAAATTCTGTCATTAATTACTCACCCTCATGTTGTTCCAAACCCGTAAGACCTTCGTTCATCTTAGGAACACTAATTAAGCTATTTTTGATGAAATCCGAGAGCCTTCTGACCCTGCGTAGACAGCGACACAACTACCACGTTCAAGATCCAGAAAGCTAGTAAGGATATTGTCTGGTGTTCTAATGGGGAACGTCCATCTCTCTTAACACACCAAACAAACTAACAGATGTTCGCTGACAGCCCAATGTTAGCCGAAGACTGACCGCTGGCTTGGTGTGCCCTGGCCTTTAGTCCATCGTCTGTATTTTCTGGTTCAAATAAGTAATGCTTTGCAAAAAACTGCAAGTCATCCTCTCTGTCAAAATGTTTAACCATGTTTACAAAGACTGTTTATGTACAGTGCGTGTCGTCTTCTGCTTGTAAACAAGGCGCAGCACATCCAGAGCACATGCGCTGTGGTACTCATGAACGTGCGTCCAAAACATTGTTGAATAAAGTCGTTATTTTTATTTTCAAGCAAATGTTAGTCGACGGGAAGAGGCTTGGTCGACCAAAATTGTATTAGTCACTTGGTCGCAGAAAAATAAAAATCCACACCAAGTGGCGAAGACAAACAGTCCGTGACGAACAGATCGTTAACGGCTGGTCTATGTGGTAATACAGTACATCGGGCAGGATATTCAAATGCTCACCTATCATTCGTCTACCTCAAACATGGCTTTTCATCTGAAAGATGTATGTAGTAGCAACTTTACATTGCAGCTCAATCTAACAACCTAATGTTAACCTAGGAAAATGTGTGCTATTCAAATGTCTGTGCAGAGTGTGAAAGTTGAACAGTAGCGTGCTAACTGCATGACAGATGGAGGTGTCAGTGTGACCACTCATTTTTGCTCATACAGATGAAAGTAATACATGTTTTGATCATGTAAAGACTCTGCATTTATTTGTGTGCACTCAGAATAACAACAAATCTTTGCACTTTTGTAAAATAATGAAAGCAAACAGGATGCGTTTTCTGCCGTCTCTATGAACTAGAGCATGAAACTTCCAAACTTCCAAACTTGTATTTGCAGTCATGAAAAATATTTATATAGAGAGTGAAATGTCTGCTTTTAAATGAGTCAATTTAAATAGAAAACTATAAATATTCTCAGATTATGTAATCTGTATGAAACATGTATACAGTTGCATCAGTACTGTGGAGATGACGAGTCAGTGTCGCCAACTTCATCTCCAAAAATAAAGAAAGCACTAGTTTATCAACATTTATTAAAATGCTAATGCAGTCTCCTTGCTGTTTTTTCCTAGCACATTCAGAATTATTTTATCTGCCGGTGCACTGTGGAAAGCTTTTTTTGCGTGCGCTTGAGCGGTTATTAGACTACGTAGGCAATTAAGGGCTTATTTCTATGATTTATATGGTTTACTAATTAATGTACGACTAATAGTCAACTAATTCTTAAATTGAACGATTACTAATCAACCAGAAAAATCTTTAGTCAAGGTCAGCCCTATTGCACACAAATATTATGTAACGTTATTAAATTAAGGTTGAACTACTGATGTCACATGGACCATCTTAAAGTCCTTACTACTTTTCTGGGTCTTGAACATGTCAGTTGCGTTGCTGTCTAAGCAGGGTCAGAAAGCTCTCAAAAATATCTTCATTTGTGTTCCGAAGATGAACGAAGGTCTTGGGTTTGGAACAACAATTCCAGCAATAATATACATTTTAAAATTCTTCCAGTCTTTTCCCTGACACAAATAAAATGTTTCTAAAAATGTAAAAAATAAACAAATAAATAAATAAATAAAATATATATAATATAGTAATTGGCTCAGAAAAAGAAACATCCTTATTGTTGAGCCCTGCGGGAGCTGCACTTTTTAAATTGAAGAGCAAAACAAGAACCACAGTAAACACAATGTGCGAATTCAAGATTCTCAATTCATAATGCAAGCTTCCCAAAATAAGTACAGACAAAAAAAGAAAAGATCTGTGCCAAGATGAGCCCAAGAACCCCAGAGGAACCCACAGCAGGTAAGAAAAGACAACAAATCCCAGGCTCCCTGCTTTAATTTACAATTCTGGTGCCATGACCCGAGATCTCCAACACATTGAGATGAAATGAAAATGGAACTCCACACCTCAAAAAGAAGAAAAGGTAAGAACAGGGGAGCACACATGTGGCAAAGTGAAGGTCCAGACACCCATCCCATCACCTGGTGCATATTTGAAGTGTAACCCTAGGCATAGAGGCTGATGATTCTCATCAATGACAACATGAAGGTGTTTCACCTGGAGACCCACACACTCTTGAGCATCTCAGAACGGAAGGACAGGAAATGAGTTAAACACAGAGAGACGCAGAGCCAGGCATTATGGTAAATCTAATGACCTACATTTTCAACTCCCCGAAGAAACGTATCGTCGTGTATAAAGCACAGTGCGCGTGCATGTGCGGAATGCAGTAAAAGATATTCATAGACGGCACTAGATGTTCTCTTCTTACTCGGCTCACTGTACTAAAACTTTTGTTGCCATGTAACTGCAAGGAACAGACTCACATCAATTAAAAATAAGCACAGAGGACAAAAATCAAAGCCTGTTTCAATAATAAACTACATAATACACAGCATATTCAGCAAGAGGCTTGTAATACAACTAGTTAATCGAGGCACGCCCAACAAATTAATGTAATTTAACCTAAATCTTCGATGACAAAAAAAATCATACCAATTATAAAGGGTGTAATTCCTGTCGGTTAGGTCTCCGTCTGAGTAATAGCATAAAGCAGGTTTATAAATTAACCCACTGGTTTTCACACTAACAATGTGTCAGGTCAGGTTTTTCGTTTATGTATGACCAGCCTCCATGCCTCGGGATACGTACGTGCAGGTGTATTCGGGAACGCTTACCACATACTCCATCAGAAAACACTCTTTGTGTGTCAGTTTTCCTAGAAAGTGCATGTAGATGGATATTAGCATGTTCTCACACACACAAAAACATGACACATCAGCAAAGCCACCAATTACAACAAGCCTTTGATTAGCCTGAGGGCCAAAATCATCCAAAAGAAAAAAATAAGGGGTGGTTTTACAGGCATAAAAACATTTTTGGCTGAGGTATGCTGTAATGCATGATTCAGTCGAGGATTATGACAAAAGACTTTCTAAATTAGTCATAGCTCATAGCACCTGGGGAAAAAAACAAACAATTAAAAAAAAAAATAATTAATTTAAATATCACAACTCCATCTGGCTGCAAATGATAGTTTGATTGCGCACACATGCATGTGCGTTCAAGATTCAAATACACCCCAAAATAGAGAAAGGCACATTAAAGAATGTCTGCGTCTATGTCTGTGGTCGTGCTCAGACAAACCGTGGAATGAAAGGAATGACCAGGCAGGACGGGTAATGGGTACGTATGCTGTAACTCGCTTATGTCTCCAGATTGAATCGGTGACAGCGCGCGCATGTTCCAGCCTGCTGGGAGTTGATCAGAGCAGGTAACATCCTTAAAACAGCCACCCAGAATAGCACTGTTCCTGCGGTCAGTAACCAATAGCAACTCCTCTGGAACATTTTGTGTTACTTTGGTAACAATGTGTTCTTTGCTTATCAATGGTGCTACTCTGCAGTGTGTGCTGATCTCAAAAAGCATTGTGGGTGCACTTCGAACCCACATTCACACTTCAGCAGATGTGAAGATGTGGGCAGATGATAAAAAGTACATATAACGACAATAACTTAAGAATTTTAATTAGTGTACACAAAATGGATGTGAAAAATTATTGGACTGGTACTTTATTTTCAGTGTATTATATCTGCATTTGCTGTAATTAGTACAGGATTAGTAGCACAGAGACTTGTTGGTGGCTGGTGGCTATTTAGCAGCTTATTTTAGGAAAGAACCACCCACTCAGACTGACAAAAAATAAATCGCCTGATCACAGTTTGCTTTTTTACGTAAAGTTTGCACTGTGTCCTAAGGAGATGTGATTGGACAAGCTTCCAGTAACCCAATGTTATTATAATTAACAAAAATTAAAACAAAAACTGAGCAAAAGAAAAAAACAAAACAAACAAATCTAAATTAAACTAAAATATGTTATCTTGGTTTCAAGATCAAGTATCAACTAGTGCTTGGCGGTTTGACCAATAATCTGTATCACTTTTATTTTTAGGATTCTAGTGGTTTGATGGTTTATCATGTTTTTTTTTACTGACTGTGCCTCCTTTATATTAACAGAATGCATAAACTACTGCATTTTTAATCACAGTCCAAACAAACATACATATAGCATGAGCAGTTTATGTAAATTAGATTGTATAATTTCAAAATTGAGGGCAAAAACAGAACGGTCTCACCTTAGCTTTGTGAAATTATGCTACATTAAAAATCTGAAAGAAACAAAAACAGCAAAAAACAGGATGAATGAGAACGGCATCTGACAGCAGGTGGTGCTTATGGAGCAGCAGCGATACAGCGTTTTCTCAGTTTCTCAGTCTGCTTTTAGTATGAATATGTTAGCCTTAAAGGTGCAATAGGTGATTGGCTTCAGAAACATTTTTTGTTATGCTGGTTGAAAGTCTCTGCAAATCCCGATAGCAATTATTAAGTTAAGTGGTCTAAATGTATTTATATATTCTGTGGAAGGCATAGGACCAAGAAATGTTCGTCCAATCAAAATGCTCAGTCCGCTGATGTACCTGCCTATCAACATACAGTACTGTGCAAAAGTTTTAGGCCACTAGTATTTTCACCAGCTAAAAAATGGTTTAAAGTAAGTCATTTCTATCTTTTGCTGTAGTGTGTCAGTAAATAATATCGGTTTACATTTCCAAACATTCTGTTTGCCATTAATTGTAATAATCTAGTGAGATTTTTGTTTGCACAAGGAGTCTGACAACAGCCAGTGCTCCACACTGATCTAATCTCATCTTCATCCAGTCTTCCTGGAATGACATGAAGACACAGAACTGAAACAGTAAATCCAGAATAACTGTGGCAACGTCTCCAAGATGCTTCAAGAGACCTACCTGCAAAGCTACCTGAAAAATTTTGCGCAAGTGCACCTAGGGCAAAAGCTGCTGTAAACACTTAAGCTTCTCAAACTTTGTCCAATCAAATGCTCTCTAGAATCTGAAGCTCTGGCTGAAAATTGGTAATTTGTTCACAGAATTATTATTTTCTCTAGACCTGCAAAACGATTAGTTGTGATTAATCGATTCAAAATAAATGAAATATAATAAAAGTTTGTTTACATACTATATCTGTGTGTACTGTGTATTTTTATTATGTATATATTTAAAATTGCATGTAAACACTTGTATATAATTTATATTATATATAAATATAAATATTTTACATAGAAATCCAACATATTTTCCCTTAAAATATATATGTATGTGTGTGTATTTATATGCATAATAAATATACACAGTATACATACATGTAGTATGTAAACAAACTTTTAATTTTAACTGTTAATTGCAACTAATCACTTTGCAGCTCTAATTTTCTGTACAGTGAATGGCACATAGTGCACTATATAGGGAACAGGAAACGATTCACACTGTGTAAATATGCTTTTCATTGGGGCGAAAGAAGTCTGGTTCCACGCTGCTACACACGAACCGCCTCAGCACGAACACAGTATGCACGATAGCACGGAGCGGATCAGATGCACGAGTCAGCGCAGACCACAAAAAGTATCATACCCATTTGAATTCTACACAGAATGGTATATTTTATAGCGCATGTGGTTGTCATACACTGTCAAATGCAAGGTCAAAGGCTCTGGCCCAAGCTGTGATATAGACAAAACTTTATTGGCTATTTAAAAAAGGAGGCGGGACTGCTTGACATGTCCTGCCTTGTCTTCCTATTTCAGTTTAAATTACGTCAACACACAGAATAATGCCGTGTGTTTCAAAGCACTTCAGTAGACTTTTAAATACTATATTAATATGCATTATACGGCGGTAAGAGAAGAAAATACCTAAACTTTTCCAAATAGAGTCAGTTCACCTCACCCCTGTTCAGTATTTAGAATTTTCTAACTATATTTCGTGCATCATAAACAGTGAGCTTGACCTGCCTGCTACAGTGGCTACTACTGGCTTCTGTAAACAGCTGTTTAAAGTTGGTTTATTTGCCCAGTTAAACAATTAGTTGTGCGTTATTAATAGTTCTAAAAGTTTTCCAACCATTAGTCAGAAGTGTATGCAGTAAACAGGGATTTCCTCTCAATTGCCGCGTACATTGTTTAGGCACTTGTACCGGTGTGCCGTTTTTTTTTTTTAATTTTAATTCATACTGCATGTGTCAAACCAGTTTGCCATTTGAACTGGTATACCGCCCAGAACTAATTAGCTACAAATTAATTTTACTTGTAGTTTTTTAAACACATTATAAAGTAAAGGTTTCAAATTTCATATCCTGCTTTCCTTAAAGCTTCAGTACAGAAGACCCCTTGGCTAATAATGAACAAAAAACAGTGGAAGACAGTTATCTTCTTAAAAGAAATTACTCACGGACATCTGACTATCATTTTTATGTTTTGTCTTCTTTTTGGAGGTCAGTTTTGACAGCAGTAAATTATGACCTGTAACCACAAACAATCATATCTGCACTGAAAAGCTGACCCAAAGTACACCTTGTGTAATTATCAAAACAATGTTCCTCTATGAATAACTTTCGAAATCACTAAAGAACCAAATCTATTGTACTGCAGCTGTAAAAACACTAGATAACTCTAGTGATAACAACAGACACCCTTAAACAGTAATATCGTTACACTTAAATTACATCAGTTAATTACAATAAACTGGGAAACTAGAAAACTCTAAACTGTCACAGAGTAAAAACTCTTAACATTTTGAAAGGACAAACTGAAAATAGAACAGAAATTCTAAATTCCATAATAACCCTGCAGTGACGAGCAACTTGTCCTGCCAGTCCCACAGGTACACAGTTCTGCATCAGCCTGAGGTGGACTGTTGATATTAGTGGAAGGTGCGCGTGTTTGCACTTCTCTTTCTGGGAGTGGACAGAGGCCCAACATAGCCTGTGTTTTTCTGCAAAGTCCATAATAACAGGGTTGACCGGAGGATTGAGCTGAACTACACTGCAGCGCAATGTTTCAAACATGCGGCACACACATGCCCCTGAAGCCACATATCTTAGTCATAAATGATTAAGTGAAGGCCTGAAGACGCAAGTAGCACCTCTTTGTTAATATGACACACAGGCGTTTACATACAGACAGAACCTGAGCACTTTGACTTAGGTGTGAGACACAAGAACAGGAATCTTGTACAAATCATGATAAAAATGAAACTAAAAAAGCAGTAGGTTTTCAAGTAAAGCCAGAAAACAACATAAAAGGCCCCAGAGAACTTTTACATGTGGTTTCTTGTTGGTCTTATGATATCTTTGATTCAGGCATGTATAAAAAGCCTACCTTTTACATACACATTTGTTCTGTGCACTTCAAAGACAGCAAACGTAGCATGAAATACTAAAATACTGAACATACCAGAACTATTAACAAAAAAGAAAGAAAGAAAACATGTAATACTCCACTAAAATACAAGTACCAAGAGTACAATACACTGCGTGACATCAAGATTCAAGCCATGATGGCATGAATTGTGAGAATCTGTCGTTGGCTTTTCTGAGTGGACATTAGATTAGCATTCACTTAGGCTTCTAGACTACAAAAGTGTGAGCTTTCTATTTTAGGTTTCTCCCTCCTTCTCTGTTTTCCAAGTACTACCGCAGTCTGTCTACTACCAGCTAAAATACAATGTTGCCTGCTTCCTCGAATACCAATTTCCACTTTCTCTTCCTGTCTTGCAACAGAAAATAGATCTCAGAATTGAAAAAAATACATAACTCACTTTTTAGATTTCATCTACAAAATCTATCTTCTATACACTACGGTGCATAAACTTTTTTAATCCAAGGTTGCATTTATCTGATCAAAACTACTGTAAAAACAGTAATATTTTAAATTATTATTACTACAATTTAAAATAAGTGTTTATGTAATTTATTCCTGTGATGGCAAAGCTGAATTTTCTGCATCATTATGCCAATCTTCAGTGTCACATGATCCTTCAAAAATCATTGTAATTCATTTAGCGCTTCAAGGGGTCATCAGACGCTAAGTTCACTTTTACATGTTGTTTGAACATTAATGTGTGTTGGCAGTATATGTACAAATCTACCCTATAATGATAAAAATCCATGCAGTGGTTTTTAATTAATCTGTAAAAATAATATCCCCTTTTTCAAATCGAGCCGTTCTCAGATGCCTGTCGGTGTGCTGTCACACCCACAGAGCCGCTCCCAGGATAGTTGATTGACATGAGCGTTTTACCTCAGACCAGCTGTCACAGTCCAGTAACTTTCCCTTGTTTCGATGCCGAAGCAGGGATGTAAATTAGACAAGAATATCTCCGATTGAGCGATTGAGGTGTTGTGTTGCTGGATGTAATAATGAACATAGTGGTCGTCATTTACTCCCGACATCTGAGCAGCTGAAGATGCAGTAGATTACGTTTGTTTGTGAAGGGAATGCGCCTCCCGATCTACATATATCCGTCTATGTTCGCGCGAATCATTTATGATCCAGCTTCACTTACAGCAGAAGTGAGTATAAGCGTTTTTTTATGAATCTTTGCGATCGCCTTTCCTTATAACGTGGTAGTTAGGAAGTTTAGCGGCTAAACATGGCTAAACGCGGCTAAATGCGGCTAAAGTAAACAAGATCGTCATTCCACAGAGAGAAGAGAGGGGCGGGGTGAGCAGAGCTCATTTGCATTTAAAGGAACAACCCCTTAGAATGAGATGATTTTTGCAGAGCTGATTTTGGCAAGGTAAAAAGGGTGTTGTTTTACAAAACCATTGAGAATTTTTAATCAAAGTATATTAGAGACTTTTCATTAACACCCTAAAGAATCATATCAACTTGTGGAAAATGGGCATCTGATGACCTTTAAGAAACTTTTTTAACATCATCAATGTTAAAAACATGCATTTTGTTTTCAGGATTCTTTGACAAACAGAAAGTTCAAAAGAACAGCATTTATTTGAAATAGATATATTTTGCAACATTATAAATGCCACTTTTGGTCAATTTAATGTGTCCTTGCTGAATAAATATGTTAATTTCTAGAACATTATTCATGCATGTCCAAAAGTCTCACAGGTTTTCCTGCAACTCTTTGCCTTTCATTAAAAACATTTAAATCCTGAGTGACCAATATAACATCTTGTGTAGCTACACTTGCAATCAGAAGTGGAAAGAACAAAATGGCCTATAATATGTGTGATAAGCTAAACATGTTGCAATAGATGTGTCACTAGTAAAATGACAAAGCATTTTAATTTTACAGATCGTTAAAGATCACAAACACGATTCAAATACCAACATGATTCTGTTCCTAAATTACAATGATTCATTCTGTTTGATTCCTCAACCTTTCTTCCGTGCAGCGTACGACCAGTGTGATTTAAACTGTGTTCGTGCCGCCACTGACCTAAAAAGAGCCACTGTCATGTATATGAATGAAACGTTTTTACAGTCTTTTCAACCACACAGTTCATTATTTCTATGTTACAAACATTCAAATAATCACAGAAGTCCTGGGATAAAAGTTCATAGTCTGGATATAAACTATGTACAATAGAGATTAAAATAGAGTAAATCATCCTTTTGAAAGTTTTAATTTATCGATTATGTCGTTATGCCAGTAGGTGGTGAAAGGGGGCTGGTAAAAATGTATTCGTCTTTGATACTTCATTTAAAAACGCTGATTTATCCAGTAATAAACCAAGTAAATCTTGAGTGAATCACTGAATCATTTACTTATAAATTAGGCCTACATGTGATTTTGTTTAGTTGTCTTATGTTTTTTTCTTCAGATTCATAAGAGAACTACAACTTCCATTTAAAAAACAACAACAACAACAACCCAATTTATCCAGAATCACTCAGCTCTATTTTGCAAACAGCTCTTAAGTGAATCTTGTTTTGATGTAGCCTGTTGATTTTTGTTCATGGTAATCAGCTGCAACTAAATGTTTAGCAAAAAAAGAAACCGAATAAATATGCTTGGTATCATCTTTTATTCACATTGGAATCAGAACTAGGAATCGAAAAGAATCGGAATCGATAAATAGAATCGGAATCAAAATCGGAATTGATAATATTCTAACGATACCGAACCCTAATCTTGTGTTTTTATACATTCAAGAAAAACTTAAAAGAATAAGTACCAAAGTATATTTTAAAGGGGACATCGACTGCCCATTTTACACAAGTTGGTATGATTCTTTAGGGTCTTCATGAAATGTCTGCAACATACTTTGGTTAAAATCCCTAAATGGTTGTGTAAAACAACACCCTTTTTACCTTGTCAAAAACAGCTCTGTTCACAGTGACCTGTTTCGGTGCATGGCTCTTTAAATGATAATGAGCTACTGCTCACCCCACCCCCTGTTCCATTTTTTTTTTTTTTTAAGTATTCGGTGGCACATTACCATCGAAAACAAAACTACTCCTCTTTGTCCTCAGCGGCTCTAATGTCGGAGAAAACGATGACACTTATGTTCACTTTTACATCCAACTACAAAACACCTGCATAGCTTATGAGACATTGTTGTCACCACAGCTGCTTGAGCACAGAGAAAATGGTGGACAATGTACAACTGGCTGAGGGCGGAAAGATGCAAATACGGGACAGTCCGTCAGAAGTCATGGGCGGGGCCTGAGCAGTATGACATCATACTGCTCAGAAAAAACAAATCGGCTTGATAATTAATAAGACTGTTTAGGTTTTTTGGGCATTAAAAAAGTAGTGAATGGATTTTAAGACACATTAATATGCAAACACCATGTAAAAGTGAATTTTGCATCCGATGTCCCCTTTAATAATATGTGACATTAAACCTACAAGCAGAAATAATGAGGCACTACAATAGAGCTAAAGCGGGTTTGACCTTAGACAAACCACACACTAAAACGAGCAACAAAACACAGACTGATTTCGCAAAGTAGGTCAAAGACTCCAGCATTTTAACTCATAATCATCTCTGGATCCTTGTCAAAATCTCAACTAGGGAAAACATTTGCAAGCTCGCATTTCCAAATGCCTAGGCGTCAGGGACACAAGTGCAGGATTTGAGAAACAGCTTGCGTGTCTCTTGCAGTGGGTATGCCATGTGTGGGTTTTACTCAGAGCGAGACCATTTGGACAAAAGGCCGCAGCATCCTAGGGGGTAAAAAGTTCACAGGAACCACTAACAGCTCACCAGGATGTGTGTGATCTTAGAGAAGGTCCCACCGCTGGAAGAGGTCAGAGGTCATGTAACACTCTTCACACACCAAAACATTGTGACTGACTTTTAAAGTGACAGTTCATGCAAAAATTAACACGGTCATCATTTACTCATCCTAATGTCATTTGAGCCGGTATTATTTTCTTTCTTTCATAAAATTTTTGAGAGCTGTGTCAGATGGGAAGATTATCAGTGAATAATGTCTTGAATATGAGTCTGTGCATCTCATAAACCAATTGTAGGGCTTTAGAAGATGCATAATACAGCATTTTATGAACGTTTTAGAGAGTATAAATCAGCATCCACAATACAGGGCTGGCGTAAGAGTATGTAAATGATAACAAATTTGTCATTTTTGGGGGAAATATACTTTTAAGTCAAAAAATTCAAAGGCCTCCCATGTAAAATGAAACATGGTTGATCTTCACTTTCTGGAGTGACATTTCACAGTTGAAAAAACTGAAAAAAAATCATCATCTCCACGACACAACATGTCAAATGAGAGACAGGGTGTTAACATGAGGAGATATCCTGTAAAGAGACAGGCAGACTAAGGTGCCAGACATGAAGGGAGACAGACAGACTGGAGAGAAACTTTGGTCTATTTACTTCCTGCTTGTGGATCATAAAAAGCCAGATAAATTGGTTATAACCAAACAATGTGCCTGTATATACATTGCACCAGTAACTGATTTCTGGTCACATTTTAATGCAAATTTGGGAATATTATAAAAATAAAATAAAATAAAATGGAATCAAAAACGCTGAATAAAAAGAACAAGGTGCAAAAGGAATTCCCCAAATGTAAAAAAAAAATAAATACATTTTTAGCAGTTAATGAAAACATAGCTGCTGTGTGTGTGTGTGCATGTGTCTGTTAAAGGAAATACAGAACATGGTCAGAATTGAACAGGAAATGCCCCCTCCCTACGTTTATGGGTATAAGAGAACCAATCAAGCGGTGAGAAAGAGAGGAAGAGAGAGAAACAAAAGACAATGCATGCTGCATGATGTCTGCGTGTAATAAAAGCATGACATTTCAACTACCCACCACATGTAGAGTGTGACTTTTTTCTATTATCGTTGTATATCTTCCATGTGGCTTCAGTATCTGACCACGCTCTTCTACGTGCAGCTGAACTACTCGCTTTGTTGCAAATCTAACCAACATCCTGTTGACACAAGAATTGACCACCTCCGCATCATTGCTGCTGCAGTTGTTCTAGCACTGGCCAAACTTCTCATAAACCATCTGCACAAAGGTATCTTCTTAAAGAAACCTTCAGGATGACAACACTGGAGCCTCATGACAGCAGACAGAGGGCAGGCTGGGACAGAGCCACTGCCTTCAGCAGTCACACAAAGTGGTGAATACTGCTTCAGATATGCCGCAGCCAAATCCAAAACCCATGGAAAAACCCATTTGACGTCTTGCCTAGATCTGGAAACGGCCGCACATGTTTAAGCAGTCAACTTGACTGGACAATCTATAATTCTCTGTTGCCTAGCGAAATTATGCGTCATCTGGGCTATCAAAAAATACAAACTACTCAGCAGGACATTCTGATAGCACAGGAACACGATATCCTGTCGAGTGCTCCTCAGAAACTAGATGGGAAGTTTGGGACAGTAGCTCAAAGTGGTGTGTTTCTAAACTTCATATAAATTAGAGGAAGCCAGACAGTGGAAAACATCAATAACCTCACCAAAAACCAAACATGCATCGGGCCTTAGTTATGACATCCAAGCAGAATGAATTGTTCATAAATCCATTCTAACATAAATCTGTCCTGATTGCATTTCATCAATGCAATTCACCAGGCAAGCATCATTCAATACATAATTACTCACTACAAAAGCAAAATCGTCTGAAATCCTTCCAAATGGAAGAAGTTTGGAGTAGGCCTCAAAAGAGACAATATGTCTACTCTGTTTTGACAGGTTCTGAAGGCTTTTTGCTGCCCGAGACAGATCGATATGCCTCAGAAACAAAAATGTCTGTTCTGAGAGCTTGATTTTTCATCTGAGATTGGGCAGGTGTGTGTCACTGTGATATCAGGCGGTCTCAAAGAGTCAATTTAGCAGTAATACTTTCCACCATCGGCCTGTTCTTCCTGCTTCTAATCAGGTGAAACTGTGAGCTATCTAGAGCTTCCTTCACCAGTTAGTGTCATCTGCAGGCAACCTGATAACATATCTCCTCAGAAGAAAAGAGAGAGTTACAATAAAGCAAGCCTGTCAATTCATCATAAATCCTGTTTGGCTTTGTCATGGCGCTACCGTCAATCATCCTGCTTCAATGATCTAAAAAGGGGGAAAACGCAATCAACAGGCTGTGATTTTGAAGTAACCATTTCACAGCTTATCAGAGAAGCCCAAATTAGGCCATAAAAAAGTAATACGAAAGCTCAAAGAGCTCTTCCCATTTAAGTACATCGATATGATGGAAAGAGACCAGCTGGCTTGGATGTACTTTTGTAGGCCTTCAAGAAAGACTCATCTTAAATACAATTCCATCAGCAGCAAAACTACTGACTCAGTTTCCTGAGACTGGCATCACAGGCATTGTTTCATGAATGGCTGCACAGTCTAGAGATCATGTACAGTTTTGGGTCTAACGTCCCAGCCAGACGTCTGAATCTGATAGGAACACATAGCCCTGTCCCTCGTGTTGGACTGAATCATTATTTGAGTTGCTCCAAATGTCTGCGACAGCTGCTCACGCAGCAGATAAGAGCTCACGCTGGTGTAGGATTCGCAGCTGGCGAGATCAGTCCCTCATAAATGGCCCTAATGTTGCGGACAACTGCTTTTCACAACAAGATGCGATTATTTACATTTGGTCACTTTAACAACCAAACATAACAGAGGTACACGGATTATGTTTGATGTTTGATATTTTACAAGTGCTTACATTTACATGTGACCCTGGACCACAAAACCAGTCATAAAGGTCCATTTTTTAAAATTGAGATTTATACATTTGAGAAAGCTGAATAAATAAGCTTTCCATTGATGTATTGTTATAATAGGACAATATTTGGCCGAGATAAAACAACTTGAAAATCTGGAATCTGAGGGTAAAAAAAAATCAAAATATTGAGAAAATCGCCTTTAAAGTTGCATTGCATATTACTAATCAAAAATTATGTTTTGACATATTTACAGTAGGAAATTTGCAAAATATCTTCATGGAACATGATCTTTATTTAATATTGTAATGATTTTTGATGTTAAAGAAAAATCAATAATTTTGACCCATGCAATGTATTTTGGCTACTGCTACAAATATGCCTGTGCTGCTTAAAACAACTGGTTGTGTCGTCCAGGGTCACAAATGGTTAACTTAATTTAAATCAGCTTAATTTATCTTAATTTTATCAATAATAAGCCTTTTTTGTGTTTTAATGAACACTTGAGTTTAATATTGGATGCGATTATTTACATTTGGTCAGTTTAACAAAAACCATAATAGAGGTACACTAATCAGTTTGAAATTTACAAGTACTTACACTTAAATGGTTAATGGGTTTTTTAACAGTTGCTTGGAATCAGCTTAGTTTAACACAATAAGCCCTTTTTGTTTTTTTAATGAATAGTTGAGTTTAATATCGGATCTGATTATTTACATTTGGTTGCTGTAACAACAAACCATAATAGAGGTACACTGATAATCGGTTTGATATTTTACAAGTATTTACACTTCCTTGGAATCAGCTTCATTAAAATCAGCTTCATTTAACACAATAATAAGCCCTTTTTGTGTTTTTAATGAATAATTGAGTTTAATAGGCTATTGGATCTACCAATAATGACACCATTTTTTTGCGTAATATTTTATATAATTATACAGTCCAATAGTCTTAAAAAGTTAGTAACATTTCGTATAAATATATGGTGTTAAAATAAGAATAATTTGTAATTATTTACAACATATAATTTTGAAAATAATTGAATTATAATTACATCACTAAAAACTATTTTATCACTATTATTATTAAAATATTTATAATGTGTGTTGTTTTCATTGTTCTTGTCAGCTGATTATTCATTTTGTGTCATAAAGCAGTATTAACAATACAATTTGTTTCTACATATCAGTTATTTGACAAGTACAAATCATTAGAAAACATAATATTAGTCAATTTCTATATCATAATACGCATAAAGGCACAATTTAAGCAATCCCTCGCACTTTGTTTTATGTAAGGGTACTAGCTTTGCTTTAAAAAATAACAATGAATCTTGACTCTTGAGAAGCTCTCAAGTGGTCTTACAGTAAGCACGCTGGGTAATAATGAGACAAAATTTTGCTCAATGCCACAAAAAAATGTCAGTACAGGCCATAAAACAGACTATGAAGAAACAAAAGTAAAGCGTCAAGTCTGACTCAAAACCTGAGAGGCTGTAACAAGTCGAAACTGCTAGATTTCACGACACACAAGCGTTCGAGCACGTTCCAGTCCGGAGCAGTATGGATTCCTGTCCCGGATCGTACAGTCATGACTGTGGTCAACTTTTGCCTGAACTTACCCGCTCGCTTCCTCTCGGCCCCTCGATTCCGGTCCTGCTCTCCTAAGCACTTTTCAGACCAACTGCTGAAAATATTACATTTGAGGAACAAAAGACGGTCCAGATGCGAAATACAGCACTGGTCTCGCCAGGCTCGTTTACACGTCGAGTGCGAGCAATGTCATGAAACTTTTCTTTTCGGCTCTGCCTTCCTTTCCTCCCCCAGTCAACCCCCCCCCTTTTCCACGGTCCAAAAAAAGTCGCACTTCCGCGATCGGATGGCTGCTTGTATCATGTGGTTTGGCGTCCACGAGAGCGCCCGCACCTGGTTCTCTTAGCGCGCGCCCTTGACCTGTTTTTTTTCTTTCCTTTTTTTTACAATTACATTCAACGGCGGCGACTCAGTTGAACAAGAATCGAATTTTCCTTAAACAGGAATATGAACTCATTCATGGACTTTCCCGGCCATTTATGGTCTTGATAATAAGAAACTGCTTGTAATTATATTTATCTTAAACAAATAGCCCACAATAGGTTACTTTTTTAGTCACAGTTAACAATAACATGAAGCGAGTTTAAGAACAGTGGAAGTCTATTTCTTTCTTTTTATATAAGAAATAAAATTAAAATTCAAGTTATTAAATAACTTATCCAAAATTAAAGTTCCCTCCTGATTTAGCCATATCTTTTTCCTAGTGATATGACATTAATTCATTTTGAGGAATGTCCATTTTGGTTTCTAGAGCTTCTAGAAATTATGACTCTCAAAATAGTCACTATAAAAATAATGCACTATAAAAGTGGTCCATAGGCCTCAAACACTATATGGCAAATCACTCCACTAAAGCACTAGCAAACAGAATTTGTAAATAAAGTCACACTTCATTGGTTTATTGTAGGCCTACTGAAGAAATAAGCACATCTTTTGAATCAGCACATCAGTTTTTAATCTGAACAATATTCACACCAGCACTTTTTTTTTTTAAGAACTGAAACTGAATAAACTAGGTCAGGGGTCTGCAGGGGTATGCAGTATATTATGGAATTAATAAATTCAGTTTGTGTTGAATACAAAAATACAGAATTTGAACAATGCTAAAGTTTGGCTAAATGTTTCATTTTAGCTTGCTATAGGCCAAACTCAGTCCTGGAGGGCTGGTGTCCTGCAGAGTTTAGCTTCACCTTGCCTTAACACAACTGCCTGGATGTTTCTAGTATGCCTAGTAAGAGCTTGATTAGCTGGTTCAGGTGTGCCTAATTGGGGCTCTGCAGGACACTGGCCCTCCAGGACCAAGTCTGGACATCCCTACTATATTGGCTAAAGCTAAATCAGAGGTCACCAGACTCAGTCCTGGAGGGCTGGTGTCCTGCTGAGTTCCAACCCTAATGAAACACACCTGAACCAGCTAATCAGGGTCTTACTAGGTTTACTAGAAACTTCCAGACAGGTGTGTTGAGGCAAGTTGGAGCTAAACTCTGCAGGACGCCGGCCCTCCAGGACCAAGTTTGGTGACCCCTTGGGTTAAATCATGGCCGGATGTTGACAAAATTACGAAAATAATAAATCTGCTTATTTTGATTTACCAGAAAACTAGGGTCTGTTACTAGTTACTAGAAAATGCATATGGGTCATTCTAAAATTAGAACAAAACATGACCTTTTTTGAAACAATATATATTGTATAAATTGTTATATAAATAAAGGTGATCTGTAGGAATATGTGCATAAAATACCATTTGTGTTTGCTAATGTCCACCATGTTACCTTTCCTGGGTAACACAGTTGACAGGTAACTTAGTTGACATTTTTAGTGTTTTGGGCCTGTACTCAACATAGAAGCCTAAAACTTCTGAGAATATGGTATGTCTAGAAATATATTTTCATAAACATAAGTTTATGACATAAGTTTTAGTTAAATTGTCTTGTATAATACTTGTGTAACACTGTTGACAGTCAGTTAATCCACTCTTGACACAGGTTTGTTAGTTTAACCAATATTAGTGGAAAGAGAGAGAACATAACTTCTAGTGTTTCATCCATGTGCTTCTAGAGGAAATATCATCATACTGTGCAAATTATACAAGAATGAGAGTGGGACAAACCATTCCTTTTTGAGGGGGGTGGTTTTCTAGTGAGTAACTTAGTTGACAATGGTTTTTCGGACACAAATAAAACAAGTTATATGACAATAAATACTTATTATGTTTGAAGCGCACACACAAATGTCTTGATAATTAATTTGAAATTAATTAATATTTGATTTGATGTAATTTTCATGCTTAAATGCAGAGTAAAATGAGCAACTTTACAAAATCGGACAGCTGAATACCAGGGTTGTATGTGATATGAACATCATTTTTGAATAAAAGATACGGCTTTTTCAACATATAGTAGTGTGATTGGGAAAAATATAATTGTGTACTAGAAAATTAAGCGTCAGGGCTTTATATTGATGAAAATACTTCACGGACATGAGATGTACCCACGATTATAGAATGACCCATATGATGCTCAAAATGATCTTTTTGAAATCAGCTTGATTTAACAAATGATAATAAGTCCTGTTTTTTTTGTTTCAAGAAATAGTTCACATGAATGATTCAAAGACTCATACATCAAATGAGACACCCTCAAGTCGCCACCTACAGATATAACCTTCAAAAATGGCTACTGAACAAATCAGTGATTGAATGTGTTCGAACCAGGGATTCGAATCACTAAAATGAATCATAAGCCCAGCTGAACCCCTCAAAACACCACACGCTGGTGACGCCTGCTGGTCAAAACTGTGTAAATGCAACAAAAACTCAACCCAGACATGGTAAATGGAAATATTTTAATTTAATAGTTTAATCTATCAGTGTAATAAATCATTTAATAGCATTGCATATTAAGTGTTTGTATAACGTGTGTAATTATATTAAATTGTAGGGCTGCTTTGTTTGTTTTATTGAGAGGTTGGCTGTTAACTACAACTTTTCCTTTATACTATACAAATGTGTTATCGAAATCAGCAGATATTTGTGAAACATGGCGAACCATTAAAAAGTTTCTTAACAGTATTGGCGTAAGGAAGCCTCATTTATTGACATCACGTGACTTAAGCAGTTCGATACACGCTCCAAATCACTGGTTCGAAACAATTCTCAAAGGTTCTAAAGCTTCACGAAGCAGTGTTTCGAATGCGCCCATCACCAGGGTTGGAATCTGCTAGTTCTCTTCCGGGATTGAGGACTACAAACTGAACAGCTCCATTCACAACAGAGAAGAAAGTGCACGCAAACTTTATTGGTTTCGCGTGGCGGTGGATTTTTCAAAATGGTGCGCGTGTGTGCTTATCCCGGATGCTTCAACCAAGAGAAATCCTTGAGACTCCGTCAATGGGCATCAGTGCAAGAAGAAAGTTTGACTTTTCACACATTGCCCCTGCACGATCCAGAAAGATTGAACCTGTGGCTGGTCGCCCTTCATCGAGATACTGGATCACCAATTCAGTCTATTCGTGGACTGAGGGTGTGCAGCCAACATTTTTTACCATCCGATTTCAGTGTAGCCAAAGGAAATAAAAGACGATTGAATTCAAAAGCTGTACCTAAGCTGTCTGTACAGCAGCGAACTGAGGTAGGTGTGGAAATACAAATCTAGCATAATCATATGCTTCCCTATGGACATGGATGATTTCGAGGGGCTCGACCCACGTTGATGATAAAAAAAAAGTTATAGAGCTGTAACTAAGTGGTACAGTATCAAACATTTCCAGCAGCACTGCAGTGAACTAAATAGTGTGCGGTGTTTGTAGACATCCGAAGTAAACGGCACACTTATCGTAGTATTAAAATTACAGTAAACTAATTTAACCGTTAGATACATTTTTGTGTCCCAAAGCTGCAAAAGAAAACCAAGCTGATTTTACATAGTTCGTTTTGCAGTTGTTCAATCGGACTATTAAATGTAGCATTTACAATGTACATTGAATCAACCTGTACATTTTATTAAAGATATCTGCAAATAGTCTGCTTTCACTTCCCGGTGAAGTTCCCGCCTTCTTTACGCTGATTGGTTATTTTATGAAGGAAGTACTGTAACTCCTCTCTTCAACTGGCCAAGAGACGTCACGTGACATGAGGAATGCAACCAAGTGTTCTTACTGATGTAACTGGCGTTGTTAGGGTAATTTCTCGTCCGGGAGTAAATATTTACAAATCAAGTCCAGTTTTTAAAAAGTAGTATTTTGAATCTGTATTTTATAGTCTACTTAGGTGGTATCAGTGTTACGGCTGTCTTTCTTATAGCTTTCACTGCACAAGCGTGCGGAACACTTGGGATTTTGTTCATATGACCGTGATAGTACCTTGAGAGCATGGTGACTGTAACTTTGACCAACTCTAATGTAATCATTGATTTGCCTGACTCAGTCTTGAATGAAATGAGTGGTTCATTGAATAGCATTTAGTCGGCCAAGAAATCCGGACTAAAGCCAGGATTCAGTAGCATTCCAGGTAAGAGAAGCAAACTATTCTGCCAACAAAAGTGTGTTTTTACTTAGTTTCTATAATTGCCCAGATTTTTTCATAACAGTTAACACTTATTTAGTAACTTAGATCAGATAGTTGGACTTGGACAATTATGCAGCTACAATAAGGTTATTAAAGTTTGTGCAGGCACTTACTGGCACTAGTTTCTTTGCTACCAGTCAAAAGTTTTTTGAACAGTAAGGTTTTTTTTAAATGTTTTCTAAAGAAGTCTGCTCAGCTAGTTCATCCAAAGTACGGGAAAAACGCTAACGTTTTAAAACATTTTTACTATTTTAAAGAACTTGTTTTCTATTTGAATAAATGTTAAAATGTAACTTATTCCTGTGATTTCAAAGCTGTTTTTTTTTAGCATCATTACTCCACTCACACTATCCTTCAGAAATCATATATAATGTTACATAATAAAAAAAGGCTTTTTTATTTCAGACAAATGCTGAACTTTGGATCTGTTCATCAAAGTACGTCTAAGAATACACTTGACTGTTTTAAGTATTAATGATGATGATAATAATAATAATAATAATAATAAATGTTTCTTGCAAATCAGCATATTACAATGATTTCTGAAGGATCATGTGACACTGAAGACTGGAGTAATGATGCTGAAAATTTAGCTTTGATCACAGGAATATTTTAAAATTACATTTTAAAATATTTTCAAATATCAAGCAGTTTTTTTTTTAAACAGTAACAAATATTTCATAATATTACAGATTTTGCTGTATTTTGGATCAAATACATGTAGGTTCGGTGAGCAGAAGAGACTTGCAAATGGTAAACATAAAAAATCTTACTGTCAAAAAAAGCCTTTTCTGCTCATCAAGACTGCCTTTATTTGATTAAAAATACAGAAATAACAGTAATATTGTGAAATATTATTGCTATTTAAAATAGTGGTTTTCTATTTTAATATACTTCAAAATAGAATTTATTCCTGTGATGCAACGATGAATTTTCAGCATCATTATTCCAGTCTTCAGTGTCACATGATCCTTCAGAAATCATTCTAATATTCTGATTAATTGTCAGTGTTGGAAACACTTTCATGAATAAAACATTAAAAAGAACAGCATTTATTTAAAATATAAAAACTTTTGTAACAATATACACTACTGTTCAAAGTTTACTTGTTAAATGGTTAAAAAGTGTTAGTAAAGACTTATATTGTTAAAAAATATTTCTCTTTTGAATTAATGCTGTTCTTTTCAACTTTTTATTCATATTTTGAATGTCAGTGTAGATCTAGAGAAATTTTGGTTTCTGTCTGCATATTTGGTATATTTGATATTCGCTCTTGAAATTAAACAATATAATTTATATATTTAAGTCAATTCAAGACTAGTTTTATTGCTCAGACTTTTGTGCTTGTTTCCAACAGAATCTCTCCATCTGTCTCTTCGTTTTTCTTTCTTTGCCTTTCTCCTGTATCATCATTTCCGGCTGAATGCAGCAGGCATTGCCTCGGATTAGTAGTGTAGCTAAGAGGGTTCAGAGAATTGGAGCCCAAATCATCCCAATGGCTCAGAACTGCAATGCATCCACCACGCAGAAAGATGGCGCTGTCACAGCAGCTATTCTCATCATAGGAGACGAGATACTCAAGGTAATTTACAATAGCTGTTGATAATACTCATAATTAACCCTTTATCTTGTATATGCTGTTATTTTTATGACTGCTGAGAGCTGTATATGGATTTTGTATACCAGTTTTGAAAGACCATTAAAAGATTTATGTTTACATTGCAGGGTCACACTGTAGACACTAACAGTGCCTTCCTGTGCCGCGGACTTCGCAAGCTTGGCGTCACCGTAGAGCGAATCACGGTGGTTCCTGACGTCCAGGAAGTCATTGCAAAAGAAGTGGCACAGCTTTCTTCTTCTGTTACTCACCTCATCACATCCGGTGGTATCGGTCCCACCCATGACGATGTAACTTTTGAGAGTGTTGCTAAGGCATTTGGCGAAGGTCTGCATGCTCACCCTGAACTGACAAAGCTAGTGGAAGGGTTTTTTGGCCCGATCACTCCCAACAGTGCCCAAATGAAGCTTGCCATGGTTCCCGTTTCTGCCAAACTCAACTTTGGCATAGACCCTCAGACGGGCCAGCGAAATCGCTTCCCTCTTGTCAGTGTCCGCAACGTATACATATTTCCCGGTATCCCCTCTTTGCTGGAAAGGTCTTTCAATGGACTTACCCATCTGTTTTCAGGTTCTGGTACCACCTTTCACACCCGTGAGGTGTTTGTGGATGCGGATGAAACTGACATCGCCCAGTGTTTAACAAAACTGCAGGCTGGTTGGGGCAAGCGTGTCTCTCTGGGCTCGTACCCAGACTGGCTTAGTAATTATCATCGTGTCCGATTGGTTTTGGACTCTGACAGTGCAGAAGAGGTGGAACGAGCAAGAACTCAACTGATAGAACAGCTACCTGAAGGATCTGTAGTTCCTCTCATCACTGACCCGGTGTCGGTCGCAGCTGAAGAGGTGTACGCGCTCTCGAAAAGCGGTGAGTTTTAACCATAGTTAAAGGGATAGTTCTGTCATTAATTACTCACCCTCATGCCGTCCCAAACCCGTAAGTCCTTCGTTCATCTTCAAAACTGAAATCCAAGAGTTTTCTGACATAGACAGCAATGCAACTGACACATTCAAGACCAGAAAGGTAGTACGGACATTGTTAAAACAGTCCATGTGACATCAGTGGTTCAACCTTAATTTTATGAAGCTATGAGAATACTTTTCATGTGCAGAGAAAACAGGTAAAGGTAGTTGTGTTGCTGTCTATGCAGGGTCAGAAAACTCTTGAATTTCAGCATAAATATCTTAATTTGTGTTCCTGAAGATGAACAAAGGTCTTTTTTGGGTGAACTTTCCCTTTAAGCATTGTTGTTGTTGTCAGTTACAGTCTGTTTTTGATCCTGACCAGTTTAAATCTGGATTTAAATCAGTTGAGAGTAACCTTGTTTAAACACATATACCAAATATCTCACAGAGACAGTGCTGGGGAAGAAAGTAGCTGCAGCTTTGGGGACCATTGAGATGGCACTGGATAAATACTCGACTAATGAAATCTGTGTTGGCTTCAACGGGGGCAAGGACTGCACAGCTCTACTGCATTTATATTATGCTGCTCTGAAACGGTAAGAAAGACTGAATTAAAGGCAAGGTCTTGACAGTAAATGAGCATATGGACCAAATTAAATTACAGTTAGCAAAATTTTAATTTTGCGTAGTGTCCTTTTTTTCCATTTTTAGGCATTAGATGTCCCTCCAATATACAGTGACCTCAAAACACAATTGGGCTCTAAATAAATCACATTTAATGGTACAGTTCACACAAAAATGAAAATACTGCAATTATATACTCACCCTTAAGTTATTCCAGACCTGTATGAGTTTCTTTTTTATGTTGAACACACAAGAATGTTGGTAACCACACAGTTACCGGTAGCCATTGACTTCTATAGTATGGAATGGAATAAAACAAAAAGGCAACAAGTGGACATTTTTCAAAATAAATGCTTTTATGTGTTTCACAGAAGAAATAAAGTCATATGTTTGGAATGACATGAAGTAAATGAATTAAGAGAGAGTAAATGAACTATCCTTAGATAGCACAAGTAAATCTTCCAAAAAACATTACAGAAATATGTGTTTTAAAGGATGAGGTCACTTCCAGAACAAAAATTCACAGATAATTTACTCACCCCCTTGTCATCCAAGATGTTCATGTCTGTCTTTCTTTCTTCAGTCAGTAAGAAGTTATGTTTCTTGAGGAAAAAATTTCAGGATTTTTCTTCATATAGTGGACTTTAATGGTTCCAAAACGCAGTTTAAATGCAGCTTCAAATGGCTCTAAACAATCCCAGCCGAGGAAGAAGGGTCTTATCTAGCAAAACAATCTGTCATTTTCAAAACAAATCGACAATTTATATACTTTATAACCTCAAATGCTCATCTCGTCTCTGCGATGCGCATGCATAGTCTGTGTAATCGGGGTCAATATAGTTAGAATATGTCAAAACTTAATGATAATGTTAATGATACTTCCTACACCTGTGGTTATTCTTCTAGGACACATGTGAATTTATGGAGAATTTCATGCATCCACTGATAATCACCTTAAGACCTTAAAAAGCAGGTCATATTGTAAGTGTCCTAATATTTTGTTGGAGTCCCCTACAACAGGTTTAAATTCATCTAAGGTCAGAACACATTGTAATTTTCTCAGAATATACATTTAATATTAAAGTCATTTGTCAATTATTTTGAAACAATTAGTTTGAAGCACTCCATTCCATAAGCCTACTCTGCTCTGATTGGTCAGCTGGCCAAGTCTGTTATGATTTGGTAGAGAGAGGAGTACTTGAGCAAGTTAGCAAGTGCTACCATTGACAAAGCATGCACCTTCACATAAAACAAAAATATAGTGCTCCAATCCGTTCTTAAAATAACATAAAAACATTTTGTTTAACACTAATGCAAGCAAATCGTGCCCACAGGTAAAGTTTAGCTGCTAAACTGTAAACACTTCATCAAACAATAATATTTTGAGCACTCAATTGAAAATGTACACATAATGTATCAATTGTACTTACAGGTTGTGGTTCAGGGACACTTGTTGGTCCAAGTAAAAGAGGGACAGACTAATCTTTCATTGGCAAGCTTTAAGGGTTTGATTCAGGGGACCATAGAGAAGCAGTCTTTGGTAAAATGCTGAACACACAACAAAAGGTTTGAATTGTATTGCTGTGGTAGGGCTGTGCAAATAATCGGATGTGATTATCATGCGCATCTCGTCAGCAATGCCGGTTCTGTGATTAGTCGTACATTTCCATCACGTGCAGTCAGATGGAGCAGCACTCACTACACAGAGCCATAGTTCACTGACAAGCCCTGCAGTATTTGGTATATGTATCGCCTCCAATGATGAACACGATATTGTGTAGCTTGTCAGTGAACTACGACTCTTTGTAGTATATGCAGTTACATCTGACAGCAGGTGATGGAGATTTACGACTAATCAAGGAAACGGCATTGCTGGCGAGATGCACATGATAATCGTGTCTGAATATTTGCACAGACCTACAGTGGTATCATACAAAAAATGAATCTTAACCACCGATTCTTCACAACATCATCTTTTAGCAATGAAAACAAAAACTTGCTTTCACAGTGCAGAACACAGGGTCTTCTCTAAATTATGTAAACGCACTAACTAAGTGTTTGTAGGCAGGTCAGACTGTTCGTATTTCATGGGCAGGTGGTAGGGCTGCAAGATAAATCGCATGCGGTTATCATGCGCATTTAGTCAGTAATGCTGGTTGTGTGATTATTAGTAAATCTCCATCACGTGTGTTCTGCTAGAGCGGCAGTTAATACACAGAGCTGTAAATCACTGAAAGGCTATGCAAACTCGTGCGCATAATCTAATGCGATTCATCTGCGATTATGAGCGCGATTTTGCGTAGCTTGTCAGTGATTTACAGCTTTGTGTATTAATTGCCGCTCCAACAAATTATCTTGCAGGCGTAGCAGGTGGAGATTATGCTAATATGTTACCTAGTGATGTATATCGGTAACAGGCAAAAGATTAAAAAATTTGACGGCTCTGAGTCGAGACTTTCTTTTGAGAGACAATATCTTCATCATGCCTTTTTTTGATTAACATCTTTGCAGACTGTTTACATTAAAGGAGAAAGTTCACTTCCAGAACAAAAATTTACAAATAATTTACTCACCCCCTTGTCATCCAAGATGTTTGTGTCTTTCTTTCTTCAGTCGATAAGAAATTGTTTCTTGAGGAAAAAATTCAGCAATGTTCTCCATATAATGGACTTCAGTGTTGCCCCCAAGTTTGAACTTCCAATAGTGTCAGTGCAGCTTTAAATGGCTCTAACCGATCCCAGCCGAGGAAGAAGGATCTTATCTAGCAAAACGGTCAGTTTCGAAACAAATTGACAATTTATATAGCTTTTACCTGTAAACGCTCGTCTTGTCTAAGTCTGTGTAAACTGTTTTTTTCCAGTTTAATACGATCAATACAGTTATGGTTTGTCGAAAACCTCCCATCTCGATTTCTTCCCCAACTTCAAAATCGTCCTACATTGCTGCAGAAGTACCAACCCAGTGTTTACAAAGTGAACATGCAAAGAAGATCAAACGGCCTTTACAAAAAAAAGGTAAAACAGCGATGTAGGATGTTTTTGATGTTGAAGAAGATGTTGAAAATGAGACTTTTTTTTTTTAAACATACCCTAACTGTATTGACCCAGATTACACAGACTATGTATGCACATCGCATATATGAGACAAGACCGTACAGTTTGTTTCAAAAATGGCCGATCATTTCAATAGATAAGACCCTTCTTTCTCTGGGATCATGCTGGGATCATTTAGAGCCATTTGAAGCTGCGTTTGAACTGCATTTTGGGCATTGAAGTCCACTATATGGAGAACATTCCTGAAATGTTTTTCTCAAGGAACAATTTCTTATCGACTGAAGAAAAAAAAAAAAAGCCATGAACATCTTGGATGACAAGGAGGTAAGTAAATTACCTGTAAATTTTTGTTCTGGAAGTGAACTACTCCTTTGAAGAATAGCTACGTTACAAAAGCAAAAGAGATTTTTTTTCGAAAACCAATATGACCTGCTCTTTAATGCCTAAAAATGGCTTAGAAAGTTGTCTTAAACCTGCATCATTTGTTTGTCATGTGGTTTGCTATTGTCTATGTATGCAGAAAATGTTTGCTTAAATTTCATAAACATCCAACTCTCTCTCTCTCTTTTTCTTTCTCAGGCAGTATCCAGATAGTAAAGACAGACTGAAAGCTCTGTACATTCGAATTGTCTCTCCTTTTCCAGAAATGGAGAGGTTTTTGCAGGATACCATCAAAAGGTAAGACAAATTGCCTTAAAAAATGATTTTAAAGTAGGAGGTTTCAAATCTCTGAAACATTTTTTTTTCCTCCAGAGTAGGTGAATCACAGACTGGTGCCTCTGGCATTTCTCCCAGAACTTTTTTTCAGCATCAGAAAACAGCATATGTAAACATATGATTTAGTCATGTATGATTCAAACAATTATTTTGACAACATTTCTGAATTGCGAAGTTTACCAGACAGGCTTTGAGCAGTTCTACGACTGTTACACTAATGTTAGAATCACCAGTCATGCTTGTTTACCTACTTACGGTATGGAATCTGGCACCAGTTAGAAAGTGAAACGTCTTAACCAAATCACCTGAGCGAGACTTTCAAGGGAGATGTGCCATCTGTAAGCTGTAACAGCCTTTGACAAACCAGCTGCAGTCTGATCCAGCCCATTTTGGCCTCATTAATTCATCAGCGTCCATCAAAGCTCCATAGGTGTAATTATTTGGCACATCTCTTCCTCTCTCTTCTATAGATACGACCTGGAGCTGTTCTCAGTGGAGGGCAATATACGGCAAGCTCTACATGAGGTTCGGGAAAGGAGGCCGGATTTACACGCGGTTCTGATGGGAACGAGACGGACCGACCCTTACTCGCACACACTGACACCCCTCTGTCCCACAGACCCGGGCTGGCCTGAATACATGAGGGTCAACCCACTGCTGGTGAGGGGAAGAGAATATATGTTTGTGCTGCTTAATATTTTCTTACAGTTTTATTACTAACTTCAAACTTTTGAACAGTGATTGATAGACAAAGACTGGTGGGACAGCATTACTGTCCTGCACCACTTCACAGACGATGAGTAAAAAAAGTAGACTGACACTTGTGATTCATGACTCACTTATGATTCATTTATGACGCTAATGATTCAACAACAGCAGCTCGTTCTGGGTCGATACGTCATTACGCCATTTGTGCATTGTTGCGCATGTGCAGAACTTTCCAGTTTCAGTTTTCAATCCGATCAAGTGTTTACATGTCCTATCGAAACGGATTAGAAAAGGTTGAAACTTCCCCTACAATGCAAATGCAAATTAAAATTAGATTGGCCAAATTTATTCTGATTGATGTGGTTATGTTTTTTTTTTTTTTAAACAAATAGAAATTAAATTTGATATTGTTTATTTTAACTTTTAATTTTATAGTAATGTTTCAGTTGAAAGGGATCCCTGCAATTGAATTGAATGAAATTAGAATGTAATTGAATCGAAATAGAAACAATTCATGAAATCTGTGTTAATACCCAGACTTCGTGTTTTTTTTTTATTGACTTAGTTCTAAATTAAATAGTACATTTAATACTATAATATTCTGTATTATGTAACCATATGTTTACACATGTATAATCGCATACAAACAGGATAAAAAAAAACCTGAAAGGTTTTCACCCATCTTCCCACCTTTCCTGTAGTGTCTAAACTGACTCCGCAGTGAGTAAATCACTGTCATGTCTCCCGCTCACTCTCATGTAAGCTGGCAGCAGAAACAGCCAAGAGATGGTGAATGATGATGAATGAGGCTCTCCAAGATCATTACACAGCAACTCCATCATCCCAATCAGTGGTGCTTATGTAAAAGGCACAGCAGTACAGCATGTTCTCAGAACGTGACCCCCATGTTACTTCTGAATGTTTGCTTCATATCCACCATATCTTTCTCTTTCTGTAGGAGTGGTCATATCATGACATCTGGTCGTTCCTCAGAACCTTGTATGTTCCCTACTGTATTCTGTATGACAAAGGGTGAGGTGCTTCTTATCACAATCAGTCTTCACTCATTAAAATGAGATTATCTTTATGGTTTGCTTATCCTTATCTCCACTCCTCATAGATACACGTCTTTAGGCAGTATGGATAACACATGCAGGAATCCATCTCTTAAAGTGGTGGACGAGAGAGGTGTGACTCGCTACAGACCTGCCTACAAACTGGAAAATGAAGAGGAGGAGCGCAACTCAAGGGCATGACTGATTTCTTAAAATCTATTTTTTTAAAAGTCACAATGGATGACAGAAGGAACTGAATCTGAAATATCAGAAACAGATCTTGACCTGTAGTTTGTGTACTGTAGTGTCTGTTTATGAATGTGGTTGTGCGGAAAAGCGAGAAATGTCACTGTATGCTGTATTTGTATTAAAACGGTATGAAAGTGTTTTGTTATTTCATATCAATGTTGGTAATGTTATCCTAAACCATCATGTGTTCTGTAGCTTTGAGGAAAGTGTGAGTATTCGTGTGCGCGCGAATTTTTTGTTTTAGCACATCCTTGAAGGCAGCTTACAGGTTTTTAAAGTAGATAAAAGGACAGACTAGTTAAAAAAAGGGTTTTAAGTTACTTGTAATTATGTATTGCTTCATTTAATGTAAACAAACATAAAAAAACTTTAAAAAAAGATTATACTTAGGACGTTCACAGACACTTAGCGCCCCAGTTAATAATATGCAATGGCGGTTTCCGGCCTCACGGGTGCGATGTAGTCACGTTGTAGTCACGTTTAAAATGGTGATTACAATAAATTACTCTATATCCAAGCTAGATTTAATCCAAGACTATCGATCTCCCTCATCTGGAAATTTGTCAGCGGTCTGGGAACGGGAATCGATGCGGTGGAATCTAATAAGTGGAGTCGCTTACGGACGCGTGGCCTGCAACACTTTTTACCAGCAACACCATTATCTTCATATTTCAGGCAATTACCCCTTTTATTTTATCTTATCATTTTTTATTTTATTATATCATTTATTTATTTTATCTTTTATCTTAGACGATTTAATTAATAAAAATAGTTATTTATATATATAGTTTATATAGTTAGAGTGATGCATAACGATCCTTTACATGCTAAACTCATCTTTAAATGGACACTGTTTTTGAGGGGGCTTCTTCCCCCAACTTATCCTATGAATATATATACATATATGTGTGTGTAAAAATGATTAAAAAGACAGTTTAGTTGATATTTAGTTGATATAATTAAAAACCATTCAAATGTTTAGAAAATCTACATTAAAGCCTGTGTAGGTCTTGAATGTAATCTTAATATATAATATAATGTGTGACTGACTTTAACAACCATTTTATTACAACTGTCATGTTAAACATTACAATTTAATCATAATTACAGTTTAAAAGAAATTACATTTACTCTAGTACAACTGTAATATATATTTGTTATATTAACAACATTCTATAGAGTTGTGTCACAAGCGTAAATACACATACAGATTAGAAGTACAAAGGTTGAATAGATTTTATCTGGGAAGTCAGTGTTATATTTTAACTTTGTTATTCTTAACTCATGAGTCTAACTTATTTCTCTTTATCAATCCTCTGTTTGTCTTCATTACTTGAGTTACTGGAATAGCTATACCTATTAGAAGTGGGTGTCCACAAATACTGATGCAAAACACAAAATGTTATATCGTTTGTCTGATTATCAGAATCATGTTTTAGAACGCTGATATATTTCAGTCATGCTTTATTCCAGCATGAATCATGTAACAAATTAAGGAGTGGCAATTTACTTTCTACGATAGTTTCTACGATACTCGAAAGGCTGAATCATCACTCTTGTCAACAACTGACAGTACAGCACCATATATACTTCAGAAAATAATCTGAAGTTTTCTCACAACCATCCAACATCAGAAAGGTGAGTTTGATCTATTTTACATTGTTTTACATTGTTTGTATGTAAACATAGGCTATTAACAAATATACGCAGAATGTAAATATAGATTCAAGAGCTCTGTTTGACTGTTCATTAAAATTGTGTTGGTACTTTTAAAAGTACTCAATCTGTAGATTAGATAAAAAAAAATGATTGTAAATGAAGCAAATAAAATTAAGATTATTTGTGTATGTTTTACAAGTAAACACTATTTCAATATTTTCACTTAAACATTTTATTTTTAATTCAATGTTACTTGCAGTTTCTTGTAATTTGGGAAATTTACAAGCAGTTTCTGTGAGAAAACTGATTGAAAACTGAAGGGAAACTTTTTTCATTGTTCACTCTTGTTTAAATAGAATTATTTTATAAGATTAGAGTACTTTTTGGTGTCCTATTAATAAATAGGAAACATAATATTGCACCATTTGTTGTTTGCTTTTGGCATCTGATGTTATATTGTGAATTTTAGATATCATCAATTGTACTCTTTAGTGTAGGGCTACCACCATAGACATTGGAAATGGCCAAACTGTCTCCCCCAATATTTAAAATTCTTACACTAATCTGCTGCGCATCATTACGTAGCACTCTTGTTAGGATGCCAAAAAGCTTTAAAAGTTACATTTTCAACCTGCTCTCCCTAAGCGCTCATCAATGACAAAATAGTTGTTATGGTCAATCAAATCAAAGTAGGCTGGGTTTACTGACTTTACTAGAGCGAGGTAAGATGGAAGTCATTTAATATTAGTCAACTGTTTTACGTTAAAAATGTTAAATGACCGACTGTCTTTTTTTTTCTCAAATATGGCCATTTTGAGAAAGAGGGAGAGAGAGGAAGTTTCGTGTATAAATTATCTGTCTTCTCTACAAACAAAATGAATGAAGTTGTGAGTTTGGTTACTTCAAAAACACCTTCACTGTAAAACACAATTTGTTGAATCAGCTTAAAATAATTTGTTACCCTACTGCCTTAAAATTTTAAGTTCAGTCAACCTGAAATGTTAAGTTGTACTAAGTAACAACTTAGATATTTGTGTTTGTTAAACTTAAAAGCTGGGTAAGTAACCAGGTGCCTTAAAAATTTAAGTTGAATCAACTCAAATATCTAAGTTGTCACTTAGCATAACTTAACATTTCAAGTTAAATAAACTTTTTTGGAGTCGACTGAACTTAAAATTTTAAGGCAGCCAGGTAACAAATTATTTTAAGTTGACTCAACAAATTGTTTTTTACAGTGTTGTTGCTGAGAAATATAATGTAGCAATTTAGTATCAAAGCTATTTTATTTAAATAAAAGTTGCATGGTAGTGTTGTCTTCAGTAAGACATTGTTTATTAGTAAACAAATATGTTGGTTTTGTTTTAGGGTCTTTTAGGTCATTTTCGAAATAAGCAAAAGCATTCATAGGTTTTCAGCTTGATAGACCAGTTCATGTGGTAAACAATAGACATCTTAACATGCTATTTCATTCATGTATTCTTGAAATGAAATTGTCTGAAATGACCTTTCTTTGTAATTCTTTCCCTAAAGCATCATAAATAATGGAACCACCAAAACATCTGCAACTTCGTTTTGTCTCTTGGAACACAATGGGAATCAGGTTCACAAAAGAAAGAAGCTCCAAACTCCAACTTGTGTTAGATGAACTCGTCAGACTGGAAAGTCATGTTGTCTTTATACAAGAGACACACATTGGACCTCAGTCTTATAAAGCATTGGAGAGCATTCAAGGCTGGAGGTCTTTCTTCACTGTCCACCATTCTCGCAGCAAAGGAGTCGGCATCTTAATAAAGAATGAAACAATATTTCGCCATATATGCCATGATGAGGATTACAGTGGAGGCTATATTGTCCTCTTCTGTCGTCTCTATGGTCAGTTGTTTACTCTTGTTAATGTGTACAACCACAAGGCAGAGAGACAAATGCTGGACAGACTGAAAAACTATTTGACAGCTATTAACACTAAAGGTGTGCTCGTGGTTGGTGGGGACTTCAACACAGTACTGGACCCAACTTTTGATAGGAAATCAGCAGCAGGTCACACTTACCAATCCTCACTTAGAAGCATTCTAGAAGATTTCACAGATTCTCTGAGCCTCAAAGACACATTTGCATTAATGCATCCAATGGAAGGAGGCTTCACACGATCTCAGAATCAGAGTCACTCAAGGATAGATATGTTTTTCATGCCAACGAACACTGAAAATTATGTCATAAACTGTGTGAATCACAAAGTAAAAATGAGAAAGTCCACAACTGGAATGGAAAAAAAAATCTCGGATCATGGTCCTCTAGTTTTAGATATCAAAGTTCCATCACTGCTGGAATATAACTTGCCAGAAGTTGCCTCAATGTTAATGGAATTTAAATACCATGGAGCTCCAGACAGACGAGCAGGAAAAATAAATGGTGCAGAAATACTGAGTGCCATAAAATCTCTCCCTGACTCACAACAACAAACTCCTGATGAACTCAGTGTCTATGACTACAAGAAGAATGACCTTCCATTGACAGAAATCTTAAAGATAAACTACAACATCATGATGAAGTCTAAATATGTTCCGAAATGTTTTGTAAAATCATTGCCTGCCTCAGACAATATGCATTGTTTCAACATTGACTATTTGATTTTTGCTCACATTTTATCCAAACGCCTTGAGGTGTTTCTAAAATCATCTTTTAGGGGGAAAAAAAGGGTAATATGTGGTTATCACATTTGTGTATTTTTTGAAAAATGCCCTCAAAAAATCAAGATGTCTTTCCTGAAGCAAAGTCTCTTGTCTCTTAAACACATTACCCCTACACCTCCAAAGGACTTCAGCATTCTGGAGAATCTCCTCCCCAAGGCCAGACACTCCCGTAACTACAGAAAACTGCGTCAAGGCTGTCCTCTGACGACAGCCATTCTCACAATGGCATTGAAACAACTGGAAAGGGACATTATGGCAACAAGAAAAAGTTCTGGCAACACTAGTTTCTGCAAATTTAGACAGTCTCTACTAATTTATACAGACAATCAGGAAATTGATGGGATTCTTGAATTGTTGAAAAAATTTCAAGAATGTTCTGGGATTAAAATAAACTTTACACATAGAAGTAACAGGCATTAATTTGGCAACTTACATATTGCACCAAAGAGGTGCCACTATGATTTCTGTGCCCCTTGAAAAGCATATTGACTAGGTCTGCCCTCAGTAAAAGCAAGTTCCAGTTGGGGATAGAGGGGGTTTTGCATCGGGCCCCAACTCTGACAGTGTTGGGCTTGTTACTCAGAAAATGTAATGTATTACTCAATACTAGTTATTCCTTTCAAATATTATTACTTTTCTTATAACTCCCAGCCAACAGTAATTAGTTACACTGCTAGTTACATTACTTTTCCATTACACCCCCCCAAAATTTGTAATTGCATTTTTTTTTTTTTTGCAATAATGACAGCAATTACTAGCCATTTTTTTTTGAGGTAACTAATATTATTACTTAAATGTTAATAATTAGTTACACTACTAGTTACTAGGGAAAGTAATATTATTACTGTAATGCGTTACTAGTAACTAATTACTGCCCAACACTGCACTTTGCCCAGGGCCTTTGGAATCATCCTAATCTTGCAGCATTATTGTTAATCCATATTTCATAATGGTCCGTTTGTAAACTATGTGTTGAATTGAACTGAACAAATCATGTTCTACTGAGACATTCACATAAACTGTTTTTGTTGTTGTAATAAAACAAAGATTATTATAGTTTTGTCATGTTTAATATAGTGTGTTATTCCTTTTGTAAATATTTGTGCAGTTTCTGAGTGAATATGGTTTTAAAGAAGTTTTGATAAAATATATCTTTAAGGGCAAAGTTTTATAGTGTATTGACCTCTTATGTCAAAAGACCAGGGAAAATTCGTTTTTTAATTCACGACTCCTTTAAATTTCAGTTTTTAATTGTCTTAGTGGATATGCAATTTAGGTATGTATGTATTATTTATGTAGTGTGCAGGAGATTGAGTTAATACTTCTTATCTATCATTCTCCATCCATACCATTTTTAAATTTTTTTTTTCTTGGCATATATACCTTGATGAGGACTAAAGCAAACATTATTTTGTCCTTTTCTGTCCTTTCTATGTTAAATTGTAAACTTTGTAATGTGTAAAATTTTATTAATTCCACATAAATTTTAAAATCTTATGGGGTGTAGACTAAAGAAAAATATAAGTCAAAACATGATGTGATTGTAAAGTCAGGTAGACATGTTTAAATAAGTTTCCTTTTTCACTCTGACATGCACATTTGCATGACTGCTAATATCCAAGATTAAATTTTCATAAGATTCATATATTCTTCATATAATCAGTGTTAAACATCTGTGAATGTCATTACATCTATAATTTATAAATGCATATTTTAATATATATTTAGATTATTTATTTATACTAATTTGTCTGACCAAAAATCCACTTGACCTTTTCTTTCTATTACAAAAAGAAAATGCCTGCAGGGATAATGCAAATTCATATACAAAACCTTATAGGCCTATGTTTAGGACTGGGGTTAAGGGATCTAAAAATCAAAATTGTTTATTGCTAAAAGTGTATAGTGTATCAAAACAAATATCTTTATGATATGATTTTTACTTTTTTTTTTTTTTTTTTTAATCTAGCGAAACGATCAGTTATTTTCATTAAAAATTACAATTTGAATACTTTTTAATCTCAAACACTCGTCTTGTCTTGCTCTGCCTGAACTCTGTGTATTCTGGTGTAAGACAGTTAGGGTATGTTGAAAAACTCCAATAGTATTTTCTCCCTCAAATCAAAAAATAATTTCAAAATCATCCTACATCGCTGCAGAAGTACCGACCCAGTCTTTGCAAAGTGAACATGCAAAGAAGATCAAACACCCTTAACAAAAAAGGTAAAACAGCGATATAGGAAGATTTTGAAGTTAAGGGAGAACATGAGATGGGAGTTTTTCGACATACACTAACTGTCACGAACCGGAAACAGAGTTCAGGCAGAGTAAGACAAGACGAGCGTTTGACATTAAAAAGTATGTAAATGTTATTGTAAGCCTTTGCAGGATTCCCAAATAAATCAAAAAAGATTTCTTAAATCAAGCTTTGAAATCATTGAAGCACATTCATCCATCACTCCCTCATGACTTCAGGATTGTGGAAAACCTGCTTCCAAACACTGACCAATATAAAGAGCTTAGAAAAGGCTGCCCACTTACACTGACTCTTTTGACATTGGTTTGAAACACCTACCCTGTAAAGATTTGAAAGAATCTGATTGATGTATGTCATCATAGAAAATGCATTACAATCTACATGAATGCTGACAAATATGTCATTCTAAAGATTAAAAAAAAAAATTTAATTAGAATCAGGATTTGCTCTTTCACCAAAAGCAGGCCAGGATTGGAGAAAGCATTCAAAAGCACAATAGGTTGATTTGTCCATACAGAACAGAAATGAAGTAAAGATGATACACAGGATGGATGGTTACGATGCAAAAGACTAATTGGAATTCCTCTACTTAGATTATTAAACAAGCTTGTAACGGCTGAAAGAACAAACTTAAAGAGGTTTCTTTCTACTGAGTCTGAAAAACACCAAAAGAAAGATGCCCAGGGTTTATCTGATCACCTGCGACATTCCATAGTCCTGCTGCAGGGAGGCGTGAGGACTGCACATGTGACGACAGCAATAAACTGCAAACCACGTGTAATCGTGTCAAGTGCCATGGTGGAAGCCTGAGGAAACATCTCATAGCAAGAACTGGCAAATCTGATCCGACAAGGATGAGATGTTGCAGTCTGTACTTACTTTTGTGATTTTGATATTGGGATGTATTGATTTCTGTTGGTTCACCAAACTGGAACTTCGGAGCAAAATGACATTTGCATGATCTTATCCTGTCTCCTGAATTTGCATATGCATATAAACGGAAGACAATAGAATGGAAAGTGTAGTGTGACACCCATTAACTCAAAGTACAAAACAACTGAAATATTACGGCAGGACCTAAAAAAAGTGCAGTTCTTGTACGGTCCATCAGTGCAAAGAGGGGTGGGCCAAAACCGATACAGAAGTTACTGCACCGACGTGTACTGGTTGTGTTTGTTGTCCTAACAGTTATTGGCTGCAAGGGGATTGGGAATAGGATTTGATGACAAAAGAAAATCACTTTTTTAGCACTGTATTGAAAACATTTTGAAAAAAAAAAAAAAAACTTAAAAAAAGTAGTTTTTACATAATGTATAGGGTCAGTACTGTAAATCAAAATTGTCAAACTAAATTGAATATGAAAATTACATTTCTAAAACATTTTATTAAAAAGTAGACTTCTAAAAGATTGATCTTAATACAACCTTTGTAATTGACCAATAATCACACAACACACTGGTGTATTGATCTACAGGTCAAACTGGATATATAATTGATGTACACTACCAGTCAAAAGATTTTAAACAGTAAGATTTTTTTTTTTTTTTTTTTAAAGAGGTCTCTTCTGCTTACCATTATTTAATCCAAAATGCAGCAAAAGCAGTACAATTCTGAAATATTTTTACTATTTAAAATAACTGCTTTCTATTTGAATATATTTTAAAATGCAATTTATTCCTGTGATCAAATATAATTTATATATTAAATTTATAATTTATATATTCCAGTTTTCAGTGCCACATGATCCTTCAGAAATCATTCTAATATACTGATTTGCTGTTCAAGAAACCATTTATTATTATTATTATTATTATAATAACACAGTTAAGCACTTTTTTTCGTCAGGATTCTTTGTTGAATAGAAAGCTCCAAAGATCAGCATTTATCTGAAATAAAAAGCTTTTTTTCTTTTTTGGAAAGAATTAATACTTTTATTTAGCAAGGATGCTTTAAATTGATTAAAACTGATGATAAAGACATTTATAAGTTACAAAAGATTTCTATTTTAAATAAATGCTGTTCTTCTGAACTTTATATTGATCAAAGAAACCTGAAAAAATTCTACTTGGCTATTTTCAACATAATAATAATCATAATAGCAATAATAATAATAATATAATGTTTTTGAGCAGGAAATCACAATATTAGAATGATTTCTGAAGGATCATGTGACTGGAGTAATGATACTAAAAATTCAACTTTGAAATCACAGGAACAAATTACATTCTAAAATATATTTAAATAGAAAACAGTTATTTTAAACAGCAAAACTATTTTAAAATTGTACTGTTTTTGCTGTACTTTGGATCAAATAAATTCAGGGTTGGTGAGCAGAAGAGACTTTAAAAAGCTTACGGTTTCAAAATGTTTATAGTGTAGAATTAATTGCCAAACCGTCTTTGTTATGAAGTATTGGTTGACTCACAGCACCACTCCACACTACTCAATATCATATGACTAGGAGTGTCAGTGTAATATGGGTTTTACACAACAGTTCAACAGAAAAGAAAGAAAAACCAACGAGTGTCCAATAGACCCTTGTGTGTGTACTTAAACCACAGATTCACAACCTGTTTAGTTCAGAAGACATGTCTGCCTCCATTACTCGAACTTTTGGTTCACAAAGCATTTATATGAATATAAGTCAATGAATGAAAATGTGGTGTGACACACCCGTTAACTTAAAGTAATGGCTCCAAGCAAAAATACAGAAATCACTTTCATAGCACTGTATTGAAAACTTTTGAAAAGTATTTTCAGTTCTTTTTACTTAAAGGCTCCACCAAGTAACCCACAGGGTCAGTACTGTAAAAAAAAAAGTTTTAAACTAAATTGAATATGAAAATTATATTTCTAAAGCAAAATTTTTCAAATAGTGGACTTTGAAAAGATTTATCATTGACCAATAATCACACAACAATTAAGTCAATAAACAAAGCAGGTTACAAGTATAAAACGTATGAAGTATAAGCGCAGAAACGATGAATCGGTGAAACAATGAAGCCATGTGTTGTACTTGTTACTGTTTACTACACCAAAAAAACGCCCGTAACATCCAAAATTAATAAACGTTATCTGAGTCATTTCAGGTCTATATAATTACACACAGACTTCACGTAATATCTCGGTTCAGTTGGCAGTGTTTCTTTGTTTGGGTAAGGAATGATTCATGGTGACTCATAACACTGCACACCTTCTCTTTTGTGTGACTGTCCACATGAACAGGGTTTTCTGCAGCTCTGTGTGGAACAGGTGCCATCTAGAGGAGACAAACAGACTTCCTGATATGCACTGAAGGTCAAAACGTTTTTGAAGATTGTGGCATGTAATATAATTACAGTAATTGTTACAGTATAAATTAATCTGCTCTCCTATTAATCTGCTATTCACTTATTTAACAAAATGATGAGAATTTCAAATGACTGAAGTCAAATCAGATCATCAGATAAATACAGCTTGGCCTCACATGAATAAAAAAAGAAACAGGAGCTGACTTTGCTAAATTATTTTTCATATGACTAGCTCCAGATTCACCCTCAAATAACACGTATGTGTGACCCTGGACCACAAAACCAATCATAAGGGTCAGCTTTTTGGAAACTGAGATTTATAGATCATCCTAAAGCTGAATAAGCTTTAAGTTTTCCATTTTAAGGTTTCCACAAATAAGCTTTCCATTGATGTATGGTTTGTTAGGATAGGACAATATTTGTCCGAAATACAACTATTTGAAAATCGGGAATCTGAGGGTGCAAAAAAAAAATCTAAATACTGAAAAAAATCACCTTTAAAGTTGTCCAAATTAAGTTCTTAGCATTGCATATTACTAATCAAAAAATAAGTTTTGATATATTTACGGTAGGAAATTTACAAAATATCTTCATGGAACATGATTTTTACTTAATAACCTAATGATTTTTGGCATAAAAGAAAGATCAACAATTTTGACCCATACAATGTATTTTTGGCTATTGCTACAAATATACCAGCGCTGCTTAAGACTTAAAGGTTTTGTGGTTCAGGGTCACATATGAAACAGAAATTTACACTGTAAAAAACATATGAAATGTACACCGTTTGAAAAGCATTGTCTTTTATTTTTGTAGCTCATTTTGCTATAGAAAAATGGCTAACACAAAAAGTTCTTCACAGAAGATCCTGATCACTTCACAAAAATGTGAAACACTCGAATTACAAATAAAACAACATTACTACATATTAAAACAAACCTATATTTAAAAAAATGTTTTGGCAGACATTATTTGCATCTGAAAATATGAAATTAACAGAAAACCAGAAACTAGAGAAACAAAAACCATTTATCATTACAACAGAATGTGTGTTAAAATTATAACACTTAAAAGGGGACAAAATGACTTCACTATTAGAACTGAATTGAACAAATTAAAAATATTAATTTTAAACAATACAATGAAAAATACTTATTTTATTATCTTATCATCTTATTTTGGGCTAATGATTCTCTTACATACCAATATTGGTAATTTAGACATAAGCATCAAAACAATATTGTTTTTCCTTTTCCTGACCTGATAATATGAATAATTCACTGTTCAAATTAAAAGTAGAGAAAATAAAATATCTTAAGAAATTCCCCTTTAAAAAAAAATGGTTAAAAAAAAAAAACTTCAAACACACTAAGGACAGCTTTCTCTATAATCAATGCATTATTTCAGACTAACTGAAAACAAACAAACAAACAAAAAAACAGATTGTTTATGGTTATGGATCTTTAAAAAAATATTTTGCATATTCCCTCAAAATGAACACTTTTGTTACATTTAATTCACATATCCACAAATAATTATGTGAGACAACAAACAAATGATGATGTTTGAACCTGATTAAGTGCCTTATTAAACTGCTTTTATACTTTTATTTTAGAAACACGCAAGTCCATTCTAATAAATGACTGATTGTACATTCCCCACAAATTATGAACAGGAAGAAGTTCTTCCTCTTCCTGTGTGGTCCACGCAGGCTGTCACTCAGTCACGCAAATTCCAAATTCCAAATAAATTTGAAAAATTCAAGACACAAAAATTCCAGGATATTCCAGGTAATTCCAGAGTTCCGCCAGGCTGCATAAGGCAATACAGCAAAATCATTTTTAAATGCTGTGGTCTGGCTTTGGTTTGAATGCTTTCCTTTTTTCAAAGAGAGAAAAAAAAAAATGTACAAAAAGGTTGTTGATCATTGGATATGTTAGTGATCACATGTACGAATGGTCACTCTGTCCCTGATCTTTCACACACAAACAGTAGTACAAACAGCAGGACCGGGAGCTTCATCCTCCTCCTCGTCTTTGGCTCAGTTTGTTGTACAGTAGGACAGAGGGGGGAGCAGGGGCCTGTAAAGGAATGTCTGACTCTTAAGGACAGATGGATTAAAAGAAAATGAACAGTAAGATAAGCTCTTTGAAGGTAGATTAGTGTCGCTCTGTTACAGAGTGAACTTTTATCAGAGCAGACAGGAGTAAGGAGCCACTGAGAGTGGACGGAGAGAGAGAGAGAGAGAGAGAGAGAGAGAGAGACTGCCAGAAAGGAAATGGAGGGATGGAGATTAATAGCGTGACAAAAATGACAGAGCAAAGGAGTACGAGTAAGAGAGAGAGAGCTTATGTGTGTGTGTGTGTTTGTGTGTGTGTGTGTGTGTGTGTGTGTAAAACACACAGAAGTAGAACAAGCATTTACAGTAACGCAGCTGGTGATGGAGAAATATCTGATACAATAGAGCACTTGTTTTTACGTTTTATGTTTTGAGAAGAGATGTTAGAGAAAATAAGGCAACAAGAGGAAGATGAGGAGGAGAGAAAGTCGCCGGACTGTCACCGGATGGACAGCACTACTGCTGTGTGATGGTCTCTCTGTGGCTGTAATCATCATAAA
>VONZ01001029.1:0-20000 GCA_012976165.1 Labeo catla | reverse complement strand
GTCCCCACAGTTGCAACATTTTACTTTGTCTATTCAAGTGTAAATCGTATGTATATTATCATATGTACACACAATGCAGCAATGTGGGTCTTTACTGTATTCAAATTTTGGCTTTCTAACACAAACAGTCTCTAAGAAACTAAAGGAAATCTCTGCTATTCATAAATGTAATGCATTTATATTGAAATCACTAATCAAACACTGTTTGACTTCATCAACTAGATTACATAACGTCCTGTTCTTCTACATTTTCTTTTTTTTTTTTTCACATTTATCTTTCCACGAATCAAATCTTGGAATACAGGAAAACATGAAAAAGAATGTTCAAATACAAATGAATTTAAATATTAAACTAGTTTACATGATAAAGGCATGAAAGGAATAATCTATAATTGTTATAGATTAAAGGATCAACCTATAATAGTTTTAACCAAAAATAACATAAATAAATAAATCATTATTAATATGATTAAACTAACTGAAATAAATACGTTTTACAAAACGCAAAAACGGTGTGCAATGATTGATTCTGAAAAGTGGACAGGAGTCTTACTTAAACAGTTGTTTACATCTCAACAACACACAAAAAAGTAAAAAATAAATGTATTTAATAAAATCTAATAAACTTTAAAAATAAACAAATACAAAATATGCATTAATTTACAACATAATTCTAAATTTAGCCATGTAATGACACAAAACCATAATGAGGCATTAAATAATACTGGGATGAATAGGAAATGATATGAAGAGCTTATTTGCAAAACCAAATAGTTTTGTTCTTTTTTTAATTTTCAAAAATCTTGTTTTTTTTTATCATGTCATCATTGTTTTATTGTGTCAAAGTAAAATTATATGCATCAAAAAACCCAATTGCAGTTTGACTGAGATTAATTGTAATGCACAATGAAAAAACATGATTTTTGAAAATGGTTAAATCTGTTTTCGCAAATGAATTCTTCATATTATTATTTATATTTTTATCTTCTATAATTCCCAATAAACTATACCAAATGTACACCATTTCGGTAACACTTTACAATAAGGTTCATTAGTTAATATTAGTTAACATGAACTAAGAATGAACATTACTTCTGCAGCATTTATTAATCTTAATGTTCATTTCAGCATTTTTAATGCATTATTAAAATCACAAGTTGCGTTGGTTAACATTAGTTAATGCACTGTGAACTAACATGAACGACTGTATTTTTATCAACTAACATTAACAAAGATTGATAAATAGTGTATTTTTCATTCATATCAGTTAATACATTAACTAATGTCAACAAATGACACCTTACTATAAAGGTGTTGAATAAAAAACGGTTTTGAATAAAAAACAGGCAGCTAACATTTACACTGAAACGGGAAAAAAAGAAGATAATCACAGTCGTGAAGAAAAATATATTATTCAGACAAAAGTTTAAACCTATTTTTCTCTCTAACTGACGATAAATGAAATGTTTGCTTTAACAAAATGGCAGTTTTTTGTTTTCAAGCACAAAATGGCTGCAGTTGCGCTTTCCTTGCATAAAACATGGCTGCCATGGTAAGATGCAGAGAACGACGGGGAAAAAGATGCGAGAGACTGGGAACAGACGAGAGGGAGATTGCTTCTGCAATTTCTGCAATTTTACCCTTGCTATTACAAAATGAAAAAATTCGGCTCACATACCAAAAACGTAATCGTTTTTCCAATTTAGATTTTTTATACGAACAATCGGTCACTACAGGGAAAAACTACATTTGTGTAAAGGCACCGAAATAGTGTTTTTTTTCTACTCGCTTTGGAAAAAACGCTCTGCTGAATGACAAAACTAACAAGGCGAGAGAGGTGAATAAAAGGGGGAGGACGAGGTATCCACCGAGGTGGGCAGCGGAAAAACGGCAGAGTTTCGGCTTTTTAAAACAATTAAAGAGATTGAGAAACGGACAGAAACTGGAAAAGGAAATGGTGCGCTCACAGCAGGACCGAGCGAGTTAAAAAGAGTAGAAAAAGACAGGGATCAATTAGAGAGAAAGTAGAACTGACTGAAATGGTTTTTCACAGCGGGGGAGAGAAGGACCGAGCAAGACGCTGAATGAGAGAGGGGAGAAAAAAAACAACAGCAGAATTAATGTTTTGACAAGTTGCCCCGAGTAAGTGCAGGGAGCGGAGCGAAGTGAATAGGATGAAAGACGAGGGCACCCGGGAGCTGTTTTCCATGAGACGCCGCTCAATCAAGACTCGAATATTGGCGAGTTTTTCTTTTTCTGTCTCGCTACCAAAATCCAGGTATAAAGCTTTTCTTTCATGATGTATACGAGTGAGGGGATGAATTTAACTGCGACACGTCGCTAGGTTTTTGGGGATCCTTCAAGCATGTTGCTGTTCGGGGGGAACCATTTCACTGTTACACTCCGGCAGAATCCGTCACGGTGCATAACGAGCGCTACATTTCCTATATACAAGGCTTTTAATAATTCACACGCCGCTCAATACATTTCGAATGAATAGAAAAGCTTATTTCACAGCGTTAACCAACCTTCCAACCAACTGTAGCTGTGACACGATTCCCTCTGGTATTACTGATGTCTGTGCCGTCTTTAGCTTGTTCTGTTTCCCACGAGCCTGGTCATTAAGGCTCAAATGACCTAGCGAAATGAGCTCACTTAATTAAACTTTAAATACAGCTTGCCGCTGCTGCCGCGTGACTGAGGTTTAGCTCCGGCTGCGGCTGTTGTAACGTCGTTTCCACAGGCTCTGGTTCTGAGGCGAACGCTGACAGGACCCTCAGTCCAACACGGACTGTCAGATAAAAGAGCTGCCACAGGAAGGAACCGGAGTCGGTTTGTGGCACTACCAGGAGGAACAAACACCAGCTGTGCAAAACATGCCCTAACGCGACGTCCCGTCACACACCTCTCCTTTCATTCGGTTTTACATACAAATGATCAGAGGAAAACAACACGGGAAAAATGCTGTAAAGTTGTGCAAGAAGGTATGCGGAAAAGATGGATGGCTGAAAGCAAAAAGTGGTGGAGAATGAGATGATGTTTGAAAGCAAATGAGGATAATAAGTGCAGGTATTCATTCAGGTATTCATTTTAAATGTTACTTTAAAACACATTTTAGTTGATGTCAGGATGGGTTGAACCATGGTCAGTGGGAATAAATAATAAATTCAATGACAAATAAAAAAATACACAAAAGTTTAAATTTAAATGAACATTTATTTCACACAACAGTACAGTACAATAGTATCTCTGTTGTGTAAATTAATTTTCTTGTTATGGACGATAAATGTATAATATTTACTTCTATACTTTAGATAATAATAATTTAATACAAATAATTTCAAATGTAATAAAATATCGACTGACAACAGTTTATAATAAATGTGATTTTGTGGCTATAGTATTTATAGTTAGAATCTATAAAAATAGATTTTAAAAACAAATGTAATTAACATCATATAAATGTATTTTTTTATTTATATATACAAATTTAAGTACATTTAAAATGACTTGACTGTACAGAATGTTTTCTTAATATTTGTTTTTTATCTAAAAAATATATATCTACATACAAATTCCAATTTCAAGATGTATTTGAATAATTTATAATTTATTTATAATAATGTTTAATTCAAATCAATAATAATAATAATAATAAATATGTAATTAGTATTAATTATACAAAAAACAAACATAATAATAATAATAATTATTATTATTATTATTAGTAGTAGTAGTATTATTAGTATTATTATTATTACTACATTTCTATTACACACACACATATATATAAAGAATTAATAAATACAAATACAAAATACAAATAATTTAAAATGTAATAAATATCAATTGACAAAAGTTTATAATAAATTTGATTTTGTGGCTATAGTATTTATACTTAGAATATATAAAAACATACATACAAATTCTTTACAGACCATTTTCCTAATATTGTTTATTATCTGCAAAAAAATATACATACAAATTCCAATTTCAAAACAAAACGTATAATTCACATAATAATTAATAATAATAATAATAATAATAATAATAATAATAATAATAAGTATTATAATAAATAATAATTATACAAAAAACAAAAACATAATAATAATAATAATTATAATTATGATGATTAATATTTGTTTGTATTTGTATATACAAATTTAATATACATACATTGTTTGTATAGAAATAGATTTTGCTGATATACAATACAAATATTATATTTATATTTTATATATAGTATAGAAGTGAATGCATGAAGACTGGTAAAGAAAAACGTATACTATTTGAAAAAGAAATAATAGGAGAAATACAAACTCTTTCTAAAAACTGATGAATAAAATATACATAAATATAAATTCTAAATTATATACTTTGTATCATATCATATTATATTGCATTATATACAATTATATTTTACTGTATCAAATACCACATACTCTTAATGCAGTATTTACTAAAAATCAATACAAAACTACTAAAAAAGTGCATTATAACTTGACAAAGCCAACCAAGCAAAGTTTTCAACCAAAATGCTTTAAAATGGTCAAATATATATGTATGTATGTATGCATATGAATAGATACAGTCTATAACTATTCAGGAACATGATGCAATGGACAGATGGAATGGAATATGAGGAGAAATCCGGAAATGGATTGGGTTTGAAGAGAGTCCAGACTCCGAGAAAGTATAGTGGATAAGACTCTGATTAGTTTTGCTCTGGTAACGACAGATCATAAAAATGAGGGAGGGAAGGAAAAGACTAAAAGAAACAGAGTGGGGGAGATTAGTGCCACTCCAGGAACGACTAAACACTAGGAAGAGAAAGGGGAAAAAAGGAGGGAGGGAGAAGCAGGGATGCTACAGTTTAGTCTGGATTAGTTTCGGTCAGAGAACAGAAAAAGAGGGGAAAAGATAGAGAGAAAGGGAAAGAGAGAGGGATAAAAGAGATGGAGCATCTGAAGCGAGAGCATCAGAAGAGGAAAATGCGCAAAGACGAGGAAGAAAAGTTATCATTCCACGCATTCGTTAAAGCATCTACCACAAATAAAGTAAATGTTAGTCCGATTGAATGAAGAACCTTTTCCTCCTCAAAACAAGAAAAAACTCCATCATCCCTTATCAAATATTTGCTCCCAAAATAAACAACACATCCACCTCAGATCATGAGGTTTCACATACAAACATTTCAAATCAATTGCACAAGCATTTTCTGCTCCACCACAAACTAGAAACTTGCTATTTCCCATCGAAGGTTACACAACACTTTAGCAAAACATCTCCTTAAGGCTTCAAGAATTTGATTTCACAACAAAGTTTGTTTGATTTACTTGATGTGGAACAAACACACTTTTCCAACTACGGAAAAGCAAGTGCGATATTTAAATACAGTGCTATTGATCTCCAGTCAAACTAGCTTGTAACTAACGCAAAACATTTTCATAGCTGAACAACTACAAATGGTGTCGTGAAAAAGTTAGAGAGACCGCGAGAGGCCAGAAGGCAGGTTTGGGGCCAGGGCAGGACTTGGATATTGGGTTAGACAGCTTCTGAGTTGGTGTGCGTGTATGTGCATGTGTGTGATGCAGGAGGTGGAATTGGGTCGGACGGCTTACGGACTGCACTGCCATTCCCACTCTTACTGGGCGGCATTCCCTGCTGATCCCGCATCAGCCAAGCCGAGCGGAAGGTCAACATAACTGCAGGGGTCTGAGAGCCAGCCTCGCTTCACGCACAAGACACACACACACACACACACACACATACTTGTTTTTGCTACATTGTGGGGACTCATGAGTAGGAGGTTTCATGTGGGGACATACGCTTTCACACATCACCTTATAAAAACGGATAAAGAAATGGCAAATGGACACACATAAAAATTTCAAAACAAATGTAATCATCATCATAAGATATATATATATATATATATATATATATATATAAAAAAAAAAAAAAATCACAATTAATAATAATAATACATATTAATACACATTAATAATACATTTTTGTTATATAGATGTATTTTGATATGTAATTTTATTACATTGTTATTATTATTAGTATTATTATCTGTTTTGTATATACATTGTATACCAGTATACATACATTATTTGTATATAAATCTTTTTATCTAAAAAAAAATGTATAAAAACAAATTTTCAATTTCAAAACAACTGTATCATTTTTATTATTGTCTATTGTAAAATGAATATGAATACTATTGTTTGTTTCTGCATATAGATTGTATACAGTATACATTTGTATACAAATTTGATTTTATATTTTATTTTTCTACAAAATAATATAAAATACACATTTTTATCATCAATTATTTTTGTGTTTTAGTCAACACAGAAATGTTGATAAAACTTGATTTTGTTGCTATATTATCTACAAAATATACATTCAAATTCCTATTTCAGAACAAATGTATTTTTAAAAGTCTAATTCAAATGAATAATAATAACAACAATAATAACAATAACAACAACAACAACAACAATAATAGTAAACAACAACAACAACAACAACAAACATATATAACTTCAATTGAACAACAACAACAACAATAATAATAATGATATATATATATATATATATATATATATAGTTTTTATATATACATTGTATATACATCCATTATTTGTATAGAAATAAATTAATATTAATGTTAATATTTTATTATTGTACAAAAAATACATACAATACAAATGTTCAATTTCAAAACAAATGTATGATTTTCTACAACAATTTTTGTTGTATATAGTCTATAATAATAACAATATATATGTATTTTGCTATGTAATTTTATTAAATTATATTATTATTACTATTATCTGTCTTTGTATATACACTTGATTTTATTGATATTTTACTTTTCTACACAATATATACAATTTTATACAATATATACAATTTCAAAAACTCATTTTAATAAATGTTTATATTATTATTATTATTATATCTTTGTTACATAATATACATGTTTTCTGTAACTATTACATTATTATTATTATTAACAACATCATCATCATTATTATTATTATTATTATTATTATTATATCAACACAGACATAGACGTGTTGATAAAACTTGATTTTGTTGCTATATTATCTACAAAAATATACATACAAAATCCAATTTCAAAATAAATTCATTATTTTTTTATTTAAATGTGTTATTGTTGTTTATTGCCTATGTTTATTTTCTATCTAAATTGTGTGTGTGTGTGCGTGTGTGTTTGTATTGTATACCTAAAAAACATAAAAAAAAATAATTTATCTGAAAATAAATGTTTTTAAACTACAACAACGTGAGGTGACTTTCAGCCCAAAACAAGCCGAGACTTTCTTCACCATTTATTTTGCTATTTTAATCTCCATTTTAACCATTGTGCCAGAGAAAGAAGGAAGAAAAGGATGAAAAATAGAATGATGAGCCGGAGAAAGGGTGAATGCATTAGCAGAAGAGGGAAAATGGGAAGATGAGGACATATCTGCAGAAGGTAGTCAGGGAGGAGGGAAGGCGAGTGAGTTGAGCAGTTGCGTGCAGAGAGCGGGGCATGTCTGATTGCGTGAGAGGGTGTGTTTGGTGGTGACATGGTTTTTTCCCATGAAAAAAAAAAAAAAAAAAAAAAAACATAGAGGATGAAAAGAGGACTGTACTTACTCGGTGGACAACACACAGTGATTCGTAGTTTCATACATGGGAGGGGGGGTCCGTCGTCTGTGGATAGTGCTGGATGGACAGAGAGATAGAGAGAGAGAGTAAAATAGGAGACTGATGTCTTTGACACTGGGAAAGAATCTAAATTTGTTGCCACCAAATCGATGCTTTAGACTGCTCGCACAAAACACAAATGCACACATAACCCAGGGCCATAAAAAGACTGCTTGACTCCGATGGAATGGCTAATCCATTAGCGCAAGCAGGAGCTGTAACGGGCTCGTTAATGCTGAGCTCGGCAGGACCGACTGTGAGCCGTTCCACAGATGATGGACACTCTGATGCAGTAAGATGGGCTTTGCGCAGACATTCACACTTCATAAACTTACATGATTACACCGTTACAACATTATTTACACACCTGGAGGTCATATTTGCTTTCAGCTCATCTCTAAGTGTGATCCGAGCATGACTGCATATATTCGTTTTGAAGGAAATTCCACAACATAGTTCCTCAAACGGTCTAAAATTTCCTCGGTGGAAAAATGAAAAAAAAAATTAAACGTGCTCCGATTATGAAACATTCCGCATACTGAAGATAATGCGTGTGTATGTTACATTACACTACACTTTTGCTTTGTTCTTTACTGCAAATTAAAGGCTGTCTGAGTGTTTAAGCCCTTCAGGAAGTCAGCTGATAGCATATAATGATATTCATTTACAGCTATACCAAAACTGTAGCTTGTCAAGCTGCTCATTTAAAGTCGCTCAACTGCAGTCAAAAGAATCTTTTTGAAAAAGTAGTTCAGAATGCAGCAAGCACCCCGACACCAAAAGTGAAAAAAGGCCTTAAAGTTTTATGATTGAATTTTTAGTCATTTGATGTCAATTTTCACACTACGTTTTCAACGAACGTTGAGCTGAACCTGTCTGAGAGATTATAAGAGACCCAATTTCAGTCTTAACGCAATTTTGACAAAATGTGTAGTTACTGCATGTGCTGTAGGCCTGTCTAACTATATTTAAGATATTTTTATTTATTTAAAGGGGTCATCGGATGCCCATTTTCCACAAGTTGATGTGATTCTTTAGGGTATCGATGAAAAGTCTATAATATACTTTGGTTAAAAATTCTCAATAGTAGTAACACCACCCTTTTTACCTTAGCTTTCTGATGTATTGTTCCTTTAAATGCAAATGAGCTCTGTTTGCCCCGCCCCTCTCTTCTCTCTGTGGATTGACGAGCCTGTTTACTTCAGCCGCATTTAGCCGCGAAACTTGCTAACTAGCACTTTATTAGGAAAGGTGATTGCAGAGATTCATAAAAAACCCTTATACTCACTTCTGCTGTAAGTGAAGCTGGATCACGAATGATTTGCGTGAACATAGACGCATTTATGTAGACGGGAGGTGCATTCGCTTTACAAACAAACGTAATCCACTGCATCTTCAGTGACTCAGATGTCGGGAGTAAATGACGACCACTATGTTCATTATTACATACAGCAACACAACACCTCAATCGCTCAAACTCAAACTTAAATCCCTGCTCTGGCATCAAAACAATGGAGGTTGGACTATTACAGCTGATCTGAGGTAAGACGCTCATGTCAATCAGCTATCGTGGGAGCGGCCTCTGTGGGTGTGACGCCACACCAACAGGTATCCGAGAATGGCTCGATTAGAAAAAGAGGATATTATTTTTACAGATTAATTAAAAACCACTGCATAGATTTTTATCATTATAGGGTAGATTTGTACATACACTGCCAACACACATTAATGTTCAAACAACATGTAAAAGTGAACTTTGCATCCGATGACCCCTTTAATTTCTTTCTTTTTTTTTTTTTTTTAAACTGTTAAACTGTTTGCACTACAAACCACCGTGTTCATAATTAAGATAATAGATTAAAATATTTCAATTTGCAATACCAAGCAGCAAAACAACCTGTTTAGTACATCTAAAATAGCTGGACATGGATGAAGGCAGGACCTGGAAGCCAGACAAATGAAATTTACAAATGCCTGCTTATACAGGAAAAATAAGGTGGATTCGGAAAGGGATGGAAAACGAATAACAGGTTCTACAGAACCACTAAAGGGACATGGTTAGCCACTTGTTAGCGGTAGCCTGTTCCATTACAGTACATTAAATTTGACTTACCACATAAACAGAGTAAGCAGAGATGACTGATAAGACATGGTGAATGATTTGCAGATACTGAGCACCACTGACAAACATCTAATCTTAAGAGTCGGGGGGTGAAAACTTTTGATACAGAATTCTTATTTTGCCTGAATATCATATTTTTTCACTTAGTACTGCACTTCAGAGGCTACAAAAGATATTACATGTTTCCCAGAAGACAAAATAAGTTATATTTACCCTGGTCTTCAAATTCAAAAAGTTTTCACCCCCAGTCCTCAGTGTGAAAAGATGGATCTCAAAATTATACAGTCATTGTTGGAAAGGGATCAAATACACAAAAATGTTGGAAAACCGAAGAATTTGTGGGTCCGGAAGGATTTTCTGAAGAACAACAGGCAGTTTAACTGTTCAGGACAAACAAGGGACTCATGAACAACTATCACTAAATAAAAAAAAAAAAATTAAAAAAACACAGCTGTGGATCATTCAGGTAACAACATAATATTAAAAATCAAGTGTATGTAAACTTTTGAACAAGGTCATTTTTTATAAATTCAACTATTATTTTCTCTTGTGGACTACATGTAAACATCTTCTATGTGAAATATCTTATTCGTGTCAGTACTAAAAAAAAAAAATTACATGCATATTGAATGATCCCTCTTATTTTGGTAAAATAATTAACATTTAGCAGATTCTGAAAGGGGTATGTAAACTTTTGACCTCAACTGTAATGTATAATTACCCAATGATATAATTGTGAAAGAAAGCGCTGAAATATATTTTTTCTTCCTATCTCCTATTTATTCTCTTTAGGCGTTCTGTAGTACACTTCATTACCTTTCAGAATAGTGTATTCGAATTCGGGCAAATCCCTACTGGTAAAAAAATAGCAAAAATGTAATATGGAAATGACTGGTAGATGTATTTATTGCATGAAATATATATATGCACAAACCATAATAGTCACGTGTGAATTCAACATGCCAGAGCCCCTGAGACGACCATCTCTGTGTCAAATAAAACAGTTTTTAATAGGCTACTGATGAGTTATCTCATGAATGCACACCATTTTAATGTATTTTGCAAAAAATGTCATTAATTTCTACATTAAAGGAAGAAAAAAATCCTCACTGCACCTTTAAAATGATAACTCGTTCTGCTAGAGCCTGCTGCTGGTGTTTTTGGCATGCTACGGTAAGATCAAGGGTAAGTCTGACATTACAGTTGTAGATACATACAGAATTTGTTTATGAAAGGCAACACAGCATGTGCCCTATAATGCCATGTATTTATATATATATATATATATATATGCATAGCTCATTAGCATCAGGCCATGCTATGAATGGTGTAAAACTAACATGAATCTCTTCCCAGAATCTGAGCAGCAAGTCTGAGGTAGGCACGCTTAAATTCAGGCTTGAGTGGGTCTGCTGTTTTAAAGAGCGTCTCTGGCTCCACGTTTAATCATAACCATAAATCTATAACAGCCATTTCAGTAACACACACCACAGCAGCGGCCATTTTCATCTAGTAGAGAGGCTTTTAACTGAACGTCTAACAACCGCAGATACATCCATTTAGTATGCGCAGTAATTTCACATTGACGATAATGAGAACGGCTGACTCCAGCGGAGCTGTGTGTGTGTGTGTCGTTATGTGTGGGTGGTGTGTGTTTTGGTTTTCTAAACCCCATATGCATTCGGCCGTACCTTTTGGGTTTGGGTTCATGGCATTTGAGTAATTCTGTGACTCTGGATTTCAAAGCAAAAGTCTAAAACCAGTGGTAAAACTGCCTCTCTTTTTCTTATTGAATGCATTTTTTTCTTCAAAAATTGTATTACCAGCATTTTTAAGCAAATTTAAGTGGGATGTTTAATTGAAAAAAATGACCATAAATTTGTCTTGGCATTTGGTATGAGGGGGTGGAGGTCAACAACAAAAAAAAGTGCAATGACAAATCTTTTTTTTTTAAATATAGTTTAAAAAAACATGCCATGTTTTAGAAAGTGTTTGTGTTCATGTTTGTTTCATACAGTTTTGAAATTCTTTGAAATATCCTTTTCAGATTCAAATTTAGTTACTTTAATATACTATTATATTGTGGTTTCACCATCAAGGAAAACACTGTATTACACTGTAATACGCTGTAATATTTCTAAATATTTATATAAGTATATTTCTAAATAAGTATCTTGAATTACAAATTCACAACCAACATCCTGATTTTTTTCTGCATGTTGCTTACACTATGACTTTATTTTGGCAGGCAAAGTTTTTAAAATATTAATGTGCAGTTTTGACGTTTATTATTTATTTGTATTAATTTAAAAATATTAAATTATTGAAAGTATTTATATTTTTAAGAAATACACCTTTCTAAATACATTTTAATTTAAATGTTGATTTTAACTACTTTTCTAAATGTTTGCGCCACGACTTTAATTTGGCAGGCAAAGATTTTAAAATATTAAGAAGCAGTTTTGCAATTTAATATTGATTTGTATTACTTTTAATAATTTTATATTTTTAATTATTACTATATTTATTATTATTATTTTATTTTATTATTATTGTAAAAGTGTCTTTAGTCAATGTATAAATTTTATGTACATATTTATTTTATTTTTCTAACTTCTTCTGTGTTGGTTGCACCATGACTTAAATTTAGCAGGCACAGTTTAAAATAATACTAATAAGCAGTTTCGAAGTTAAATATTTATTTGTTTTACTTTTAATATTTTAAATTTTAAATTACTATTTCTGAGAAATAAAATATTATAAAAAAAAAAAGACATTAATTTTGTAAAAAGTGTATTCAGTCAATGCATGAATTTTACGTACATTGTTAGTGCATCTTTTAATAATAATTATAAAAAAGGGCATCACGTTATTGACCCATGCCTCTCTGCTAATGTCATTACAGTTACACCGAAGCTGAAAACTTGATCCATCTAAACGGAAACAAGCCAATGGGAAAGTCACTTACAGGTACTTCCTGTAATAAAGTCCAGTTTGTCTTGAAAGCACAAGTCTTTAGCAGTTATCTCTTCCATTTCATCCTCGAACGCTCTTGCACATACACACAGACTTAAACTACAACTTGAATTTAGATCGGACACACTGATCCCTTGTTTTCAGCAACAGGATTGAGCTTCAACAATTAAAAAGACAGACGCATTGTTACGCTTTCTTTGAAGTGAACAATAGACAAACACACACACATATACACGCACAGAGCATTAGGGTAGGGGTGGGTTCGTGAAGTTTGACACAATGGCTCTGTGCTGTGTATACACTCTCATGCTTGAACAATGCTCTATTGTCCAGGTCAGCACTGCTGTAATTTATGTAAAGATACTTTCCCCCTTTTCTGTCTCTTCCTCTTTTTCCCACCCTCTCTTTGGCCTTTGTTATCCCACTCTTTCTTTCAAAAAGACTCTTTCCTCTTCTTCTACTCTCTCTTTCGACCACCATCCTTCATCCTATAAGACCCCAGTGTCTGCAGACCCTTCGTCTACCACTCCACGCTTTCCTTTGCTTCGTTTACTGTGTGTTCCTACAGAATATTGATTCTCTTTCTATTTTTGGTTCCATCATGTTATTCCTAGGATTTCATTACCACTCTACAGATTGTGGCACACTGATTGAATATGGTATTCTTCGAAGTTTTAAAAAGCAACAGTTAAAAAAAATCTTATCTAATTGTTCTTACAGTATGTTAGATAAACCAGCATTAATAGCAGATAGTTTTAAACACATACAGACTGATTTTGTTATTGACCTTGTCAACTGTATCAAAAATTTAAAACCATTCAACATTATAGTTTACTACTTCAGCTTAACAGAGCTGCTCACACATACATGTGACCAAGAAACTAATAAGAGAAAATATACAGTTACAGTTTTAAACTTAAATTTGTATCTTAAAAAAAATCATTTACCTGTTAAGAATGTGTTGACAGTCTGTGTAGTTGGATCACTGAACTCCAGAAAATCAGTTATAAGGTGTTTTGACAGTTACAGATTTGAAATATAAAAAGGCGGGAAAGAACCCTAAACTCTAACACAAAGAACTATTTCAGAAAGGGTTCTTCAGGATGCTATGGTTCTAGATAGAATCATTACTACATGTAAAGAACCATCTTTTTTTTTTAGAGATACTATTTTTTTAATCAACTGTTTTAATAACTATTTTAATGACCAAAACCCTAATATTTAGCCTAGATTTTGTGCACAACCATGTCACTGCATTATAAAGGGCAAAACACTGCTTACAACTGTAACAATGTAGCAACACTTGTGAATCTCAACAGCCCATAAATTTTGTTTGACCTCCTGAGGTTAATGTTAACATTTTCTAAAGGTTAAGCACCTCCTTTCACTGACCACAGTGGCCTAAAAAAATACAAATATATATACGCATATACTAGTTGTAGGCTTTTTTTGTAATAAATAAAAAAAAACGTGTACTTTTCTAACCCAGGGAGAGAGACAAAATAAGAGGAGGGAATTGAAAAGCTGTGGCCTGAAACCAAAGCTGTAAAAACAGGAAAACTGTCATGTCATTTTATGGCCACATCTTTCCTTCCTGTTTGGACTTCATGCAGAGGAGCTGAGAGGACGAGGGCGGAGCCAATGCAGAAAAACACGCATTTTCACTACTCTCATGAATATTTATATAAATTCTAAAAATAAGATACACATGCACGCCAGGGTAGTAACCTAATCAAAGTCGAATATGTTTTCATACCATTATACCATCGGTGTTGGGGAGTGACATGTTACTAGTAATGGTGAATTGCCATTGCAACTTACCTATATGATTTTAGAGCTGAGCGCAGGCATTTCATATACATTTTGCACAATTTAATTTTGTCTCCATGCAGTTAATTTATAAACCATTGGTATCGGCCCTTTTCATGCCATTTCCAACATGGCTCTAAATAAATCAAAAAGCGGCCGATAAATATCGGCAGCCGATACATCGGTGATAATAAAAATACATTCCAGTGCTGGAAATTTAATAAACAAAAATCTGGACAATCTCAAAGTAAAAAGAGGTGCTAAAGTCTGAATTTGTGGTGGCTGTGCTTTAAAATTAAATTATTATAATCATAATTCAAGTCATAAAGGATTTTGAAAATCTAAGAGTTATTAATGCTGACTACTACTGAAAGGTGAGGGATAGTTCACCCAAAAATGAAAATTCTGTCTTTAATTACTGTGACTTTATTCAACATTTTCTTATATTTTGGGTTCAACACAAGAACAGGTGTAGAACGTAGAACGTCCATCTCTTTTAAGCCCCGGTTAGACTACACAATTTTTTTGTCGGTTACAACAGTCTCTGAGTCAGAATATGCGATTTTGACTCATAAAATCTTGTTGTGTCGTGAACAAAAAACATGTCAGACCACGATGTTACCTGACCAATCATCGCCTGCTGTCATTAACAAGGTGTGTGCCATCATCAATGCAGCATGTTAGATGGAAGATGGTATGAGCGTAAACAAACAATGGCTAGCAAACAGCATGTTTTGCCCTGTCGTGTCAACAGAAAAATTTAATGAAAACTGACAATGGACACAAATCTGGATGGCATGAAGAGGATGGTGTGGACTGTCAAAGAGAACTGAGATAAAATACTTTTTATTTGACCTTTTTTTCAACTCTGTCACGGTAGTCGCTCATCATAAATGCAGGAGTATTGTTGCCGTAGCTCCCAAAACATTTCTTCCATTACAAAATTCCACCTAGCAGGACCGATACCATCGTCTCTCTTTTGTTTCTGCATGTTTGGAAGCTTGTACAAAGGCGCTTTTGTTGGCCAGTGTCACAGATGTGATGGAACTTGTGTACACGAAAAAACGTAAACATGCTAGTCTTTTTGTGTTGATGCCATGAAGCATCGCAGACTTGTCGTGCACTATGAAGAACTACATGAGATGAAACGATTGAATTGTACATCTCGATGCCCACTGTTGTATATGAATCCCCACAACACCCTACGTCAAGCAAATCGTAGCAAAAGTCATATAGGCTGAATAGGGCTTTAGTTCATCATCTGTATATTCGGTTTCAGATAAGTAACACTGGGCAAAAAATTGCAAGTCATTCTATCTGTTGAAATCTTCAGACACATTTACAAAGACTGTTTTCAACCAAGACTCATTGGAAATGCGTGCCTTCACATACATTTCTGCAACACTGTAATTATGTACCTTACTGCATGTTTTGAGGCAGTTTCAAAGTGAAATGTCCAGTGAGTGGTGTTAATTATGCTCTTCCACAAAGTCTTGATTTTGTTTTGGGGGTGTACTAGAACATGCTCTCATGCTTGGTGGTTCGAAAAAACGCATTATTTTTAAACATAATTCACAATATTACAACACATTTCTCACAGCCTGGCACAAATGGCTTGATTAGTTCTGGGTTTGATGAAGGCCCGTCTTCCAAAAAACGAAATGTGTTGTGACTGGTTAGCTGTCCCACTGCGTTGTGATTGGCAAACAGCTTAGACAGTATTTCAGTACTGCCACGCCCCTTGTCAAAGCAGCAAGTTCAGTGTACAACTGTTAGCGCAAGCTAGATTAAAGCTTACGTTTTAAATATGGATATTTTTCTTACAAAAATGCATCGATTCACTACAGGAGGCCTTTATTGACCCCCTGGAGCTGTGTGGGGCACTATTTATTATGGATGGACGCACATTATTGGACTTGTTTTGGACTGATGAAGAGAAACACCCGTCTATGCCATTCTAAAGCTTGGGAGTGGCAGGATAAATATTAATAGAACTCCGACCGCATTCGTCTGACAGAAGGAAGTCATATACACCTAGGATGCCTGGAGGGTGAGTAAATAATATGCTGCAGTAGTGTTGGGTCCTATCATCAGCCTGCGAGATCGGCAATACATTATATTATCGTGCTAATTTATTTAATTATTTACATACTTAGTTTCATTGCCCGAAACCTGCTCCAGCATAAGGCTAAAAGCAGCCTAACATTATCAAAGAACATCATCACTGATCAGCCTAGCCTATTCTAGTGCAAGTTCATGCATTTTAAAAAACACTTGTGTAATAAGTGAAGCTATCTACACTGTATGATGAATAAATCTCTTACCACACACTGCACACGTCTGTGGCGCATTACGGCTCTGACGCGGCAACCGGAGTAGATCGTGGCTTCGGCATGCGTTTCGACCCTGCATACGTCTGCGGCGTGTTGCTGCTCTGAAGAAGCCACTCTAGTCAATGCTTGTTTTTAAACCCACCACGCTGCTGGCTAATCCCCCACCTCGTCCCTACCCACCCCCCAACAATTTGAATTTCTGTAGGTGGGATTTAATTTACTGATATTCTAATGGACCGCGTTGTGACATCATTGCATGCAGAAAACAAACGTTGTAGTCCAAAGGAGCTGTTCGTTGTAGTTCTTGAAAAGAGATTTTTAAAAAACGAAATATCTCCCTTTGGAGTGGACTTTGAGATTTGTAACTTTGTAGATCTTTTTTATGCCCAAAGATACACACACTGACTAAAATTCAAAAAGTGAAAAAGCATAATAGCACCCCTTTAAAACACACATTCAATATGTGAGAGTGTCACGTTTTTATTACGTTAGTACAGGCACATAATGCTGCGCTTTTATTATGCTGCTCAAGGTGTATATTTCAGCTTTTTAAATATCCAGGTAGTGTTGCTAAAAGTTAAAGCTCTATCATGTTGGGAATATCCCCTACACCAAACCCAACCCTAAACCTACCCCATAGTGTTAACAAATGCAAAAGTGATATAAAACACACTGGTTGATACAGCTGTGCCATTTTAACTTTCTTATGCGGATTTGAGCTGTTTTGTCGCTTTTCATCGATCAAGCTACATTTTTTTTTCTTTGTGCACACAAAGTATTCTTGTAGCTTCATAAAATTAAGGTTGAACCACTGATGGACTATTTTAATGATGTCCTTACTACCTTTCTGGGCCTTGAATGTGTCTGTTGTTGTTGTTGTCTATGCAGGGTCAGAAATATCTTAATTTGTGTTCTGAAAATGAACAAAGCTCTTACGGTTTTGGAACAACATGAGGGTGAGTAATTCATGACAGAATTTTCATTTTTGGGTGAACTAACAAGTTAACAGTTCCTGGTTTAAATGTTTAACAATGATTAACAGTTTACTTAAGAGTAAAGTAATCAAATGTAATCAGTTACATTACCTTAAAGTAACTGAAATAGTTACACTACTTTTCACAATTTGAATAGGGTAACTTGTAATCTGTAACCTACAGCATTTCCAAAGTAACCTTCCCAGCACTGCATTCCATACTACATGAATTAGGCTGTATCGTACTTTAGGTTGTATTTAGTACAAATGTATATGTTCAAGGTTAAGCTGTCACCCTGATTGACTTTTTGTGCATGTTCTTGAACACTGCAGCTCACTTACAGCTATAGTAGTAATGGTGTCCGGGCAGGAATTCAAAGCCCAGGGAGAAGGGTGTGAAGCGCTGGATCTTTTCAGAGAATCTGACAGGGCCGTAGGGAGCGAACGGCTGGTTACACTCCCATCTCTTAATGGCCTCTTTAGTCTCCACGCAGCCCCTGAACTGGGCCTCAGCCACCAGGTAGAGCGCCAGAGTCTCCACAGGACCACTTGACGGGTGGTCGGCAGGATAGTGTGGACACAGTATATCCAGATAATCACTCAGATTGACCTGGACAGAGTAATCATCTCCTGTTAACCTGAGAGCAAGAGAGGGAGAGAGAGAGAAAGAGTGGTATATTAGAGGGTGTATTTCTATCATGAGAGAAATTCATGGCCACAATCATTAAAATGGCATTTTTCCAAGTCCACAGAACAGATTTCAGATGCGTCAGCAAGATCTGCACTGAATCACACTCGCATTGGCACTCGCTTGGCCGCACCGTGGAATATTATTAAGAGTTAGCGATCAGTCACACAGTCCCTGCTGGGAAACAAATGCTTTAACACGTCAGAAAATTAGTTAGTACCTGATGATATGGATAGAAGGATGCAGTGACAATGTGTAGTTGTAAGATAAAAATTTAAGTTAGGCAAGCTAAAATTAAGCAAGTCTTATGTTACTCAAGTTATAGTGCACAGTAACACAAAGGAAAGGGAAACCCTGAGGATTTCAGTAAGGTCAAAAGATTCACACAGCAGCAGATACGGACCATGGCTCCCAATAACAGCTTCATGCTAATTAGTGAGAGGTTCTTTCTTCGCTTGCCACACATACAGAGTCAAAAGTCAAGTTGCACTAATAGGGGAAGAATTAGCATAGAATGGCCCTTAGTGGCTTGGTAAATAAATTCACGTTCCCATTTGTTTACACACTGTTGACTCTAAAAGGAAGTGTGTACAAGACACCATCAATAAAAAGAAAGAGGAGAGAGAGAAAGGGAAAGACAAAGTAAGAACAACAAAGAACAAAATAATAAAAATGAATAAAAAAAGAATAAAAGGATTAAAAAGAATGAAAGATGGGAAGGGAGAAAAAAAGAAAGAAAGAAAGAAAAGCAGACAGAGATCGACAAAAAATAATGCCAATGAACAAAAAACGCATGAATAAACAAAAAATATGAAAAGGATGAACAAAAATAAGCAGAGAAAAATATGGATGAAGACAGATTGAAATAATGATGAAAGAAAAAATGAAACAAAAATATGGAGACAGAGGAAGATAAGACCGACAGAAGGAAAGAGAACGAATGACAAAAGCAAAAAGAAAAAAAACAAATGTAAAGAATGACAAAACGAAAGACAGAAGGAAAAAAACAAAAGGAAAGAGAAACATAGCAAGACAGATGAAAAAAGAAAAAGAAAGAAAGAAAGAAAAAGATGGACAGGACAAATGCAAAAAAGCAAGAAAGCAAGAAGGCAAGAAAGAAAGAAAGAAAGAAAGAAAGAAAGAAAGAAAAAAGAAAGAAAATGAGAAGAAAGATAGCAAGACAGATGGAAAAAGAAAGAAAAAGAAAGAAAGAAAAATATGGATAGAACTAAAGACAGAAAAAAGAAAAGAAGAGAAAGTGAGAAGATGGATAGCATGACAGATGGAAAAAAGGAAAAAGAAAGAAAGAAAAAGACAAAGAAAAAAGAAAGAAAGAAAGAAAGAAAGAGAAAGAAAGAAAGAAAGAAA
>VONZ01001028.1:0-246226 GCA_012976165.1 Labeo catla | reverse complement strand
AAGAAAAATCCTCCTTGCTCATCCAAAAACAAACTCCAGCATATTCAGTTGTCAGACACAACTTGAATTTCAAATGGGAATGGCTTCTGTGGTCAGATGAAACTAGAAAAAAAAAGAGCTTTCTGGCAGCAAACACTCAAGATAGGTTTGCTACAAAAAGTACCCCGTGCCCATGGTTAAATATACTGCTGGATCTTTAATGTTGTGGGCTTATTTTCCTGCCAGAGGTCCTGGACATCTTGTTCAGATACATGGCATCATGGATTCTAGCAAATACCAACAGATAAAAATGTAAACCTGACTGCATCTGTTAGAAGTTGAGCTGTGGTTGGATCTTCCATCAGGACAATGATCCAAATCAAACATCAAAATCAACACAAAAATGTGTCACTGAGCATAAAATGAAGCTTCTGCCATTGCCGTCCCAGTTGCCTGACCTGAACCCTATAGAAAATAGGTGAGGTGAACTGAATAGCATGGAGCTGGGAGACTAAAGGATCCGAAGAGTTTCTGTATGAAGGAATGGTCTCTAATCTCTTGTCAGGTGTTCTCCAAACTCTTCAGGCATTAAAGAAGAAAACACAGAGCTGTCATCTTGAATAAAGGACATTGCAATAATTGGGTGCAAAATAATTGTGGTCAACATGAACTACAGAAAAACATTTATTTCATAAAGAGATTTTCCCCCTGCTTTTTATGGTTTTACTTAAATGGTTAGGATATTGTGAATTGTTTGAATGAAAGATTAAAAGGATAAACAATGCAGATTTATTCTTACAGCCACCTTTGCTCATATTTACCAAGGGTTCCAATATTAGTGGAGGTCACTGTATATAATGTGTTATGTACACATATATGATAAACAATATTTTGTTTAGTGAAATAATGCCCTGGTGAAAAAAACAGCATATGCTGGTAGGTATGTTTTGTTGCTGGTTTACGCTTGTCCTTTGCTGGTTTATGCTGGTCCTTAGCTGGTGATGTTGCTGGTCAAGGATAGTGTCAGGGATGGTGTTACTGAAATACAGACAGGGGATGTAATAGAGTGGCAGACTGGAAATGAAAACTCTCTCACATACAATCATTGGAGGGACCAGCAAGGTCACAACATTTGATAATGTTCTTCATGGGATATTCAGAGACAGACTGAAGCTGGACAAGAAGACTGGATCACTGACTATCACAAATGCCGGAATTGAACATACTGGACCCTTTAAGTTACTGATCAACAAGAAACACAAACAGAAATGTATTCTTTATATCAGAGGTGAGTATCTCTGTCTTTTTATGTAATAATGCTCACAGTTCTTCATGCTTCTGTTGGTCTGTTTCTGTGGTTTCTTCAGCTCATAAGCCCTATAGGGCAGGGATCAGCAAGTAAGTTTGGCATCTGGCCAAGTTAATACTCCAGGGTATATAAATGAATCATGAGTTGAATTTAATAGCTTTTTAAGACCTTTTTGAGACCCTTTCCATACATTTTAAGACCTCATTGCACAGCGTCTGCTCGACATGATGTAAACACACTAGTGGAACTAGCAGAAGTGTTTGAGTGCACGTCAGACTGTTTGTATTTTGTGGGCAGGCGGGGATTATGCTAATGTTTTACCCAGTGACGTAGATCAGTTACAGGCAGAAGATAAAAAAAATATGATGACTCATTGCGGTAATTCTAAGTCGACTCTTTGTTTTGAGAGACTGATCGTTATGTAGGGCTGCACGATTAATCGGAGGCAATTGTCATGTGCATTTTTTCAGTGAAGCTGGTTGTGTAATTAGTAAATCTCCAGCAGGTCCTTTCAGATGGAGCAGCATTTAGTACACAGAACCGTAAGTCACTGAAAAGCGACTCTATATTGCGTACATTATCGCAGATGATTTAATCATTATGCAAATAATGAAATCAAAAGAAATAGTTTGTGATAATGACAGCTGTTTGCGTAGCTTCTCAGTGAACTATTATGGGGTTCCATTTGTGTCAAAAAAGAGGTGACTGCTTTGTGCTTTGTACTACACATTTGTCTTTGTCTACAGTTATTGCCTAATTATTCAGGTAAGTCAGTATATGTTGACGTGCATGTTGTCTGTTGACGTCATCTTTATCTGTCGTCCTGTCGTCTTTTTCTCTGTTTTTTTACTGTTGTCCTAACTGTCGTCTTGTTCTGTCGTCCTGTTCTGTCATCCTAACTGTCGTCTTGTTCTGTCGTTTTATTCTGTCATCCTTACTGTCGTCCTGTTCTGTCATTCTAACTGTCGTCCTGTTCTGTCATCCTAACTGTCGTCCTGTTCTGTCATCCTAACTGTCCTCTTGTTCTGTCGTCCTTATTGTTGTCTTATTCTGTCATGCTTACTGTCGCATTACGTGCTTAGTGGAATTACGGTACGGAGACAAGAAGCGGCCAAAAAGCTGACGAACATCTATATTTCAGCGGTTAAAATTTAAATGTTGTAGAAAACAGGGAAAAAGTATTTACAAAACGTATATTGTTCATTATAGAAGATACAATTATATTACTTTCGAATACATTACATCGTGAACACAGATAGAGAGATGGTTGTTCAGAAAAAGAATTTATTGAAATGTTCATGGTAACTTTTAATAAGAAATTTTAATAATGCATGTAGAAAAAAAGAAGCAACCATTCAGTGTTAAAATATAATTTAACAAACTTTATTTTTTCAGAAAACTTTACAGTATAATGTATTCGAAAGTAATATAATATAATATAATATTTCTAGCACATTTAAATTTTAACCGCAGCTTTTTGGCCGCTTCTTGTCTCCGTACCATAATTCCACTAATAGACGTGCAGCAAATCCAGGTGGCGGTGTTCTGCGGTGAACAGGACGACAGTAAGCATGACAGAATAAGACGACAGAACAAGACAACAGTTAGGATCACAGAACAGGACGACAGTAAGGATGACAGAACAGGTAGACAGAACAAAATGACAGTTAGGACAACAGTAAAAAAACAGAGAAAAAGACGACAGGATGACAGATTAAGACGACGTCAACACACAACATGCACATCAACATATACTGATTTACCTGAATAATTAGGCTGTAGACAAAGACAAATGTGTAGTACAAAGCACAAAGCAGTCGCCTCTTTTTTGGCACAAATGGAACCCCATAAAAATGCAGGGAAGGGAAATTTTAATAAAACAAAACACAAATAAACATAAACCAAAAGGCCAACACGGCACAACACGACTAGAATCAACACAGAGGAACACACACAAAGACAATAGACAATGCAGACCTAAACAGGAGTGAGAAGTGAGAGTTCTTATACAATAGTCCAGAGTGAACAGCTGTGAGCGTAATCAGTGCAAATGACAAGACAGACGTGAACAATCAGGGGAGTGCAGTGCAAGGGGAACAGCGACCTCGAGAGGCTGAGGGAAGACCCACAGCCCCGATCATAACAATAGGCTACATATTACAAGTTACTCTATTTAAAATGTAATAGTGTAACTTTTCAATTACTTTATTAAAGTAATGTAACTTTAAATGTAAAGTATTACATTTCATTAATTTTTGATTACTTTTCTGAATTTCTAATATTTTCAACTGTTAATCATTTTGAAACATTTAAACCAGGCAGAGTTAACCTTACAGTAGCACTCAACACTGATTACTGTCAGACTTTCAAAATCCTTTATCACTTGAATTAAGGTTATAATAAGTAAGGGATAATATACATCTTTATTTTGTGATAACAACTGGCTGGAAATATATTATCCCACTTATTACACAGCTGCTTGCCACAAATGAAAATAATTAGACATGAAACACTGATCTGAGTTAAAATATATTTGAACGCAAAGCTTCCATGAAGAAATCTGTTGGTAGCACGTGGCAAGTTCAAAAACAGACATTTAAGGGGTAAAGTGCAGTCATACCACTATTATTACACAGCATTTCACCACATAAATAATTAAGTACTAGTACGTACAGTACTAGTTCGGCAGTTATTTTTGAATCCATTACAGTGCACAAAACAAAATGGCAGCAGCTGCATTTGTATGAAACAACAGAGCAAGTCCACGATACCAGGATGACAGAAATAAGAAATTGTACACATAATATTGAATTGAGTTTTAAAATTGTATTAGCTAACCAAATGTAAAGATTCCACCAACAAAAAATTCTTCCTAGCAAATAAATAGTGCCAACATTAGTTGCCCAGATTAGTCTGTGTTATTAGCATTTACCAGATGTTATCAGGGAATAACATACTGTGGAATGTCACGGCTGGCCAATCAGAATCAAGTATTCCACAGAGCAGTGTAATAATTTAATTTAAAGCACAGCCACACAAATTCAGACTTAACACCTCTTATTTACTTTGAGATCATTCTGAGGTTAAATATAGATTTGAAACCATAACATATTTTAATAGCTATGTTGTACTGGTTAAAAATCAAATAACTGGTTATAAAAATAAACAAAAATAAAACAAAACAACTCATCTTAAAAAATAAAGTGTATTCATAAACCCACATAAAAAATTAAACAGTTATATAATAAACACTGGTGTTTCATTTTAGAACAATGTAATTTATAATCATTATATATAATATAATATCAATAATTATATATATATATATATATATATATATATATAATTTTCAAAAGAAACTGTAATTTAATTACTGTAACTAATTAAAGTTACATTTATTTTGTAATTAAATTACGTAATTCTGTTACATGTAACTAGTTACTCCCCAACACTAACCAACACTGTCATGTTTGATCTCTGATTTTCCACATTGCAGCAATCATGTTTAGTTTCATCAGAATTATATCAGTAAGATGTAGTTCATGAGTTTATTACTAACTTTAGCCACTAGATGGAGCTTGATCAGTGTAATTTATATTAGAAACAACATCTGAACTGTTCATCCTTGCCACATAATGGACAATGAAATATGCTCTTTTTCCCTAAAAGAAAGGCTCAGTTCAAATATGCACCTCTATATACACAGTTTTATGGTTCACAGAGCCAGTCCAACAACAGGCTGACAACACAAAATAAAAAGAAATGATAATATAAATAAAACAAAATTAAGTTGCTTAACTATTTTTAACTAGAAATAAGTTTTAAGGAAAAAACTATTATGATTATGATGAATTATGATGTAAGGCTTTAAGAATCTCAGATACTTTGATCTCCTGAGAGATGCACAATACACAGTTAATTACTATGCAGGCCTTTGTTTCCACGCTCACTCCTTAGAAAGGCTTGATAATATCTGTTTAGAACAACATTCTGTTAATCAATCAGTCTAAATAGGGAAAGTCTAAACCTGTTCTTCTTCCCAGATGCATCCTGTTATTCAAACTGATTGAATGTAAATATATAAATATACTCAAATATACAGTCACGGCCAAAAATAACGCTATTCTTGCAATTCTGTCAGAAAATGCAACACTTCTCTCAGAAAATTGTTCCAATTGCAAATGTTTTGGTATTCACATGCTGTTTTTGTACTGCAACAACAACAACAACAAATAATAATAAAAAATAAATAAAATAAAATAAAATAATAAAAAATAAAAAAACAGGAAGAAAAGTCAAACTTGATAAAATTTCACACCAAAATCAAAAATGGACTGGACAAAATTATTGGCACCTTGTCAAAATTGTAAGAAATAATTGCTTTTCAAGCATGTGTTGCTCCTGTAATTTGTATTTAGACACACTTGTGGCAAGTAACGGGTGTGGGCAATACAGTAATGACACTTGCAACCTGTTAAAATGGAGAAAAGGTGACTCAACCTTTGTGTTGTGTGTCACACTGAGCACGAAGAAAAGAAAGAAGTGTAAAGAGTTGTCTGTGGATTTGAGAGAAAAAAGTGGAAAAACATGGACAATGTCAACACTACAAGTTAATCTCCAGAGATCTTAATGTTCCTGTGTCCACTTTGCGCAATATCATCAAGAGGTTTACAGCCCATTACACTGTAGCTAACCTCCCTGGACATGGATGGAAGAGCAAAATTAATGAAAAATTACAACGAAGGATTGTTCGATTGTTCGAGTGTCTGATCTGCAGACACAGGGTACAACAGTGTCAGCTCGCACTATCCGTCACCATCTGAATGAAAAGAGACGCTATGGTAAAAGACCCAAGAGGACACAAAGGCATGAAAAAAGCAAGACTGGAGTTTGCCAAAACGTATGTGTCAAAACCACAATCCTTCTGGGAGACCAAAGGAGATGGGAGATGAGACAAAAATAGACCTTTTTGGTAAAGGACATCATGGCACTGTTTACAGAAAAAAAAAATGAGGCATTCAAAGAAAAGAACACAGTCCCTACGGTCAAACATGGTGGAGGTTCAAAGATGTTTTGGGGTTGCTTTGGTGCTTTTGGCACTGGATGCCTTGACTGTGTGAACGATATCATGAAATCTGATGATTACCAAAGAATTTTGGGGCGCAACGTAATGGCAAGTGTCAGAAAGCTGTGTCTCCACCAGAGGTCAAGGGTCTTCCAGCAGGACAATTTGCTTTATTGTACAGATCGTAGTCAGACAGGCAAGGCCGATCTCCAACAAACTGTGATATCCAGGGCAAGACAAAAGCGTAATCCAAAACACATACTAAAAGGTCAAAATACCAGAGAGCAGTCCAAAGTATCAAATGAAACAAGACCATGAAACAAGGCATGAAACAAGGAAAACGCTTGGTAGAGTCCCCACAGGCAAAACAATACTTCGTAACTTCCTGTTTGGCATGGCCCTCTATAAATGGCTGCCAAACAGGACGTCACCATAGAAGCAGCAGAGGGAGCGGTAACAGACAGTACATGGTAAGGGCTCCCTCTGCTGGCGTGGCGTTACAGAATCCCCCCTCTAGGAGCGACTCCTGGTGCTCAAAAAACAACAGTCCAGGAAGTTGGGGGAACAGAGGGTGGGACGGGGGCCAGATCCATGCAGAGGCGGTGGGCCTGGATCATAGAGCAGTGACAGACAGTGAAGCACTGTAGAGAGGCCTCTGGCACAGACTCGTGGACAGACGAGGCCTCAGGAGCAGACGTGTGGTCAGACGAAGACTCTGGAGTGCAGTGTGTAGCCCACACGCTCAAAATGGCGACCGCCATTACAGGCAGCACAGTAGATATTGGGATGCCCGCCAGGCTCGAGGGTGTGGAGGCCATGGGCATGTGGCTTGGGAGCGTGGGCTCTGCGTGGCTTGGACCTGGCGAGGCTTTGGATGGATGACTGAGGCATGACGAGGCTCTGGGATGTCAGCTGATACATGACGAGGCTCTAGACGATCAGCTGAGAGGTGATGAGAGGCTCTAGTTGAACAGCTGCAATGTGACGTGGCTTTGGAAGGTCAGACGGGACCTGGCGAGGCTCTGGCAAGACAGCCGTGGCTTGGCGAGGCTCTATGATAGCAGCCGTGTCGTGGAGAGGCTCTGTTAGGAGTGCAGCTGTGTCTTGACTTTATTCAGGGAGGTCGGCCGTGACTTGACTTGACTCGGGAGCAACAGAAGTAACGTGACTTGACTCATGAAGAACAGCTGTGATTTGACTTAACACAGAAAACACAGCTGGAACTTGACTTGGCACAGAAAGTGCAGCTCTGACTTGACCTGACACCAGAGGATCAGCCATCACTTGACTTGCTTTGGGTATGGCAGACATGATGAGAGGAGATTCGGATGAGATGACCTTGGCATGATGAGGCTCAGGCGTGGCAGCCATCTTGGCCGGGGACTCAGATGGGGCAGCCATCTTGTGTACTATCTTGGGGATGGCAGCCATCTTGTGAACTGGCTCTCGTCATGCCTCAGTCATCCATGACAGGTGCAGACTCTGGAGCAGACATGACAAGTGCAGGCTGTGGCTTGGCGGTCGCCGTGATTTCGCCAAGTAAGACATGTTCCTGGATCAACATGTTTTGTTGATCCTGGATCAACATTACTGTCCAAAAATATAGACTTAACCCAATCCCTACCCCTAAACCTAACCATAACCACAATTTATTCCTAAAATCAGAAGGAAATGATAGCTAATTAAGAAAGGTGTAGAAGCATCAAACTCTTATCTTAAGTGTAAAACTGATATTTCCTGAAAAATTATCCCTCAATTCTGATTGGCTGATTAAAATGTTGTTCCAGGAACAACAAGGATGTTAATCCAGGAACATGGTGTACTTGGCGAAATCACGTTCACCGTGGCTTGGCAGACGTGACGAGAGCAGGCCCTGGAGCAGCAGCCATCTTGTGAGTAGACTGTGGGATGGCAGCCATCTTGTACTTTTAGAATGAGCAAGCATATAGGGGCGGCCATCTCAAGTATTAGTCAATTACCTCTGCCTAATATCCATGACTGATGAGAATGTGACCATAAGGTACGCTACTGGCTGAAGCGATATATCTTTGAGCAACATGAGCACCAAATGAACGAGTACAATAATATTGAAGAGTAAATAGAATCATTAGATGTCTAGATAAATTATCCTATGAAGGATCTATAATGATTGGCATTCTAACCCAAATGTGAGGTCATAAAGTCAAGTTGAGGTCAAGTTTTTTGAACAGTAAGATTTGTAGTGTTTTTAGGGAAATTTTAGTAAAGCTACAATAAAAAAATTTAATAAAGCTACAGTAAGAACCCGAACAACTACAGCTTACAAAAAACAAAGACAAAACAAAAGGGCGTTGACTTCAGAAGGGGGCAAGGCCAAAATAACAAACATAACAAAACTACCTGTTTTATAAAACAACTACCTAAGCTTCAAAAAAAAAAAAAGAAAACAAAACAAAATACATCTGATTAAACTAACCCCCTAACTAACCAAAAACAGGAGAAAATATGGGCTAGAAAACAAAATGGCACCCACCTTCCTACTAACCCAAACATGAACTAAATTAAAATATTTACAATAAAGCCGCTTCTCTTTAGGCAAAAGTCTCAATCATAGATGTAATCAGAGAGACAATAAGCAGAGGCAGTACTTCAACAATCTCAACACAGTTGAGAGAAAGATACACCAAAACACCAAGCCAAGGTTTCACAAATTTGTCAAGAGAGGACAGGACCTCAGCCACCACACACTTCCAGCCAACTACTGGTCTGAAGGAAGCTGTAGTTTAAATACTCTCTCCTCTCCCACCATCCAATCATCACTGCAGAGCTTTAATTAAGCACAGGTGGAGACACTGGTTCTGCAGGGAGAGGGTAGAAGAGAGAGAGAGAGAGAGAGAGAGAGAGAGAGAGAGAGAGAGAGAGAGAGAGAGAGAGAAAACCCCAACAATATAACACATACCGACGACGGCTCCAGACGTAACAATATATATATATATATATGTATTGTTACGTCTGGAGCCGTAAGGTTCCTTTGTGTGTTTTTTGTATACATATACACTTCCGTTCAAAAGTTTGGGGTCAGTAAGACTTGTAATAGTCTTTAAAGTAGTCTCTTATGCTCATCAAGGCTGCATTTATATATATATATATATATATATATATAGAAAAAAAACAGTAATATTGCAAAATGTTTTTACAATATAAAATAATGTTTTTTATTTTAACATACTTTAAAATAGAATTTATTCCTGTGATGAAGAGCTGAATTTTTATCAGCTGTTACTCCAGTCTTAAGTGTCACATGATCCTTCAGAAATCATTCTAATATGTGGATTTATTATTAGAATGATCAATGTTGGATAATATCAACGGTTGTGCTGCCAAATATTTTTTGGAACCTGTGATTTTTTTTTTTCAGGATTCTTTCATGAATAACAAGTTTAAAAAGTACAGTGTTTATTCAAAATATAAATATTTTATAAAATATATTTTTTGAAAATATATTTTTCATATTTTATATGTAAATTATTTATTATAAACTTTTAATTATTAACTTAATACATCCTTGGTGAATAAAAGTATTACTTTAAAAAAAAAAAAAGAAACAAAAGAAACAATAAAAATGTACAGAACCCAAACTTTTGAGCGATTGGTAATTTTGTTTATATATATATATATATATATATATATATAATCTATATCAAAATAAATGATAAATGTCTTTATCATCACTTTTGATCAGTTTAAAAACACATCATACTGATTTAAAAGTATGCATTTCAAAAAAAAAAAAAAAAAAAAACAGCAACAAAATTTATACTGACTCAAAGTTTTTTTTTTTTTTTTTTTTTTTTCAGACTCATCTGAAAATCCAAATACCCTGGATGCACACTCAAGAAAAAAAAAATATTGATAATAATAATAATAATAAGGAAGGATCATGTGTCACTGAAAACTGAAAAGTAATGATGCTAAAAATTTTGTTTGATCACATGAATAAATTACATTTTAAAATATATTCAAATGGAATAATCACAGTGGGTTTATAAGGTATTCTTTGTAAAGCAGAAATATTTTTATTGTAAAAACTGATATACATGCACAACAGAAGTAAAAGAAAATTGAAAACTAAAAAGTATACTGTATTAATTTTAAAAGAGCATTTAGATTTGATATAATAAATTATTAATCAATTATATATATTCATGTATCCTATTTATTTGAAGGATATTACATTAGTAATATTACATCTGTAGTTATTTAAGTTTAAGTTTATTAATCAGTGATGCTGATGTTTTCTCTTTTTTGTTGAAGACTTCTGGATCTGATGTCATAAACCAGCACAGCAACAGTAGCAACACCCACCAAAGCAGAAAGAGCCAATCGGATCAAAGCTTCAGTAAAACAAGAACAGCAGATACAGTCTTCTGAGGGAAGAAACGATAGCATAAAACAAAACATTTTGCTTCGGCTACTTTTAAAAATATATATAGTGCTGCTGTCATACCTGGACATGTCTGACAGAGTTTGCTGATGTCCAGATGTTTGGTCTGGTTGCTGATGGGATTGTTGATCACACAGCTGTAGGTGTTTTTATCCTGATATTCCACCTCCAGAGGTAGAGAGAGACTGATGCTGAGATCAGACACACTGATGCTGGACAATAAACTGTTTCCTTTGTACCAGGAGAGACTCACATCACTCACATTCACCACTGAACACAACAATGAACAATTCTGGTACAGTCTCTGGTAATGACAGGAACAGGCAGACGAGCTGCAAAATATTGAAAAATAAATTTAATTTCAGTATGTGAAACAACTGTAATTCACTGTATTGGAAAGTGGATTCTGTCACAAAATACAAAAATCCAAATCCAGGCCCTCAAATAGTAAACAAAGTAAAAAGCCTTTATTCTAAGACAGGGCTACATATTGAAAAAATATCAAAATTGAAAAGCATATTCAATATGTAGCCCTGTCTTAGAATAAAAGCTTTTTACTTTGCTTATGTGAGTGCCTGGATGTGGATTTTTGTATTTTGCAACAGGATCCACTTTTCAATTTTGATATTTTGTTCCCTCCCGGGAGCACCCATATTTTGCCTGAGTTTACCTGATGCGCCCCTGGTCAAGAATTTTTCTGTTCATCGAAATGTAAAACTGAATTGAACTATTAAAGAACCAGTGTTATAGAATGCTGATTATCATCACTAATCTGTCATTCTACAATCTATAATCTGCCATTTTTCTCACTATTTATTACACTTTTTTCATTTTCTATTCATTTTTCTCAGATTAATGTCAAAAGACACAGACGCAATTATAATTGAAATGATTATTCTTCAGGGACTGTAATAATTTACAAATGTAGGCTAAATGTTATAAATGTGTTTTGTTTGTTTGTTTGTTTTTTTTTTAATAATAGTATCTCATAATTATTAAGTTTCTATTCAACAATGCAGTTTGTACTTGTACCGTTTGTATCTGTATTGTAGGGTACAAAATTGTGTTAGAACACAATTAGGCATTTGGAAAATTCTACAAGAAAACTTAATTAGTTTGAGCTGTTAAACATACATGAATGTAGCCCATGTGCTCAAGCTGAGTAGCAATGACCAAGTGAAATAGCAGTCACAAAAGTTATTGAGAAGAACTTGGTTTATTACATTAGAAAGTCCATGGCTACAACATGACCCGCCAATCCATGTGGCACTGAGGAAGAGCTTTGTCTCAAAAACGTTTTGCACATTTGCACATTTATTGCACTTTTTGCACATATTTTTATGACCTCTGATACAGCATTTAATAATTTTTTTTTTTTTTTTGAAGAGGTATAAGCCTGGTATACAACCATGTGCGGATCTTAATTGTTTGCTTGCTCCATGTTTATTTGGATGTGCACCGGACCAAATTGGGTTTTAGATTCTGGACATTTGGTGCTGTGACTTTACAACATGACACTAAATGTTCCTAGAGACAGAGCAGGCAGCCTTATTCATAAGTTTAAATGTGTTGAGGTAACTTTGAAAGGAGAGAGAGAAAAAAAAAAAAACAGCAGTATGTCTGGTGCAAAAAAGGCAGAACTTATAAGCAAAAAAAACCAAAGATTATCTGTGATCTGGAAGCTTTTTCAAGTGAGGAATAGGCCAGGATTTCAGTAAACACATTACAGAAGATTCTAAACACTTAGTCTGATGGGAAATTTTTGCCATTGTTGCCAAACAATGTTGCTTGGGCACTTTCCCATCGAGAATGGGCAACAAATTTCTATCTGGATACTTTAGATTGGTCGTGGGCCCTGTGTCTCACCACTGACAGCAACATTGCCCATCTACATTGCTCTAAACATTGCCCTGTGTATCAGCAGCAGCAAACATTTATTGCTGTCACAACATGGATATGTGACGTGTGCGTTTGGTTTATATATCCTGGTGGGGACTTAAACCTGAATACACACACACACAGTCATGGGGTCAAGTCCCCACCTACATTGAGGTCTCCATGGGCACAAAAGCTTATCAGTCATAAAGAATGATTTTTTGTTTGTTTTTGAGAAATTAAAAATCCAGAATGTGATGGATAGGTTTAGGTCTAGGGTTATGTAGGGTGATAAAAAATATGGTTTGTACTGTATAAAAATAATTATGCCTTTGGAGAGTCCCTACAAGGATAGCTGAATATAGCTGACCAGACATTAAAACGTTCTTAACCCTCATCCGTCACTCGGGTCATATTGACCCAAAAACGATTTCTAAAGATTTTTTAAAAATCAGCCGTTGATCGTTTTGGGTCGAGACTCCCTGAATTTTCCTACACTTGGGCCAGGAACACACACAAAAAAATCATGTGAATTCGAGCAGTTTAAGGGGGTGTAAACGGAAAAGTACCCCGGCGTCCCTCGGTAATATCATCTTTGTCCTCGGCCAAAAAGAATAGAAGTTCTGAAAAAATGGCCTTTATAAAAGAATTTAAAAAATGCCCCCCCTGCAGGTTATTTTCTTTAATGTAAAACTTATTTATTCAGCTGTGTGTGTGTGCGTGTATGTATATGTACTTAAACGATAAATAATTCCCAACTCACCATAGACAGTAAGACTGAATGTGTTGAGCGGCTTCTCTCTTTTGCTGCTGGTGACTGTATAAAGTCCAGAGTGTGTGGTTTTGGTGTTTGTGATGGTCAGAGATCCAGTCTGATGATTCACCTTCAGTCTGTCTCTGAATCTCCCACCAGCATTATCATCATAACACTTGCTGTTATTGTTATTCCCATAGATTTTAGCTACGATAATGTTGCTGTGTCCAAACAGCCAATCGATCTCCTCATCTCTCTGAATTTCAGCATCATCAGTGTGCAGAGTGACAGATTCTCCCTCCATCACTGACACTGACTTCACTTCATCAATACCAAACACACCTGGAGAACATACTGAAATATTAATAAACTGGACATTTACTAGATTTGGCAATTATGTCATGTTTAAATTTTCTCTTAAGTCTGTGCAGAAGTATTTGAGTAGGACTTGCAACTTGGTATAGAAATATAGGAGCCAAAATGAATGATGAAAACAATAAAGAACACAATGATGTGCAGGTGAGCAAATGATAATATAAAGAGGACTGAAACCACAAAAATACTTACAATTCAGACTCCATAAGAATAAAAAGAAGAAAATAAATGTATCAAACATTTTCTTCAACAGTTCTCTAAACAGTTTCCCCAACAGAAATGTTATAATAATTGTGTCTTGGCACTCTTGAATATGTGCACGTTAAATGTGCTATTGATCTGTAGAAAAGTCGTTTAATGAAACACTGCCGTGGGCATGAATGATCTCCTCCAGTAGCACCTCCCACAAAGATGGACGTATTTTAGTAATTACTTACTGAAAAAGTTTAAGAACAGTTAATACTGACTTCTGTCCTGCCAAACTTTTCATAAATGTATATTGTTTTCTTTTTTCAAAACAGAATTAATATTGACAACATGATATAGCAATGGCAAAGAGTGCTTTTTCTTCATGATCATCATGATTATAAATGACAAAGAAAGAAAGAAAGAAAGAAAGAAAGAAAGAAAATATAATAATAATAATAATAATAATAATAATAATACCAACTGGGTTACACTTTATTTTATTAATTATTATTATTATTATTATTATTATTGCATTAATTATTTTTAATATTATTATAATTATTGTTATTATTATTGTTGTTGTTGTTGTTGTTGTCGACTGATGATTTTTTATTTATTTTTTATTTTTTTGGAAAGAGTTTACATTCTTTTCTTTCTGTAAAAGTATATTTTTTTTCATATAAGTCTGTGAAGGGAGGTGCTACTGGAGGAGTTTATTCACACTCAATGCAGAGCTTCACTAAATCACTTCACTACAGCATTCGTTTGCTTAGTTACGAAACATTCAGCATTTACTCTCACACTTTGGCTTTGTGAACTACTGATGAAAATGTTTGTTTTCATCTGTTTGTGCTCATGGAGTCTGGCTGGTGAGTATTTTTATGACTTCAGTTCTCTTTATATTACCATTTTTCCCAAACATAATTCTGTTGTTAATTATTTCTGTTAATACTACTACTACTAATATTTTCAAGTTGTATCATACTAATATACTCAAATATATACATTGTATACATTGCAATTACTGTAGAATGAAGAATTATTGTTCCATAACTATTTAAAATAGTTTAAAAATGACTAAAACTAACGTTTTTTAGTCTTAAAATCCTGTGTGTTCTCCAGGTGTGTTTGGTGTTGATGCAGTGAAGTCAGTGTCAGTGACGGAGGGAGAATCAGTCACTCTAAACCCTACTGATACCAAAATACAGGGAAATAATGAGATTGAGTGGAGGTTTGGACCCAAAAGCATTCTCATAGCTACAATCAAAATGAAGGAAAATGACAGCAGATTTCATAATACCGATGCTGCTGAGAGACTCAGAGGCAGAGGGAGATTGAATCATCAGACTGGATCTCTGACCATCACAAACACCAGAACCACAGACTCTGGACTTTATAAAATAACCAGTGGCATAACAGAGACACCACTCAACACATTCAGTCTTACTGTCTATGGTGAGTTAACACACTTTTCAGCGGTCACTTTACTAGTAATGTCCAATGAAAATTAAAAACTTCAGATGGAAATTACATTTTATTCTTTTCTTATATATATATTTTAATAATCAGTTTTACTTGATATTGATTCTTAATTCTATTTTAAACACAATTCGTTATAAATATTAATAGACAAATATAACATCTCTCTTACTTACTGTTAATTGCATTTGAAGAGTTCAAATGCAAAACCAGCTAAATCCATCTGACGTTTTTCTTTAAAATGAGCATTTCTTTCTGGCTACTTTGTATAGAGTTTGAAGTAAAAGTATTTGATGGACGTACACTATGTGTCAGGAGCATTCACTCAGTATCATTATTTCATTTTTGACCGAGATGGCTTTTAGCTGGTTTTGTATCTGAACTCTTCATTTATTCTCTTTTCTTCTAGCTCATCTGCCTGTTCCTGTCATCAGCAGTAACTCATCACAAAATCCTTCATCATCATCAGGATCATCAGTGTCAAATTGTATGTTTCTGTGTTCAGTGATGAAAGTGAGTGATGTGAGTCTCTCCTGGTTCAAAGGAAACAGTTTATTGTCCAGCATCAGTGTTTCTGATCTCAGCAGAAGTGTTTCTTTACATCTGGAGTGTCTGGATGATTCCTACAGCTGTGTGGTGAACAATCCCATCAGCAACCAGACTCAACATCTCAACAACACTCAACTCTGTCAAACATGTTCAGGTACGTCTGTGATAATATTTTGTTTATGTACACATTCACTCACACTAATGACTATGTCTCCTTCACATCTTCCAGATGACTCTGTATCTCTGATAGTGTTGATCTCTGCTGCTGCTGCTGGAGGATCTCTGTTGATTGTAGTTGCTGTCGGGATCTTCTGCATTTGCAGGAAACACAGAAAAACAGACCAAGAAGGCAAGCACTGCATAATTTACCTACTGTGTGTATTATGTAAAACAACACTCAAACATCAGTTCATTCTGTGTTTTGTTTCTGTTGTTACAGTTCAGATCCATGATAGACAGATCGCTTATGCTGATCCAACATTTTACAAAAAACATAAATCGGTAAGAAAAAATATATGAGCACCACAACAGACATTTATAAAAGCAGCAGATCTAATTTAGTGTCCTTTTGTTCTCTTTTGCTCAAATGCGTTTATATAGTAGGGTTACACAAAACCATCATTTAGAGGAATTACAGTACTGTCATGTCACAAACTCTTTTATGTCATCAAAGACACATATACATATATATAAATACATATTAGTGTGTTTTTTGGAGGAAGAGGACGTAAATAAGTTCTTGATAAATAAGTCAGTGAATGTGCATTTGCGTTTTCTTTCAGAGTGTTACAGAGCTGGTTACCGTGGTGTACGCAGGAGTCTCAAGACGTTCATCAACTCCTGATCAAAATTTGATTCTGTTTTTCGATTACTAACATTCTACACCCCAAATACAGAGGCAGGAAACAGATGTTGGGAATCACATGTTATTTGTGAATATATGGACATTAAATGTCATTATGTCATAGACTCACATATAACATGTACACTCGTAAAATAAATAAAGATTACAAAAGGGAGTTTTTACAGTGATGTCATAGAACATTTATTTTTATGAGTGTCAGACAGGGCTGGACAGGACTTAAAATTCAGCCCTGGAAAATTTGGCCTCTAATTTCCCTATGAATGTTTTGCTGGGGTTACAGGGCCTTAAAATAGGACAGAAACAAATACTAATATATATCGCCACACTGCTCTTATGTTAAAAATACGGTGGACATTTTTCTTTTTCTTGAACTAAACTATTCCTAAAACAAGAGTATTTTACTTACCCCCCTGGATGATATTTTTACTTATTTTAAGCAGAATTAACTTAATTTAGTTTTTTACCCCTGGAAACAAGACTAAATATCTAATGTTGTTTTGCTTATCTAGTAAATGCATCTTAATTTAAGAATTTTTAGATTATTTTGACTAGTAACAAGACAAAAATGCTAAGTAAGACAAGTTTTTTTGCAGTGTACCTCCTATTATCCTTGGGGTCAATTTGACTCCATGCCATGTTTAACATTTGTAAATATATGATTAACATAATTTTTTGCTTCAGATTTAATGACTTTTCCTAATTTAATGGGGACAACCCAGTAAACATAAAATTAATGTGACAATATTTTTTCAATGTCCTCTACCCATTTTTTCACATCAGTTTTCTTTGAGGTTAGTTTGATGGCAGGGGTTTTCAAACCCGTTCTGGAGGCCCCCAGTCTGGCACATTTTGTATGTCTCCCTCATCCAACACACCTGATTCAACTCATCAGCTCATTATTAGAGACTGCCTTAGTAGACAAAAATCTGGTACACAATTATGGGCTGCATGTGAAGCACAGTCCATCTATGCCTGGAATATGAAGGTGTACACTGGTAAATCCCCTGGAGAAGCACCCGAAGAAAATAGGGCATGAGGGCTGTACTAGACCTGGCTGAGAGACTGAATGGCCATGACATTATATGTGTGTGTATGTTTTTTTTTTTGGTTTGTTTGTTTTCCCACATCATATGCCCTGCAAAGCAATGCAGATAAAAGGATGGCATGTACCTTCTGGTGGGCTGTAAGAAAAACAGTTGTTCATTCTGTCTATGCTGTTTGTTTTCGGTCAAACTCATATACAGTATTTGCATAAAAAAGCACTTAAAGTCGCATAAAACAAGTCCTGACTTGAGAAATTGTTATTCTTTCCAAATGTTATAAATTACAAAAAATATATACTTATAAATAGTATATAACAAATAAAACACCAAAAACTGATATGCTATTCCAATTTTAGGTCAATCAGTGAGTTTATATGGTAATTTGCGAATTTGTCCATAGTCATGCAATACGTATTATGGATGTATAAGGTATAAGGGGCAGGGAGTGGGGGGTGTTTATAGGGGGTATTTAAAAGGCCTATTTAAGTAGTCAACAAAGGCATAAATGACCTGACACAAACCTTTCAGTTAAAAAAAAGTTTCAAATTTCACTTGAAGGGGTCAAATTGACCCCAGTGGAAAAAATATGTTAGCGGATTTTAGGGTAACAGGAGGGTTAAAGAAACCCCTTAATTAATGATGATCTACCCCTGTGAAACATTATAACAATAGCCCAGTTAACAATGGGATACTGATGGATTTTAATTCATGGCTTTTGAGCAGTGTTTTTGTCTTATTTATGTTTTTGTTATTTTCAATATGTTTTCAATATGTTGTGACTCTGCTGATATAGATGAATCTGCTGCAGTGCCCCTAGTGGATGAACATGTTAATATTATTATCACGTATTATATTTTATGTAAAAGTTCTTAAAAAGCTGAAATGCATCTGTATTTCATATTAACTACTTTAGTACTGTATTTCTTATTAACCTATTTCTGTACAATGTTAAGTAAACATGCTTTTATATAATCTTTTTAAAAATATTCTTCAGGTCTCTTTCTTGACCTCTGAAATAGATGTAGCAAACATTACAACATTGTATTTGTACCATCATTCATCTCTTGCTTCATAAATACTGAAATCTTATATAAAATCTGTTCAAAACTATTAAAGTCTCATGTATAAAAAATGGTTTCAGATTATAGTATCTTTAGGTAGCTTTCACATGAGCACCCAAAAACACTAATATAAGCATTGAGAATAGCAAATCTATACAGGATGTGTCACTAACAATAACATCCACTGCTTTAGTATGATATTAAACAAAATCACTTCATATTCATCCTCGATTCTGCATTTAGTGACACATATTCATTAAGTATTCGTTTTTTTTTTTACTTTTAGTTACTTAGAGTTTTATTATTTGTATTACCTTGCAACTTCTATGTAAAAGCAAGACCCAACAGTTGGTTGCCCACAAAGTACTGTACAATACTCCTCGTATAAGATTAATGTTCAACAAAACAAGTCACAGAATAAGTAGACACTTTTATCTAGAAAATAAATGCTAGAGACTTTTATAAATACTTTTTTTTTTTTTTTTTTTAAGATGACAAACATTGTTCTCATCATGTCTGAGGGTGTTTCTGCTGAAAAGACACTGTTAATCAGTTCTAGGTAGATGTTGACCACTGGAGTGCAAAAAGTGCACAAAAAAAAAAAAAGAAAGAAAGAGAGAAGCTAAGAAAAAAAAAAACTTACCACATTTGCTTGGTTGCAAAAATAAATGTGTGAACATGAGTCAGTTCTTCAGTTTATATTCCACTCTGCTCTAGTTTGATCTTTATCTGTCATTACAACTATTTTAACACATTTTCACATTCATATCAGTTTAACCCCATGATGCACAGATGTTTGGCCTGTTTCAGTATGTCCATTGTCCTGCAGTTTGTAAAACTGTTGTTTGGTTTAGTTTGGCTTTGGTCCATTAGTTTTCCACTCTCCACAAACCACAATGAAACTCCACAGAGCAACTAAATCACAGACACCAGCCACATCAGTCACTGAATCACCACATGAAACAATTTTCAGCAAGAGATCTGAATCCAAATGCTTTACATGAACAAAACATTCATTTTGTGCAAATACAGAAGCAAGATATTTATTCTTCAGCCTCATTATTGTGACCTGATACAAAAGAACATTAGATTTGCAAACACCAACCCACTGAATATTGAATATTTCTTGCATGGTCTTGCATTCACCTCATGATTGATCAAATATGCTGCATCCCAAAATACAGTATCGCCATCATTCTGTTATACTTACAATTGTTCATTTAGCACAAACTTTTAACAAGAAAATACAACAGACTATGCTTTTTATTGCAAAATAAATACATACAGGTCCTGGTGATATAATTAGAATATCTTCAAAAAGTTGATTTATTTCACTAATTCCATTCAAGAAGTGAAACTTGTATAATGTATACATTCATTCCACACAGACTGATATATTTCAAGTGTTTATTTATTTTCATTAGGATGATTATAACTGACAACTAATGAAAACCCAAAATTCAGTTTCTCAGAAAATTAGAAAATTGTGAAAAGGTTCAGTATTGAAGTATTGACACCTGGTGCCACACTCTAATCAGATAATTAACTCAAAACACCTGCAAAGGCCTTTAAATGGTCTCTCAGTCTAGTTCTGTAGGCTACACAATCATGGGGAAGACTGCTGATCGCATTCCTTGTGTCAAGCCACTCTTGAACAACAGACAGCGTCAGAAGCGTCTCGCCTGGGCTAAAGACAAAAAGGACTGGACTGGTCCAAAGTTATGTTCTCTGATGAAAGTAAATCTTGCATTTCCTTTGGAAATCAGGGTCCCAGAGTCTGGAGGAAGAGAGGAGAGGCACAGAATCCACATTGCTTGAGGTCCAGTGTAAAGTTTCCACAGTCAGTGATGGTTTGGGGTGCCATGTCATCTGCTGGTGTTGGTCCACTGTGTTTTCCGAGGTCCAAGGTCAACGCAGCTGTATACCAGGACGTTTTAGAGCACTTCATGATTCCTGCTGCTGACCAACTTTATGGAGATGCAGATTTCATTTTCCAACAGGACTTGGCACCTGCACACAGTGCCAAAGCTACCAGTACCTGGTTTAAGGACCATGGTATCCCTGTTCTTAATTGGCCAGCAAACTCTCCTGACCTTAACCCCATAGAAAATCTATAGGGTATTATAGAGGTTTAAATCAAGAGCTTGATTTCTTGCAGTGGCTTACTCTGCAGTCTGTAGCTAGTAAAAGTTGCTTCTCCACAGGTAGTGTCTGTAGCTTGCCCAATTGTGCAGGTAAACAGATCCACTCTGGAAACGGTTTTTTGTTGTAAAGAAAAATATAAAAATTCTCCAGCTTTATTCCACAGGGTTACAAAACAAAAGAAGCGGCTGGCTAACACACTTGTAGCAACTAATCGCTAAAGAGCAGGTAAGAAAACCGTTAGCTTCTCCGGTATCAGGCTCTGACTGCCTGCTCTTCGCAAAAAAAAGAAAACACACGCAAGTGTTCTTAAAGGGGAAGTGTACCTTTTTGCTAAATATACTGAATCACATAAAACATGAATAACAGTAAGCCTTTAACGTTTTAACCATTAATTAAACTCAGAAATGATATTATTAATCATGAAATACTATAGACTTACATATTATTGAATTATGCATATTACCAACACATTTTTATCATATTAACTGAAAACAAAAAGTACTTCTGCCTCTACAGGTATTGTGAAGAGGAAGATGTGATATGCCAGACCCAACAATGCAGAAGAGCTGAAGGCCACTATCAGAGCAACCTGGGCTCTCATAACACCTGAGCAGTGCCACAGACTGATCGACTCCATGCCACGCCACATTGCTGCAGTAATTCAGGCAAAAGGAGCCCAACTAAGTATTGAGTGCTGTACATGCTCAAACATTTCATGTTCATACTTTTCAGTTGGCCAAGATTTCTAAAATCCTTTCTTTGTATTGGTCTTAAGTAATATTTTAATTTTCTGAGAAACTGAATTTGGGGTTTTCATTAGTTGTCAGTTATAATCATCAAAATTAAAAGAAATAAACACTTGAAATATATCAGTCTGTGTGGAATGAATGTATACATTATACAAGTTTCACTTTTTGAATGGAATTCGTGAAATAAACCAACTTTTTGAAGATATTCTAATTATATGACCAGCACCTGTATATACATAAACAAGAATGACTTAAATACAACCACTACATGAAAAGAATTCACAAGCGATGAAACCTTTAGTGAATACACATTCAAACCTTAAAAACATATTTTAAAAGGTGAAATAGGTTAAAAATATTAACCTCATCATGTCTGTGGGTGTCTCTGTTGAAAACAAACTGTAGTTCTAGGAAGATGTTGGCCATTAGAATGAAAAAAAAAAAAAAAGATGAGTGTGAAATGAGAAGCTGAGAAGAAAAACATCTGACCTCAGTCACGAAAACTGTGTGGCCAGTCACACAGTAGCAAAAATAAATATGTGAACATTAGTCAGTTCTTCAGTTTATATTCCACTCTGCTCTGGGTTGATCTTTATCTCTCATCATAACTATTTTAAAACATTTTTCTAAACATGTCTCTTGAACCCCACGATCCAAAGATGTCTGGCCTGATCAAATATTTCCATGGTGTTCAGCTGTTATTATCAATGTTTGGTCCAGTGGTTTTCCACTTTCCACAAACCATAATCAAACTCCACAGACCAACTAAACCACCGACATCAGCTGCATCAGTCACTGAATCACCACATGAAAGAGTCTTGCTCCTACAGCAAGAGATGAGTTCAATACAGTAATCTGATTGATTCACATCAAAAAAACATGTATTTTGTATGAATATAGTATCATGTGATCAATCGAGAGCAGATGAGAGAGAAGAACTGCAAGTGTAGAGACACTTTGACCTTTAAACACAAAGTGGTTTAATGAACTTGCTGATATAAATTCAGAAAAATAGTCATTTAACAAACTGAAGCTCTCAAGAGCCAAAAAGATCCTGATACTTCTACTTTTATACATGTGAATGTGTGTATGAGAGATGGAGTGTGAAAACCACAGAAGAAACTGACCAGTACATTGGAAATATTGTTTTTAATATTAACCAATAGCATTCAGATCTGCTTCATATAATATAATCAAATCATGTTGATGTCACATTTAAAAAAAAAAAAACATAACAGTACATAAGAGTACACAGATAATGACACATTGTACAGGATCTACATCTGTGTTGAGTGAAGAGACAAACTAATTCTGACTCAATATGATTCACTACTGTTTTATCACTGTTTTGAACAATTTTGTCAGTTTTGAATATTTAGAATTGATTTTTGACAGTTTATTGTGATCCATAAAAAGTCACTGTGTGAATGACATAAACTAAAGGTCAAAAGGTCAAACATCACACACAGTTTGTCATTATGAGAGTTAGACAGGTTTTATTGGGTGTTTTTATTTATTTATTTATTAACAAATAAACATGCCAAAATCTTTGTTCAATTTCAGATTCAGTCATTTTAACTTTAACAGAAAGTATATCTTTACTAAAGACCCTGCTGGAGCGCCAACTAGTGTCTGAAGATGGAAAACCAAGGCCTTGTGGATATTTCAGATTTTTGTGTATATGAAAAATGGTATATTTTCATAATCCAATAAGAATTTATAAATATATTTTACTAAATTATTTTATGTGTACTGTGATTACTGCCTGATCCTGTTTATGATTTTTAATCAGATTTGTTGAGGTCGTCATCACCAGAAGTTCCCGGGGAAAAGCTGTGTATTATTCAGTGATCTGTGTGTTTGATCAGGAAATATTAACATTATATAGCAGCTCATTTTCCTCACTGAACTCTAATGAAATATCTTTAATGTCTGTCACTGCTGTTGTTTGAAATCCTTTGTTTCCACAGATGAATTAATGAAATGGTTTTCTCCAAACAACACTGTCATTTTAAAATACATGGACATTCATAATACTTGCATTTTTGAGCATTTTCAGTGTATATGCATTTTCATTGGCTCATGGTATGTACTGTTTGCTCCTTTTAGGTTAGTGCTGTATGGCCTGTTCACACCTGCTGGTGGATGATGAAACTACACTTATCTACAAACACAAGGCAACGCCCTTCTTTGAATGACATTCAAACATATGTGTGTAGTCTGACGAAATAAAAGTATTTTGTAGCAACATGCACAACTGCACATATTTTAATATTTTATATTTAACCAGTGACTGATTATTTTTAGATGCTTTCATGATGATGTTGTACAGCAACATGTGTCTCCTAATGCAGATGATGTTGCTTTAGCTCCCTCTTGTGACTGAATATAGAAACACATGACATTTTTAATTGCTCTCACTGATTTGTTAGGCCTTTAAACACTGATATATGGGAATTTATTCAATAATAACTTATTTTAATTGTTTATATATTAATCAATATCAATCCAAATCCATTTCAAGGAAAATCTGCTCACTCTGCTGCAATATTTGAAAAGCATCTGGGCAGATATTTTGGGCATCCATGACCAAGTCCAGTCTATTTGAATGGAGAAATCTTGAAATCTTAAATCCTTCATGAAACTGAAGCTCTCAGGAGCCAAAAGTGTCAAAGCAAACTTAAGTTACTTCTGCTTTTATGCACTTGAATGTGTGTGAGAGATACAAGTGTATAAAACAGAGCAGAAACTGACCAGTGCATCAGGAAGTTTGATTTTAGTACTGAACAATGAAATTCAACATATGTGAAGATTATAGAATAGACAGACTTTGTTTGTACGGTGTTAAACTTTTCAGTCATTTTAAAGCGGTTTATAAGGATCCTGCTGAAGCGACAACTAGTAGGTATGTGCCGAATGAGACTTTTGAAGCAGTGAGGCTTTCACAGCAAACTGCGTTGATGCTTCAAAGCTTTTGGTACAGTTCTGTACTCCACCATCTGGTGGTCAATAAAAGTTCTTACACAAAATGTGTCATTTAGATGTTTTGTTCATTGTGTCATTGTAAGGTTTATTTGTGAATTTTATAAGCATAAATGTCATTAGCAAGGTGGCGTGTGTGTGCAGCGATAGAGTTTCCAAAATGTATTGTATTTTGCACAATACAATGACAAAGGTTTTATGTTCTTTGTTTTTTACTTGCATCAAACTTCTGTCTTTTCACCTCCAAAATAAATTGTTTAATACGTCAATAGGTTAAACTAACGTAATTTTTCATTGCACCATTTCTGTGTCTTCTTTACAGCAGAATACAAAAATGCACAAATACAAATGCAATTATTTGTTAATTAATTAATTATATATATATATATATATATATATATATATATATAAATGTTTGTGGTTGAGGAAGGACTTTTGTCCTTTATCAAGGTGTTTTAATATTCATTCAGACAAAAGACAGCGCAATCCATAAGCTTTGTATTTGAGCCTGGCGTGACGTGTCAGTGAGGTAATGAAGCTTCGTTTTCAAAGATCACGTGACAGCCTCATTTCGAAACGTGTGTCGACACCAGGTCGATCTACCCATCCCTACCAAATAGTGTCCGAATATGGAAAAACAAGGCCATAGAAACTGGAAACTTTGTAAATCCCAAGTGCTCAAAATTTACATAATCTAATAAAAACATATATTTCTAATTTAGGTATGAGAATCACAGCCTGATCGTGTTTTTGATTCAGATTTGTTGTGATAATCATCACTAGATGCTTCTGTGAAAAATGTTCAGTATATTGTTCAGCAATTTGTGTATGATCAGAAAATATGAAGAGTTCAGATGCAAAACCAGCTAAATCCATCTGACATTTTTTATTATTTTTTTTTTTTTAAATGAGCATTTCTTTCTGGCTACTTTGTATATGTTTCTATGTAAGTAATGTCTGGTACTTCTGATTGGGCTGAGGCTGGTATTTTAGCGAGTTTGAAGTAAAAGTATTTGATGGACGTATAATATGCGTCAGGAGCATTCACTCAGTATCATTATCTCATTTTTGACCGAGATGACTTTTAGCTGGTTTTGCATCTGAACTCTTCATATAAAAGGATCTCATTATATAGCAGAACTCTGAATAAATGTGTTGAATGTCAGTCATAGATATGGTGACTGAATTCATCTTTGTTTCCAGAGATGGATTCTTGAAATGGTCTTCTCCCAGTAACATTTTTTTAACATGTGCTTTTAAAATAAATGGACATTTATAATACCTGCATATTTTGAGAATTTTCACTGTATATGTATTTTCAGTGACTGGTGGTGTGTATTTTTTGCTCTCATGTTAACATATTAATTGAAAGTGTTTTATTTTGTAATACAGTATTTGTTGTTTCTTTATTTTTATGTTTTGGTGATTTTTTTACAGCAACATATGACTCTCCTGTTATGGATGATGCTGCTTTAGCTCCCTCTTGTGACTGAATATGGAAACACATTATGTTTCAGTACACAATCCATGTGTATGCTTACACTGCCATTGATTTTTACCCGTAGGTGCCAAAAAATGTCTTAATGTGTGACGCCCATGCAGAGCCATTTTGTAGACACAGAAAAGCCCTGCACAAGAATATACTGTTTTTAAATTCATAGAAATTGTTTGCTTTTGACACACATACAGTACATTTATTGTAATGCTGATATAATGGATTATGTAAGTCAGACTCAAAAGCTCAAGGACTGTGGTTTGTGCTTTTGTTGTGTTTTGTTTGTGCTTGTGGTGTTAGGAGTTTATTGAGGCAAAAGCCATTTTAGTTAATGGTGAGAACTTGTCTTAAATGATCTATTGATTTATTTAAACTAACACTTTTACCAGCAGAGATTTAATGTCACAGTCTCTGGTGAGTCTCTGGTGATTTCCTTTACTATTGTTTTTGAAATATTTTATCTTGGTCACTGATATTTATTATTTTATGATTGATACTGACAACTGTGGTGTCAATAGTGTAAATTACGGAGTTAGATACAATGTAAAAAGCTACTTTTTCAAGTTTTCTCTGCTGCTTCCCAATTTGCCTATTTAGCCTGTACTATATCCTAAAAATATAGATACCTTTGAGTGTGTAGAAGAGTAATCAAGCTTTAAAAAATAAACTGTCGCATATACTTGTCTCATTAAATTTACACTGCTTAAAAAAATTCTTCCTACCTTATTGGAGGGGAAAAAAATCATGTTGATTTGCCAGTCATGTGTCTTCCATGTGAGCTCTTACTAAAAATTAACTATGGTTAATTTTGGTTAATTAGGTTAATTTTTGCTGACTCTAACCATTAGGCCACAGCTGCCCCAAACTACGGACCAAACATGAAAAAAAAACAAGGCCTTAAAAATGTTTTTCTTTTTAATAATCTGTATATTAGTATTAAATATTTCCATAATCTCGTAAAAAATCAATATTTTCCTAAATGGGTCATACATAACATTTATCTTTAACACTGATCTTATCAAACTGATGATGTTCCCAAAGCTGGATTCATGAAATGGTCTATTTTCAATTAACATTTTGCTTTAATTATACTAGAACATTCATAACACTTTTATGTTAATAATTTACAGTGAAAGTATTCTGTAGGTCATGGTGTGTTTTAATTTCTCTCTTCTCTGCTGGTTAGATGTTGTAACTACACAAATATCTTCTATTGAAGGCAATTCAAATAATTTATGTATTCTGATTAAGTAATGGCATATGCAAGTAACATATAAATTGCTAGTATTTAATTATTACATTTTACCAGTGAATCATTCTTTCTTGGGTGTTTTCAAGATGATGTTGTACAGCAACACGTGACTCTCCTAATGCATTTGATGACGTTGCTGTGGCTCCCCCATGTGACTAAATATGAAAATCGCTCTTTCACTGCAATATTTTAGTCCACTGGGAGCTGATATGTGGAAGCTTTATCCCTTTTTCGACGAAAACAGTTGTGTTGCTTATCGTGTGCCATCGTGTGCTGAAAAAGATGAAGTGCATATAAAAACCATTTCTTGGCAGCACTTGAGAATCATAAAAACCTTTCTAGATGCTACTTTTAAACTGTAAAATAACCAAAATAAAAATGTAAACTGTAAAATAATAAAAAAATGCATATAAATCGAACACAAAACATTATTATTATTATTATTATTGTCACTGTAATTACCATTTACCACAGGTTCATTCAGTGAATAATTAGGGCCCGAGCACCGGTGGTGCGAGGACCCTCATGGAATTGCTCCGTTTATTATTATTATTATTATTATTTTTATTCTTCTTCTTCTCCAAAATGAATCGCATTTTTGAGGGCCTAAACATGCCCGAAAAGTCATGAAACTTTGCACACGCATCAGACCTGGCGAAAATTTACGTCTGATATGGGTTTCAGAAGTGGGTGTGGCAAAATGGCTCGACAGCGCCACCTATTCACTTTCTATGAAGTGCCCCTCCCGCTACGTTTCACGTACATGTATGAAAATTGGTACACACATGTAACGCACCAATACCCACAAAAAAGTCTCTTGGAGGAAAATCCGAAACGCAACAGGAAGTCAGATATTTTTCATTTTCTCAGCAAATTTTGTGTCATTTTTGCCATTTCCAGGCGTCGTATTAAAACGAACTCCTCCTAGAGATTTATTCAGATCAACACAAAATTTGGTCAGTCTAATCTAAAGCCTTTTGTGACGTTAAATTGCGAAGATCTAGAGTTTTCGTTGGAGGGCGTGTCCGTGGCGGCCTGTCAAATTTCGATGATTCGCCATGAAAAAGGAAGTGGTTATAACTCAGCCATACAATGTCTGATCTGCCCCAAACTTCACATGTTTGATAACAGTCTGGTCCTGAAGACATGCCCATGCTCATATTCACTTTTAATCATAGCGCCACCTACTGACAACAGGAAGTGACATGTTGTACTCTGTAATGAACTCCTCCTAAATTTTTATTCAGATCAACACCAAATTTGGTCAGTCTACTCTAAAGGCCTTTGCAATGTTAAATTGTGAAGATCTTGAGTTTTCGTTAGAGGGCGTGTCCATGGCGGCTTGACAAAGTTCGATGTTTCGCCATGGGAATAGAATCTGTTATATCTCAGCCATACGAAGTCCGATCTGCCCCAAACTTCACATGTTCGATAAGAGTCCTGGCCTCAACACATCTAGAGGCCAATATTCAGTTATTATCATAGCGCCCCCTGTTGGCAATAGGAAATGACTTATTTTACACTAACTTAAACATGCAATGTCTCATCTGCACCAAACTTCACATGTTTGGTAAGAGTACTTGCCTGAAGACATCTAAGGACCAATATTCAGATATAATCATAGCGCCACCTGTTGGCAACAAGATATGTAATGTCTTACACTAGCTCAAGCATACTGTGTTCAATCTGCACCAAACTTCATATATTTGACAAAAGTGCTGGCCTGAACTCATCTACATGCCAATATTCAGTTATAGACATAGCGCCACCAACTGGCAGCAGGAAGTTTGGCACATATTCATGACTTTGAGATATTCCTCCTAAATTTACTATGTGAAAAGCATAGTGCCCACCATTCACCACCGATCGGCGGTGAGCCCGGGTGCGAGGGCCCGTTCATCGCTGCTTGCAGCTTTAATTGATTTTATAGCTCCATTTTCAGTCCCTGCTATTTCTGCTTACAACTAACAACTAGAATACAAATTTATTTTATGGTACTTCTCTTTTTTTAACTGTATCTGGTCATATTCAGTCTACTCTGAAGATTTGATGTAGTGCATTAATCAGAGAACATACAGTATGCAGCAAAACATTCAACAGAATTTGTCTTTATTTATTTATTTATTATTTGTTTTGTAACAGTCACATATAATTGTATATTTAGGCACACTGTTTATGCATTGCATTAAAAAAAAAAAAAAATAAATAAATAAACAGTTTTTAGAAAACAAAAGCTGTATCAGTGTCTATTCAGTAGAGGACAGAAATTATCCAAAATTAATATCAGCGATATATCAGTATTTTACATGAGCATTTATTCATCAAGCAAATGATTTTGTCAAAATTAATAAAATCACATTATCATATCACAACTAGGACTGAATAACACACTTTCTCCATCTTAATTTGCTACAAGTGCAATAAAGCTGATTTCAACTGCTTCAGCATGAAAACAAAGGCACTGTACACATGGATCATGTGATCTCAGCTTTGGAGAAACACTGTGATCAATTCTGACCATCAACACAATCTGATACTGGTGTTAAATATATATATAAAGCAGTGAATACAATAGTTAGAGAAACACTGCTGTGGTAAAACTTCTTATAAGGCAAGGCAAGTTTATTTATATAGCACATTTCATACACAAAAGGTAATTTTGTATGTAAAAGGTAATAATTATGTAAGTGCTTTACATAAAACTAAGTAGAATAGTCATACAAACTAATAAAAACAATCACAAAAAAGGAAGTAGAATAATCAAAAACAATAATCACAACAACAAAAAAAAAACTTTTAAAATGATTTAAAAATTGATATTAAAATTGATATAAAAAAGCATATGATACTTTGACACTCACTGTCTACAATCACACAAAATCAAAACTGTGAGTCAAACTAATACTGTGCTAAACAGAGTAACAGGTATGACGTGTAACATGATGATAAAATGATATTTGAAAAACATTTTGATAAACATGTTTCTTGGTTCTAAAACAATGAAGTTTATCAGCTCAACACAGATTAATTTCTCACTTTCATTGGACGGATTTTAGAGGCTCATAAAAGCAGAAACATGTTTGTGTTGTAGCTGGAGCTGAAATGTTGATGATGTCAGAGTGATTGACACTGATGGGCGGGTCTTATGTTATTAAAGTGAACTCGTCCCCTCCTCATCATTCACTACATCCAGATTCTCTCCACCCAGCAGCGGCATCACAACAGTCACTGATTCATTCACTCGCTCTTCTGTGGAATCTGAAGAAAAATACAGAGACAATGACAAATTAAAAACAGAAGATGCACTGTTGTGAATTTTGTTATATATAAGATGCAAACTAAAAAAAATAATGACAAGCTTTTGCAATAAGAAAATCATTTAATGCAGATTGTCAGCAGCACATTTTGTTCATTTGATAGGATCAAAGGACTTTTCTTAAATTTTTGTGAACTCAGTAATGCTTCTATGAACATATGCAAACTGAAACGTAAAGTTTAATTGGATATTTTACACTTCTACATATTGAATCTTTGTAGCATTAAAATCATTTCTCTCAGGACAGTCACTCTTTAATTCACTTACAGTCAATTTGTTTGAAATCTGAATGAAAAAACTGAATGAAGCTAAATCACACACATCAGATCATGATATTGTTGTAAAATTAAAGATATTCAGCACAAACAACTGAATCTCACCATTATTTTCATTCATCACTGATTTCAAATGAAGAGATTATAATTTGAAATGAAGAGATTATAACAAGTCAGTTAAGTTTCATTAAGGATGTCAATATCAGAGGGAGAGCGGAGACAATTAATAACAGAGCACACTGTATATTTAAGAAAACTGCACTCACAAATTACCTGGATGTGCTCTCATGTTAATGCACTCTCAACATTTAAAAAAAAAAAAAAAAATGACTATAAAGAAAATAAATGTCTGTCTGAAAGCTGCGTGTGCAGGCGGTGTCTCATGTCGCCCCTCAGCACGTTGCAAGCACTTGTCAGCTGCCTATATTGCCTATGCCAGGATCTGCCACTGTACTAATTATGTGACATTAATAACTATAATATTTTAGAACAAAATACATGTTTTAATATACATTTAATATTTATAAATACAGGTAAATTATTTATACTTAATTGGTGTATTCATTTCCTGCTCCGCATTAAATAATTTTGAACCAACTGGATAAATTAAGGAAAATGCATATTGAATGTGAAAATACAGTCACACACTATAATGTGAACCTTTGCCTATTAAAAATTCAGTTCAGTGTAAAACTGTTCATTCAGTGCATCATCACTCTTACACTTGTGTACATTTTACAAAATAAACTGAAAGACAGTTACTTACATTGTAGTAAAACCATGAATTTCCTGCACAAGATCTCTCTGCTGCTGTTGATGATCCGTAGTTTATAGAGTCCAGTGTGTTTATCTGAGATGTTTGTGATGGTCAGTGATCCAGTCGTGTTGTCCAGCTTCAGTCTACCTTTGAATCTCTCATCAGCACCATCATGTGTCTCTACAGTCCCTCTGCTGATCTGAGCAATGAGCTTGTTTTCATTTCTAAACATCCACTGAATCTGATCATCTCTCTGTATTTCAGTATGGGGGTTTAGAGTGACAGATTCTCCCTCATTCACTAATTTGTTCTCCACTTCATGTGTCACAGCAGCACATAGAAACAAAGAAATTAGGAGATTATAACAAGTCAGTAAAGTTTTATGAAGGATGTGTGTGTGTGTTTGTATACACATGTACATGCAGTAGTGGTTCTGGTTTATTTGTTGTCCTACGCAAAATAAGACACGTCACTCCCAAAAGGTGTAAAGATGCAACATTACATACATTTTATACACTTTTATTGTTGAACTATATAAACACTTAACTTAAATAACTATTAAATAATAAAAAATACCTACAAAACAAAAAGTTTCTACATCATGAAATTTGTATATTCACCATATAACAATGGATCCTTCATTTCTTTACAATTTAAATGTTATTTTATTGTCAGTTGTGGAAGTCTGATTGGTTAATAGCTTCTAGCAACAATAAAACCATGAGAAAAAAATAATTCTAGAGCAAGAGCACATAGAGATTTGTGAGTGCACACTATCTGATGGACAGCAGAGCAAATTAATAACACACTGTATATTTGAGACTGTGTATCTAGTTTTGTGAGTGAAGGAAATCATCCTGCAAGCAGAGAGAACACGCATTACCTGGATGTTTATGGACTCTTAACATTTAAAAAATGCCATGAATTAACTATAAAGAAAAGAAGGAAGTCGTGTCTGAAAGCTGCATGTGCAGGTGGTGTCTCATGCCATGACTCAGTGCATTGCAAGCCCTAGACAGCTGATTATATTGCCTATGCCAGGATCTGCCACTGTACGAATTATGTGACATTAATAGCTATAATATTTTAGAACAAAATACTTGTTTTAATACAAATCCAATATTTATAAATACGGGTAAATTATTTATATTTATTTGGTGTATTAATTTCCTGCTCTGCTTTAAATAATTTTGAACCAATTGGATAAATTGAGGAAAATGCATATTGAATGTGAAAATACAGTCACACACTATATTGTGCACCTTTGCCTATTAAAAATTCAGTTCAGTGTAAAACAGTTCATTCAGTGCATCATCACTCTTACACTTGTGTACATTTTACAAAATAAACTGAAAGACAGTTACTTACATTTTACTGAAACATTGAATTTCTTGTACAAGGTCCCTCTGCTGCTGCTGCTGATCTGTAGTTTATAGAGTCCAGTGTGTTCATCTGAGATGTTTGAGATGGTCAGTGATCCAGTCGTCTTGTCCAGCTTCAGTCTATCTTTGAAACTCTTTTCATATCCATCATATGTCAGTACAGTCCTTTCTTTGATTTGAGCAATGTCTTCATTTCTAAACATCCACAGGATCTGATCATCCTTCTGTATTTCAGTATCAGGGTTTAGAGTGACAGATTCTCCCACATTCACTGATTTCTCCTCCACTTCGTCTGTTACAGCAGCAGATAGAAACAAAGAAATTAGGAGATTATAACAAGTCAGTAAAGTTTTATGAAGGATGTGTGTGTGTGTTTGTATACACATGTATATGCAGTAGTGCTTCTGGTTTATTTGGTGTCCTACGCAAAATAAGACATGTCACTCGCAAAAGGTGTAAAGATGCAACATCACATACATTTTATACACTTTTATTGTTGAACTATATAAACACTTAACTTAAATAACTATTAAATAATAAAAAATACCTACAAAACAAAAAGTTTCTACATCATGAAATTTGTATATTCACCATATAACAATGGATCCTTCATTTCTTTACAATTTAAATGTTATTTTATTGGTCAGTCGTGGAAGTCTGATGGTTAATAGCTTCTAGCAACAATAAAACCATGAGAAAAAAATAATTCAAGAGCAAGAGCACATAGAGATTTGTGAGTGCACACTATCTGATGGAGAGCAGAGCAAATTAATAACACACTGTATATTTAAGACTGTGTATCTAGTTTTGTGAGTACAGGAAATACTCCTGCAAGCAGAGAGAACACGCATTACCTGGATGTTTATGGACTCTTAACATTTAAAAAATGCCATGAATTAACTATAAAGAAAAGAAGGAAGTCATGTCTGAAAGCTGCATGTGCAGGTGGTACCTCATGCCATGACTGTGCATTGTGAGCCCTAGCCAGCTGATTATATTGCTTATGCCATAATCTGCCACTGTACTAATAATGTGACATTAATAACTAATATTTTAGAACAAAATACATATTTTAATATACATTCAATATTTATAAATACAGGTAAATTTTTTATACTTAATTGGTGTATTAATTTCGTGCTCTGCATTAAATAATTTTGAACCAACTGGATAAATTGATGAAAATGCATATTGAATGTGAAAATACAGTCACACACTATAATGTGCACCTTTACCTATTAAAATTCAGTTCAGTGTAAAACTGTTCATTCAGTGCATCATCACTCTTACACTTGTGTACATTTTACAAAATAAACTGAAAGACAGTTACTTACATTTTATTGAAACACTGAAATCCTTGTACAAGATCTTTCCGCTGCTGTTGATGATCTGTAGTTTATAGCGTCCAGTGTGTTCATCTGAGATGTTTGTGATGGTCAGTGATCCAGTCGTCTTGTCCAGCTTCAGTCTACCTTTGAATCTCTTTTCGTATCCATCATATGTCTCTCTAGTCCCTCCGCTGATTTGAGCAATGAGATCGCTTTCCTGTCCAAACATCCACAGGACCAGATCATCCTCCTGTATTTCTGTATTTTCAGTATGGGGGTTTAGAGTGACAGAATCTCCCTCTTTCACTAATTTCTTCTCCACTTCATCTGTCGCAGCTGCACATAGCAACAAAGAAATTAGGAGATTATAACACGTCAGTAAAGTTTCATTAAGGATGTGTGTGTGTGTGTGTGTGTGTGTGTGTGTGTGTTTGTTTACACATGTATATGCAGTAGTGGTTCTGGTTTATTTGGTGTCCTACGCAAAATAAGACTTGTCACTCCCTTAAAGATGCATCATTACATACTTTTTCTACACTTTTATTGTATAACTTTATAACACTTATCTTAAATAACTATTAAATAATAAAAATACCTACAAAACAAAAAGTTGCTACATCATGAAATTTGTATATTCACCATATAACAATGGATCCTTAATTTCTTTGCAATTTAAATGTTATTTTATTGGTCAGTTGTGGAAGTCTGATGGTTAATAGCTTCTAGCAACAATAAAACCATGAGAGAAGAGAAATCAAGAGCAAGAGCACATAGAGATTTGTGAGTGCACACTATCTGATGGAGAGCAGAGCAAATTAATAACACACTGTATATTTGAGAGTGTGTATCTAGTTTTGCGAGTGAAGGAAATCATCCTGCAAGCAGAGAGAACTGTGCTCACACATTATCTGGATGTGCTCTCATGTTAATTAACTCTCAACATTACAATAATGCCATGAATAAACTAAATAGATAAAATAAGACTAATGAACAAACTGGATAAATTGAGGAAAATACAAAATAAATGTGAAAATACAGTCACACACTATAATTTGCACCTTTGCCTATTAAAATTCAGTTCAGTGTAAAACTGTTCATTCAGTGCATCATCACTCTTACACTTGTGTACATTTTACAAAATAAACTGAAAGACAGTTACTTACATTTTACTGAAACATTGAATTTCTTGTACAAGATTCTTCTGCTGCTGATGATCTGTAGTTTATAGAGTGCAGTGTGTTCATCTGAGATGTTTGTGATGGTCAGTGATCCAGTCTTGTCCAGCTTCAGTCTATCTTTGAATCTCTTTTTAGCTTCATCATATGTCTCTACAGTCCCTCCTCTGATTTCAGCAATGTATTCATCTTTAAACATCCACAGGACCACATCATCCTCCTGTATTTGAGTATCAGGGTTTAGAGTGACAGAATCTCTCTTATTCACTTTTTTCTCCTCCACTTTATCTGTTACAGCAACACACAGAAACAGAGAAAAGATCAAGTGTGTTGATGTGAACAGAGTTTGAAATGACAACATCATGATCATTGAGATGCTGTTTTATCAGTTTTAAATAAAGACAGTTTGTCGTTTTCTTAAACAGAAACTTAATATTACTGTGTATTAGCTTCAGATTTGAAACTCAAAGACAAAACTACAAATCCAAGGGAACTTTATACAAAGTGCTGATATAAAAAACAAACGGAAAGTACCTTTTGGGACTGCAGCAGAACAGTGTTTTCACATTTCATAATGTAGTTTAAATGGAGATTTTAAAAACTGATTCATATACTAGTAAAACATGAAATGATCTACAGATCAAACTCTAAATGAACATTAAGCAGTTTGAGCTGAATTACATGCAGAAGAACAAAATTATGGCGCAAAACTGCCAATGAAGATCTGTGATTATTATTATACTGATGAGATACTCACCTTTGACAGTGACGTTAAATGTCTGGTCTAAAACTCCACTGCTGGATCTGATCTGTAGTTTATAGAGTCCAGAGTGTGCAGTTCTGCTGTTTCTGATGGTCAGAGATCCAGTCGTCTCGTCCAGCTCCAGTCTGTCTTTGAATATCCCACCGGCAACATGATCATATGTAGAGATCTTTCCGGTCTCTCTTTTGAACATGGCTATGACAGTCGGCAGCTTTTCATCTTCAAACAGCCACAGCACCAAATCATCTTTGTTTATTTTAGCAGCAGGCTCTAGAGGGACAGATTCTCCCTCCGTAACTTCTATCCTCCTCCCTTCATGTGTAAGAACAGTGCACATAAAGACAGAAATACACAAATGCCATTAGGTCAAGTATGTGTGCATGTGAACAACAGAGTTTGAAATGACTCCACACAGATCATACAGATGCTGTTTTATCAGTGCTGATCTTTATACTGCTCTGTGAAAAGTTTGTACTGAAAATGAAATTCTATACTAAAACATTAAATACATCATAATCGTTCTATGCACAGGAAAAATACCAGAAAACTAGCACGTCTTGAGTTCTGGCTCTTCAATAACACTTTGTATACATTTTTATGCTGTAATTTCATTTTTGAGGGGTTTTGTCATTTTGTCACAACATGTGGTTATATGAAAATAGTCCAATGGAGTGATTTTTTCAGAAATAAAGTTCATAATAATTATAGACAGAAACGCTGAAAACTGAAATTATCTGAGAAACTCTGAAGGGACTCTCAACATTAAGCAGTTTGAGCTGAATTCACTTCAGAAAAAAAAAAAAAAAATGAATGAATGAATGAATGAGGAAGAATGTGATAATTATTACACTGATTGGAGTGACTCACCATCATCATGGATGTAGAATCTGTTGTATGTGGTTTCTCTGTCTCTTTTGATCTTCAGAGTGTAGAATCCATTGTGTGAAGCTGTGAATTTTGTGATGGTCAGTTTGCCTGTGTCCTTGTCCAGCTCCAGTCTGTCTCTGAATCTCTCATCAGGACCATCATATTCAGTCATCTCTCCAGTTTTGATTTCAGCTATGACAGTCTGTTGCTCTTTATTGCCAAACAGCCACTGTATCTCATCATTTGTCTGTATTCTAATATCAGGGAATATGTGGACAAAACCTCCCTCCGTCACTGATCTCCTCCAATCTTCATGTGTGAAAACATGTGCATAGTAAGACAGAAATACACAGATGCCATTAGATCAAGTATGTGTGCATGTGAACATCAGAGTTTTAAATTTCTACACAGATCATGCAGATTCTGTTTTATCAGTGATGATCTTTACACTGCTGTGTGAAAAGTTTGAGCTAAAAATGAAATTCTGTACAAAACATTAAATGTATCTCTCACTGACATTATTTTCTAGCGTTAGAGATGATCGTTCTATGCACAGGAAATGCATCAGATAACTAGCACAGGCCTTGAGCTCTGGCTCTTTCACAAACACCGTGTAGAAAACTTTATGCTGTAATTTCAATTTTGGCAGCTTTGTCACTATATGTGGTGATGTGACAATATAGGCAAATGACAAAGATTTTTTAAACAAACTTTATAATAACTAAAGAAAGAAACACACTAAAAACTGAATGATCTGAGAAACTCTGAAAGGAGTCTAAAGATTAAATAGTTTGAGTTGAATTCACTTGAAAATGAATGAATGATGGAGAATGTGATCATTATTACACTGACTGGAGTGACTCACCATAGACAAAAACTTGGAATCTTTTTTTTAAGGTTTTTCTGCCTCTTCTGATCTTCAGAGTATAAAGTCCAGCGTGTTCAGTGTCGATGTATGTGATTATCAGTGATCCAGTCGTCTTGTCCAACTTGGGTCTTCTCGTGAATATCTCATCATGACCATCATGTTTAGTCATCTCTCTGGTCTCTTTCTTGATTTCAGCTATGAGAGTCTCTTCAGCTCCAAACAGCCACTGTATCTCATCACTTGTCTGTATTTCAGTATCAGGGTTTAGAGTGATTTTATCTCCTCGAGGCACTGACCCTGACAGCAGCACAGAGAAACAAAGAAATGAGGAGATGATTATTGAGTTCGCATGAACATGTCATTATCATTTAAGGACTAAGAAGATACTGGGTGATTCTTCATAGGTGTTTCTAATAATCACTTCATCTTCTGGATGACTTTAACTAAACATCTGTAACAATTTGCAAAAATATTGCATGTGTTAACATTAATTAACTGGTTAATAAAATATTTTCCACTGACAAATCAGGATTTAGTCGAAAGAACAAACTTGCTTTTAAACTGTTATTTCGGGTAAATACTAATATGCACATTTTATATCATCATATAACCAAATATAACATTCTGTTGTTTACTTGCCCTCATTCATCCAATGAATGAGCAGATTTTGAAGAATCGTCGTGTGGCTCTTCCCATGTAATGACAGCTTATAATGACTTTCAAAAAATTGCCTCCACAAATGACATTAAAGGGCAGTAAGTCTTCTGAACTCATACAACTGCTTTATGTGCAGCTTAAGTGTTTGTTTCTGAAACTCTTTGCTGTAATTCACAAATATTATCTTTCATACTCAAACATATGTGTCAAGTTCACCTATAAAACATTCAGTCAACTAATTCACTCATTCATGTTTGTAGCTCAAACACCTTTTGTGTTGCATTTCAGAGCTTTAGTGAACGAGAAGATGATCAGTGAATAATTACTCAAATTTCTGTCTGTTCACACACAACATCACATGACATGAACTACGGCTACAGACGGCGATCAACGAGAATAGCCAAGAGCAGTCGCGGGTGGAGTTGAAAAACGAGCCGTCAAGTCGGACACTTTCTGCTTCTGTTAGAGACGCTCTCACTGTGTTTGTTTACTCTATCACAAATGAAGTGAATTAAATGCAATATTTGTCAAATACACAGATGTTTCAAAAGCGTTTTCATGAGCAACAGATTCATATACTGCTTAATACAGCGCCATCTGAACAAGAATAATGTTCAACATAAACATATTCTATTTAAATAGTAATAAAGTGGAGTTATATATGCTTTTATCAGTTTTATGACAAACATAACTCAATATAACATTGCGACTACAGTAAAAGCACTTTTACTGTTCTAAAAACACAGATTTGTGAGCATTATTGGACTTGAGGATGTTAGAATAAAGCCGAAACACACGTGATCATTGTCATGCGGTGAATCTGACCAATCGTGAAACAGCCGTGTGGTCATCAGAGCTCCTGCAGCCGCTCTGAAGAAACTGAAACTGCTTGACTTTGAAGGCTCACATATACAGCTCTCTCTTTAGCAGTTAACAATAATATTTGCAAGACTGTTGATAATATGCTTTTCAATTTTTTATGGAAAAACAAAACCCATTATATTAAGAAATCTGTGTTTATGAACACAACTGAAAATGGAGGATTGAACTTCTTAGATTTTACCACTCTTAATTATACTTTTAAAGTTAACTGGATCAAAATATATATAAAAAAAAAAAATAGTATATGGAACATCATTCCTCATTTTTTCACAGGTTGGAGGTCTTCATTTTCTTTTGCTTTGTAACTACAGTATTTCTAAACTTCTGTTAAAGTTATCCATTTTTTTCACAAACAAATGCTTCTCTCCTGGAATTTAATTTATACACATAATTTCTCAACTAATAGATGTTTTATATGGAATAATAAACATATCTTAAATAAATCTAAATCACTGTTTTTGAAAATTGCTTTTCTAATGATATAGTTTTGGTGAGCCAACTTTTCAACCAAGGTCTTCTGTTCACTTATTCTGAATTTTTGTCTAAATTTAAAATCCCAAACACTCCTAAAGCATATGCTGTAGTTATGGATGTTGTCCCCTCTGGCTAAAAATGCTTTGCAAAAATACATTTCCCCAATCTTCTCTGCAGTCTTTAGATCCTGTTAACTCTGCTGTTGGTCGAGTTAGTTTTTCTTCTTCCTCAAGCACAATAATCAGCAGATTCAGGCCCTTTTTCAAAGGGATGTTGTCTCTAGACTTTCAGGAACAGCTGTGTTGATGGTTTGATATGGCATAAAATCTGGAAACTACCTCATAAATATTTAGTCACAAATAAAGTAAAATAAATTTATTTCAAACTCATTCATAAATACTATCCATGTAACTCTTTCCTTGCAAACAGATTTAACTGTGATATTGTTACACCATGTACACTTTGTGGTCTACACATAGAAACGTTTTTTCATTTATTTTGGATTTGTCCTTAGTCAATTTTTGGTCAGATTTCTGCTCATTTGTTAGAGATCATATCATGCCCAGCTTTCAACTTTGCTTTGAAAATGTTTTGTTTGGTTTTTTCACTTACGACATGTCATTCTATAAGGAATATTATTTGATTAATCTGTTCCTTTTGCTGGCAAAGTTTCTCATTTTGAAATCAGAAGTTAAGCAATACCTAAAATCTATTTACAATCTGACATATAAGAAAGCTGTTAAATGCCTTAATATATATAAACATTTTCACGTTTTTATGTAAATATCTTTATTTCATTTTATTATTATTATTATTAATTTTGGTTCCTAATTCATTGTAATTTTGTATCTCCTTTTCTTTGTGTTCACCTCCTGGCTACTGTAAAATGCAGAATTTGAGTGACTCAATAAAAAAACCCTCCAAAAATCCAAAAATCAAATAAAATAAATAAATCAAAAAATGAAAGGAACTGCCATCTGAAGTCGGACTAAATTTCTAACTGACATGCACTGCTTCCAGTCAGAATTTAAGCGAGCTGTGCAGCGCTGTCGAACACAACTATTGAATATAGGAAAAGAGTCATGTGATACTTTTATGACAGATGACACTTAAAACTGAAAGACATGGTTATTAAAAACTGTTGTTGTATAGAAAAGAGTTTCATAATGTTAATCTAAATATCTAATTTTGCATTTGACAGAATAAATAAAGTCATACACGTTTGCAATGACATAAATGTGCATAAATAACATAATTTATGTTTTAGAATAAACTATCCCTTAATAGGAATAAATAAAATACACTAACTGACCAGACATGTGGAGATATATTAGCTGAATTATAAACATGAGTGTCATTTACAGTAGACATACAAACACTCTTTCCATATCATTTTCTTGGTTTTCAGTTTAGAGTTTTTATATTAATAGTCTATGGCAGTGGTTCTCAATCCTGGTCCTGGGCGTCCACTGCTCTGCATATTTTTCATGTCTCCCTCATTTAACACACCTGATGGAGATCATCAGCTCATTAGTTCAGTTCATGGATCTCTCTCCTAACGAGTTGATGATCTCAATCAGGTGTGTTAAATAAGGGAGACATGAAAAATGTGCAGAGCAATGGACCCCCAGGACCAGCATTGAGAACCACTGGTCTATGATGTTTAAATGAACAAGGTGAATGAAGCCACACATAATGATAAATACACAAACATATCTGTGATGTGATATGAAGACTCAGGGAGCCCAGATAAAACTCAAAATGAAAGACTATGATTATAGGCCAGTTTCTGCTAAATATCTCAGCAACTCTTCAACAGAAGAACAAAACTACATAAACACAATCAGACAATCAAAAAACATCTTAAATTCAGCATTTTAAACAGACAGAGATTCAGTAATTAGCGTATTAATGTAATTTAGCTCAATACTAGAAAATCACACACTTCATTAATTACTGCATCAATTAAAAGCAGAACTTGTGTTTAAAGTAGAAATGTTGACCGTGAAAAACTATTTAAACTCTACTGCACAATAAAGCTCAATGTTTTTTTCTCTTGCTGTATCAACTGTAATACTTACATGTTTCACTTGGTAGTTGAGAGATCCTGAAGAAGTAGTAGTAAATCACACCAGCAGCTGCTGCAGCCACCAGCAGAACAACAACAACAATCCCTGCTGCAGCACCTGGAGACACACCTGGAACAGCTAGAGAGACCGTCATTAGTGTGAATGTGTGTCAGATCTACAACAACACTAGAAACATAATCTGAGTGAAGATCTGATACAGTAATGATAAAGAGATAAAGAGTCATAATGAGTGTCTAATCTGTCTTTAACTATAGTGATGTGTTTTTATTGTTTGGTTCTTTTTTAATGAACCTGTCAAACCAGTTCACCAAATTGAACTGAATCGTTCTAAACAGATTGTTTCATGAGTCAGTACTTATCAACAAGTTAGTTTTTGGTGTGACTGACAGTCAGTCTGATTTGAAATATACTTATGTAAATGTACCATTACAGTGGTTTGAGTAAAGAATTGGTTGTAATAGTTTTCAGTTCAGTAAACAGTACACTGATCTGAGAACTGCTTCTTGTAAAAACATTTTATTTTTTATTTTATGTTATTTATTTTTATCCAGTTCACTGAAACAAAGTGTCCAAAAAAGAACTGGTTCATGGAAAAGACCCGGACATACCATCACTTTTTTACAAACAATATAAACATCAGCATGTGATCTTATTCCTAAATGACAATGATTCACCCGTGTCGATTAAACTTTTAACGAAATCACACCGGAATATTCAAATATGTACTGGTGCTGCTGCTGACCCAGAGAAAGCAGATGTCACGTTTATGAAACAGCTTTAAAAACACTCAACCATTTTCAACCATGGGTGTAAAATACATGGGGGATGTATTTTAATAAACCACCACTTTTAACAAAATGTAAATTTGTCTCTCGCACTTTTTCTAAGTTTGTTCACGTAAAGGTTTTCATGAGGCAATGTGTTTAAACCTAGATTTAAAATTCAAAGAGACAGTATCATCTATACAGTATGTCACCTTATGTTTACATGGCAATTGGAAAGTAAATCGTCATGTGGTATCCAAACTTTTGCACAATAATGAATTACTTTTTTTATTTTTTTTGATGAATAATTAGCAAGTTTAAATAGCTATTAAAATATTAGCTACCCGTACAAATGCATACATTTTCATAACTCTTTTGAAAACAATATTCACCTCTAAATTACACTATTTGTTTTATATAAAATATTTTTTTTAAAAAAAGGGGAAAAAAAAAAAAATTGTATATTATTTTTAATTAATGCAGTATAAGTTAAAAATACAGCAAACTCAGCAAAGGCATTTAAAAGCCCAAATGGTAGCAACCTAAAGCTATCTGATGTAAATAAATAAATAAATAAAAAAAAAATTAAAAAAAATCAACTATAATGCTACAGTTTCACCACTGGATGTCTAGATTTCTTACAATTCCCAACCCTTGACGTTAGTGTGAATGTGTCTGATCTATAACAGACAGCTGATATACAATCATTACTGTAAAAGACTTAAGTTACTCACCACTGATGGTAACAAAATATGTCTGGTAAAACTTCTGTTTGCTGCTGCTGATCTCCACTGCATAAAGTCCAGAGTCTGTGGTTCTGGTGTTTGTGATGATCAGAGATCCAGTCTGATCATTCAGCTGCAGGCTGTCTCTGAATCTCTCATCGTAATATAATGGTAAGCTCTTGGCCTCTATATCAACTTTAGCTATGAGTTTTCCTTTATCTCCAAACCTCCAAACTATCAGCTCATCTCCGTATAGTTGAGGAACATCAGTCTGAAGAGTGACTGGATTTCCCTCAATCAATGACATGCTCTTTATTCCAGCTTTACCAGCATCAGATGTAGTCCCTAAAAGAAATTCAGACAGAGATTAAAAATATTAAACACTGTTACTGGCACTAGAATAGAAGGTTTACAGTTGATCAGTTCATCTTATGGTTATATAGCTTACAGTGATTTTGCTTTCGCATTCAAACACACGGTGTCTCTGCGACATGACAACAACAACTGTCCAACAGTAAATAAACAATTGATCCATTTTGTAACTCTGCAGGTGTTGGACATGTACAAACAGATATATTACAATACAAAGGAAAACGAATGCTTTGAAAAGCATACATCTTCTGTAATAAAACAAAAAGTAACTTGATAAAATCTAAATATTAAAAATACATATTCTCACCATAGACAGTAACATTGAATGTTTCTTCCAATGTCCCAGTGCTGTGCCTGATCTGTAGTTTATAGAGTCCAGAGTGTTTGATTCTCATGTTCTTGATGGTGAGAGATCCAGTCTGATCCAGCTGTAGTCTGTCTCTGAATATCTCAGTGTGACCGGGATAGGTGATGTCATTTCCATCAGTTTGAGCAATGACTGGATCTCCAAACCTCCACGCTATCAGATAAAATTTCTTTATTTGAGTAAGATCAGGGTTTAGAGTGACAGAATCTCCCTCCATCACTGACTTTACCATATCTTGATCAGCACCAAACACACCTGCAGAACAAACAGAAACAGTAACAGGGGATTAAACTCATAAAACAGCTGGTAATGAACAGAAATCAGTCTTGTAAATACAATTTGATTAAAGGCCTCTATTATGCTCATTTACAGGTTAGCAATTTGGTTCATGGAGTCTACTAGAATATGATTACATGACTTAATGTTCAAAAACAATTTTTTCAGTTTACATTGTTGCAACACCTGTTAGATTTACTGTACTGCATCAGATCAAGCCTGGATTTCACAGTGAGAGTCAAGAAGCACAAGTTGTCCAACCCAAAACCACCTTCGCTAGCATGACTGCACCTTGTGCTGGATGTCACAGTGGAAATTCTTTATTTTATTCCTCTCTTACACTTCAGATGTAATATTATACATGTGTCATTTCTTTAAATAATGTTGAACTAAATCATCACCTTAGAATTATAAGGTTCTATCTGACATATTTATCAAAACTGAGTTATTCACATATTATTATTCAGTGACAACTTATTCACATTATGTGATGTTTCTTTTGTAAGTTGTACATTTTGGGCTTTTTTTTTTTTAGAAAACAAAAATGGTTCTCTCTACAGAAGTCTATGGAACGCAAAAACTTTGAAGCTCAATATCTCAAAAGTGCTCAGAACACAGAAGAACCTTATAATTCTAAGGTGACAAAATGTCTTTTAACACTGACAATGTTGAGAACACAAACAGGTTACAGTTGCAGTTAAGGCCCAGTGGTCAGAGAGTTGGACTTGTAACCCAAATGTCGCAGATTTGAGTGTCAGTACTGGAAGGAATTGTAAGTGGAGGGAGTGAATGTACATCACTCTCTTCCACCTTCAATACCACGACTGAGGTGAGACCCTTGAGCAAGGCACCAGATCACCAACTGCTCCCTGGGCGCCACAGCAAAAATGGCTGCCCACTGCCCCGGGTATGTGTGCACGGTGTGGGTGTGTGTGTGTGTGTGTGTGTGTGTGTGCACCTGGTATTCATCACGTTATGGGGACCAAATGTCCCCACAAGGATAGTAATACCAGTAAATTTTGACCTTGTGGGGACATTTGTGAGGTCCCCATGAGGAAACAGGCTTATAAATCATGCAGAATGAGTTTTTTTGAGAAAGTAAAAGTGTGCACAGTCTCCTGTGAGGGCTAGGTTTAGGTGTAGGGTAGGTGTAGGGCGATAGAAAATACGGTTTGTACAGTATAAAAACCATTACGCCTATGGAATGTCCCCATAAAACATGTAAACCCAACATGAGTGTGTGTGTGTGTGTGTGTGTGTTTGTTCATACACACTGCTATGTGTGTGCACTTGGATGGGTTAAATGCAGAGCACAAATTCTGAGTATGGCTACAAGTCATGTAATTTCACTGCTGAGAAATAGTTTTAAAAACACACACAAATGTGTTAAATGGGGAATTAGCTATATGTGACAGAAATAATTGAGGGATGACAAACAAGGCATTTCAGGCAGGTGTTTTCTGCTGGAGAGATTCACTGACATCCTAAAGAGGGAATATAAGATACATCACATGAGGAAACTTTCTTAGGTGGTGCTCCCCCACCCAAGACAAGAACCAGACTGAAATTCCTTCAGAATTCTGTTGTTCCTCAGAACATGCCCTTAGTTCAGAGGATGGCAAGACTGTCCCTTTTACCTAAATATGCACCAAAATGATGCTTAAAAGGACTTATAAATTAACATCAAACCATTGCATAACTCCCTACTATGCATGTTACCCACATATTTGTCTATTATGTTCTAATCACTCATTGTGTGTGTCCTTTTAATAACTATTGAATAGCTTAAGGGTTTATATTTGTGTTTGGTATGTATGAGTTTGAAAATTCATGCTTTAATTGTTTATATCTTTCAGTTCCATGTAAAATGTTTTATATTATTGTTATAGAAATGATGTCCAAATTATACTCTGCAAGAGCAGGAACATTCGGACCATGTGACTGATAATATAACGTGTTGATTTATGTTTTGGGAGGAGAAACATAGCAATATCCCGAGTTAAGACAACAACATCATTGAAGGAAATCCCTTAACACAAAGGCAATGCAAGTAACCTCCAGATTCTAGCTGAACTGGTACGTTTAATATAAAGTTTAATAACCTCATTGAGAAACTCAGTGCGAGGGTTGATGAGATGATTGATGGTTGTTCAGGTCTAAGCAATTGCATATATTGCTATAAACTTGGGATTTCATATTTTCACTCTTCAAAACTCAATTATATAATTACTGTCTGCGATTCGTCGTGCCACGCCGCATCCAGTGTAGACCGCATCACTGATTATAATGGGTTCTACTGTATTTTGTCGCGCCACTCGCGTCCGGTGTAGACACGGGGTGAGGCAGGCATTGACGAAGAATTCAGAGGCACACACATGCGCACAATCAAGATTTTAAAATATAGTGTATTGCTTATTGGAAACTCCTCTACCTTAATACAGGATTTACACAGGTTACAGGTTACAGTCTATGATCACCTGTACACATCCTCCATCATACAGGATTTACATCACATGATTGCAACAACGCTTTTCTGGACCAGCAGCAATTTTATGCAATAAATGTAAAAAGTAATTCTGCTATCTATAATTTATATTGGCAGATACTATTGGCACTTTGGTATATTTGTACATCAACAGTATGCAATAACAACAAAGAGCCTCATTCATGAAACTTGCATAAATATGTGAGTAAATTCAAAGTAACCTGCATATAAAACACACCTTCCTGAAAACTCTTCTCTGGATTCACAAAAGCTAGTGGGAGTAACGATGCACCACGAGCCGGTTGAAAATTGATTGAAATATGTGACGATTCTACGGAGCCCCTTAAGGGACATGGTGGTGAAAAAGTGAGTGAAAAAAAATTCAGGGTGGGAGGAAAAATATTTTTCAGATTTTTTTGCGTTCCCTCGCAAAACTTTTGCGTTCTCTCGCAAAGATTTTTGCGTTCCCTCGCAAAACCGGTTGAGTTCAGACAAACACTTCCTGTTTACTCAGCTCAGTATGTTCACAACGGAGCGGTTCATATGAGTTTTATACTGAACTTGAACTCAAGTGGCCTATTATAGAAATAGTAATTTAATTGCTTATAATTTAAGGCACGATTTCAGAACATTCTAAAACGCTTAATGTTGATTAATGTACTACAACAGTGACAGCGGAGGACCAATTCGGTATTAATAAATGCTATTCATACTAATAAAAAATTTAATATTAATACCCTTAGCATTACTCTCAATAAAGCATACAGTCATAAATGCAATTTGCTAATCCCTTCTCTCCCCACAGAAAACCTTTAGAATACAGAAAACGCTTAAGGGAAGCTAATGGACAAATTAAGACGGTATTTGTAGTTACAATGGTTTAAGTATAGTAACCATGGTTAATTAGTTTGCTGCTTGTTTAAAAAAAAAAAAAAAAAACGTTTTTGAAAGGAAAAATAAAACAAATAAGTCACGTAGCCTATTGGTCCAATTTTATTCAGAAATAATACTACTAGCAGGCCTATAGCGTGTTATAATACCAACATTATAAACACACATAGCCTAGCACTCCACAGCAAATCCTTTAAATTTATCCGTATTCAGAACAGCCCAAAAGCCAAAACCAAAAAACTATAACTTATTCATTTTTAATGAATAAATATAATATAATGCAGTATATAATAATAGTATAAGCTTATATAGCTATAAATAAACCAAAATAAATAATTTAAAGCGAAACTGAAAGTATGGGCTCACATATCGCTCTCCTTCAGCACAAATCCAAATGTTTCCATATTCGCAATGTATTTGCAGCTAAACCATTAAATTAACCGGGCTTTGTACGTTCCAATATCGACATGAAAAAATCATAAGGAACAAAAATGTGCCGCAATGGATTCCCAGCTAACAATTTTTGGTTCCCAGAACGTTCTGGGAACGTTAGGTTTTGGTTCCCAGAACGTTCCCTATTGGTTAGCCAGGAAAGTTTTCTTAACGTACAGGCAACGTTCTATTTACGTTAAGAAAACTTTCCTGGCTAACCAACAGGGAACGTTCTACCTTTGTTCCTAGAAGGTTCCCTGAAAGTTCTCTGAAGGTTCCCAGAACATTCTCCTAACCTCTTCACTCAGTAGTAAGCAGCATGGAAGACGGACGGATGTGGACCTCAATTATCACTACTACAAACCATGTGTTGTTTTAAACTATTGTTTAATCCTTACAGATATTTAGAACACATTTAACCATCATAAAAAGCATTAAAAAAAATTGTAATTATCCTTTAATATGCTAGATTTGTCTTATTCATTAATATGTAAGATTAGAAGTACCATAACCCAGATTTTGTTTATTAAAGCACCAAATAACATTGACTTCAACAAAATATTGGATTTTAAAAATGTGAATTTTATTTTTACAGACATTGAAAATGAATAACATTTATTTGACTTTACTTAGAATAATATTACATTCATTTCTCACCACTGAATTAACGACGATGTGCTTCTCTCTTTTGGTCAGTACACAAAAACTTCTCCGTTAACATCATGTTCTCTTCAGTTAGACGTGTCAAATTTCCCTGAAATCACAATATTTACTCTCGTATATATATATATTGATTTTAAGTAATTATTCATTAAAGAGATCAATCGAATGTAAGTCAGTAAAACGAAATGACCGTTAATTTTTAAATTCCGCGAGTGTGCGGCTTTCTGTGAAAGGCAGGATTAAGCGCGTGCTGGAGAACAATACAAACCCAGAGTTAATGATATAATTTTCTGCCTACGCTTAACCTTAGCTTAATTTTACCTATAAAGTTGGAATTAAATTATCATTATAATGCGATTTGACCACTTTGATGTCTACACTTTATTAAACACTTATTTCAGACATGAAATTCTACAAAAAATAGTTTATGAAAGATGAAAAAGTATACATTTCAGCATTAGAATAATCAGAAAGATCTGCAAAATTTACATGGATATGACAACTAAAAATAACCTGCAGGGAACATTCTGGGAAGGTTGTTTTTAGGTTGTAAAATGAAACCAAAAAATAACCAGCAGGGAACGTTCCGGGAACGTTCTCTGTAGGTTATGAAAATAAAACGTAAAAATAACCTGCGGGGAACGTTCTGGGAAGGTTCTTTTTAGGTTATAAAATTGAACTAAAAAATAACCTGCAGGGCTACATTCTGGAAACGTTCCCCATAGGTTATTAAAAAGAGAACCTACAGGGAACGTTCCTAGAACGTTCTCATTTGGTTCCCAAAAAAATAACCAAACGGGAACCATAGGGGAACGTTCTGTGTTTGCTGGGTGGGATGGACCGGTGCTCATGCTGTACGGCACAGACTAATACAGACTATTTAAATTCACTAGTGTAACTTTGTATCTGTTTGGGTGATTCTGTGTATTATTTTAATAATGAACAGGCTGCGAGGCGCTGGTGCGATCAAATAGCTGAAATATAAGAACTCTCTTCCATACAGAAAAATACCCTGTGCGAGTTATTGTTTTCCTTGTTTAAAATACTAGAATGCAATATCCTAACGACTGCAAATGCAACATTGCTTTTATATAGCAGTTCAACAAAAAGGGTGATATTAAGTGAGATTTTAAATGTAACCTACATTTTAAACACATGATGTTTGTTATATTTAACGAAATAATAATAGTTCCAACGAAATCCGCAACAGAACTGGTGTGTCTCCAAGCAACAGCGGTGTTTCGTTTCTGAATTAATCTGCAGCTTTGAACCATTCGGAGAGTCCGTGATTAATCACCCATTCATAACTACAACCATTTGCTTAGTTATTGAATGAATGAATGAATGAATGAATGAATGATGCCACGGCTTGCTCATTAAGACAGTGACATGCCGCCACCTACTGGCGATTTAGTTTGAATCTACAAGTATCTCTTCGTTTTTCCATTTTTTATTGCTTTATTTATTATATTAATATACTTAATGAAATGTTAAGAATATGACATGCATGACATACAGTTGATAAGGCTAGAAAAACTTCTAACTGTAAAAAATGCACATGTAAATCAATTTAAGGGGGCAAATATTGTAACGGAAAAGGTGACTGCGGTGGGGGTACTCAGAAGAATGTTAAATGCTGTAGGGGGTACACCACTGTAAAACGTTTGAGAACCACTGGCTTAATGGATTACTTCATTAATTGCCTATTTTTAATAAAACATGAAATGTTGGCTCTTTTATATCACTGTCTTCTAATATTAAGCCAAGTTAAGCGCGGTTTTCTATGAGCTCATATTCCGGATTCATCTGCTTGCAGGTACACAGAATATATTTTTAATAATTCCATATTTGGTCTTTTTTTTTATATCAACGTCTTCATTAAGCCGCGTTTGCTTTATGGGAGGAAAAGGCTTAACATGCAATTTAGATCTTTCTTTTCATGTTCAGGGCTTACCTGCTTTCCTACATTTAAAATGTATTAACAAACTGTATACCGAATTCGGCCTTTTATACTCTACTAGCCCGTTAAGTTTCCTTTCTATTGGGGATACGCTTAACGTGCAATTCAGCGGGTTACGTTTATATACTGAGCTATTCTGGTATATAAGGTGTAGAATGTTAGAATGTCCCTAAATCATGCCTTGATGTATTTATATTATAGCCTACTTGAGTCCAAGTTCAAAATCAAACTCTACGAATCGCTCAATTGCAAATGTGCAAACTAGGAACCACCACAAGCTGTAAAGTTAACAGGAAGTGTTTGTCCGAACTCAACTGGTTTTGCGAGAGAACGCAAAAGTTTTGCAAGGGAACGCAAAATTTCTCGAGGGAACGCAAATATTTTGTGAGAGAACGCAAAAAAATCTGAAAAATATTTTTCCTCCCACCATTATTTTTTTTTTTTTCACTCACTGATTTTTTTCACTACCATGTCCCTTAAGGGGCTCCGTACGATTCAAATAGGCTGAGATGCTAAACAAATAATGATACAACTACGGGGTAGGAGTTTATATATGAATGTATCTCTAAGGGGAACTGATTGTCTTTAGAAAAGTTTAGATATTTTCATCTTGCCCCTGAACGATGCATATTACAGTAGTCTTCATAACCACAGCTCTGCTTTGTTTACAGTAGTAACCAAGGAAATGCTTTATAACTGATGTTCCATAAGTGCCAAGTGAATCTGCATCTCATTCAACCCCTCTGCTGTGTTTGTCTTGTGCAGATATTTTTTATGTAGCTGCAGTTATAGTTATGCAGCTATAGTGCTTCAAAATTCAAAAATATACAATCTAATTTAGGTTAAAAACTGCTCATTCTGCATGTATGCAGCATCTTTGTTTGGATAATGATTAAAATGCCTCTAATTTTAACTGGAAAGAGCAAAGCCAACGCCTTAGCTTTTTATGAAAATATATTTCTTTTATTTGTGTTATTTTGATTTGGAGTTCTTTTTAAAATGTCAGTTTAGTTTTGTTATATTTCAATTTCACAAAGAAACGTGCAGCACTTTCTCCAAGCAATAATAAGAGGTCACCTTTTCATTTACTGTATGATTTGTCTTAAACCTCTTTGTTAAAAATATAGTGAGAAAACCATATTGTGAAACCAAAATCAGACCGCATAGTGAGTTGAGTTAATCATAACATCCCTACAAATGCTTCATAAACATCAGTTTTGACAGTTAAATCATGTGTATGTTAATGAATTCCAATCATTTATAAATAGGACACATGCACATACTCAATCCCTGACTATGAATTACAGATTTGGCTCCAGTATATTTCATAAATGCAAAAAAGACTAATAAGCTATATGACTGACAATAACTATTCAATTAACGTGTCAATCAAAGTATTTTAGCTAACTGAAAAATGCTAGGTGCTCTTCTGAAAACGGCTAGCTGGTGGTGTTCAAAAATATTTTGGTGGCACAGCATTGTTTCAGTATAGCATTTGTCCCACCTCTCCTCCATTGATTGGATGACTGGGTAAAAAGTGACAGTGACCCAAAGTTGAACAGTTATCAACTCAAAATAATAAAATATCAAAACTAAAAAACACACAACAACAACACAACAACAACAACAAGTAACAACGGAGAAAAACAACTTATAAAATACTATGATGGCAGTGCATCACAATTCAGCATCATCAGTTTGCAAAAGGTAAAGGTAAGGTAAGGAGCAGGTTTACATTTCCTTCCTACCAACTAACATTTTGAAAATACTAACATTTTCATAAATTCTAACTTCATAAAAAGACCTGCTTAATGAACAATTTACATAAAAATTTGTTCTGCTTGTGTTTCATGAATGATGCCCATAGGTGCTAGTAATTATATATTGGCAAAAGGCAGATTCGAACCCAGGTCGATCGCATCAATAGTCAATACTGTGAGTCTGACTCTCTACTGCCTACACCACTGAATGTGTCTTCTGAGTGTCAACCAGACACTGGTGGGCGAAGCTAGTGTAAATAGTGTAAACAAGCATGCTTTTTGCACTAATGTAAAGACTCTCCAACATTTTTTTTTTTTATTTCAGGCCCCTGGGCCTGTACCCATATTGCCCATTGGGTAATCCGGCCCTGGCCTGATTAAGACTGTTACGACCTTTGGTGCAGTTGGTTTTATGATAACTTAAACCTAGAATCATCATGACCTAAAATCTCATGATGACATTAATGGTTCAAGCAGGCTTTATGACAAAACAGTAAGAGTAGTTGAATTCAGTCACTACAGAATTGTTGACATGATGTGAACTGGTAAAAATATCTTTGGGAACTCTACAGTTGATCACATCCATAGCAAACTGATCTATCCTAGTTTGTTCTGACATTTCTGTGTGAGCTCTTAACCAATGATTCAATAAAGTAAAAGTAAAATAAAATGAATGAATAAAGAAATCTAGAAATAAATACTTCTGGGGAATAAATAAATAATCATATTTTAAAACTAAATGAAGATTAAATTAAATAAAATTTAAAAATAATTATTTATTTATTTATTTTACTGGAGGTTTGTCCCAATGTTGTCAGTAGCTGACAGGGCAAAATTACCAGCCACTGCCTATAGAAGTACTGGATGGTGATCTGTGTTCATTTCCCATCCTACCAGAAACCTTTAGCAACCACAGTCCATCTCTTCATCTTCATCTAATTCAGATTTGCTTCAGAATACACATTCATAAACTGCTTTGTCGGTTACATTTATTTTATACAACACTCACATACAGCTTCAACTACAATAAAAGTAAGCCTCTATAAGGGATTAAAAGCGTGGAATTTATCAATATGGACGTAAGTGGTGGCTACGATCAAATCTCATGTCAGGTTCAGCTTCGTGTACATTTTTAGCTAGCCTGAACTTGCATGCAACATAGAAAATGATGGAGAATTGTATAATGACAGCATTTTGTTAATTGAGGTTATTTTCCAGACCGACAACCAAAGCTCATTAGTTGATTGTTAACCAGTAAAATTTAGTTTTTACCCTGTTGAAAAAACCAGCATATGCTGGTTAGGTATGTTTTAAAGCATGGCTGCTGGTTTGAGCTGGTTTAAGCTGGTTCTAAGCAACTAGCTCCTGCTCAGGACCAGCTTAGGACCAGCACATGACCAGTTTAAACCAGCTCATGTAAATAAAAAACCATGGGGAAGAGCTTGCAACTAAATCTTGTTGGATCCACTCAAACTGTCAGTCAAACCTCATAACTCCACCCCATCTATCGTGACAAAATGAACGAAGTTCCACAGCATCTGAGCTGAACAAAGTCTTCCAAGGGTAAATAAAGATCTTGTTGTTTGAATAAGGACAGTGCTTTCTTTATGCAAGAAACACTATGTCTATAAAGGCTAATATTTCATGTATTTGAGGTCTGAGACGTGTGGGACTGGAGAGAGAGAGAGAGCTAGCCATCTAGTCTATAGCCAATACACTTAAATAGTCTCTAAAAATAGCATTTCATCTCAAAATGAGATTTTGGCCAAATGTATTTTACAACAGAAAAAAAATTTGCACACATTTGCTGGTCAAAAAGCCTGTAACTGCATTTGAGTTTGACACAAAGTGACTGAGTGATCCTCATCATCTAAATATATTTCTAAAAGAAATTCTTCTTTGATTTATGATTGCTGATACACTTAATTTATTAACATTTAACCACAGTATATGGTCGCATGGTTCATGTTTACACTGTTAATATGCAGAGATTCTCTAGCTAACTCATCTTAATCTAGTATTCTATACTCTCAGCTCATTTTTACACGTATACACTTAGTAAAACATGGTTTTATTTAATGTCTTCGTAACTAAAAAAACATTAAAGAATCAGATCACAGTGAAATCTTTTTATCTTATCATGCAGAATGTAATATTCTGTGTATAGTCTATATATATATATATATATATATATATATATAGGACTGTGAGCAGAGAGCTCTGGTACATTTTAAACTTTTCACTGCAACTGTATTTTCACAACATTTTTTTAATTTTTTCATTGCTGGCTTATTTTAGACCTTCATGAGACCAACATTCCTGGTCCTCAACAATATGAAACTCCACATATGTTTTATAGTAGAAGTAATAGTACTGACAACGCTTCAGGAATCTCTAATCCAGTTATTGCTGTAGCTGAATAAAATGCAGAAAGAGAAATATTAATTGAGGAAACGTGAAGACAATAAACATATGACTGCTATAATACATAGTTTGTCTGTGTTCTTCAAGCAATCTTGGGTATTTTTCTAAGGATAAAGTATATTTATAATGTAATGCTAATCGACATAGCCTTTATAATGCTATAAAATAGTATGATTTCTGCCTCATTCTGTGATATGAAACCACGGCCGATCACAAAAGGTTATTTCAAACACTTGACTATGTTATGAAGTTAATTTGGAGAAAAAAGTATGTCAATAAATTATATCTCGGTTGGACAGCAGGTTTGTTAACAGACTCAAACACATGCCAAACTGCATTGCACATGTGCTACTAGTACATTTAACGTTATTCAAGGCTCAGACTGATTTTTGTTTCTGCACAGTTTTGACCAAAACAGTTCTAGGTTGGAGCTCCTCATTTAGTGATATACTAGTTTCACGTCCGCCTTTAGCAGTGTTGGGGGTAACGCATTACAAGTAATACGAGTAATATTATTACTTTTTACAAGTAACTAGTAAAGTACCGCATTACTTTTTAATTAACAAGAAAATATCTGAATTACTTTTTTCAAATAAGTAACGCAAGTTACTTTTCCCCCCATTTATTGATTAAAAGCTGTCCTGTCCCCGTGTTGAGAGAAATCGGAAGTAAGATGTTAGTTCTAGAATAAATGTGAACATGCATAAATTCATCTCACTTACAAAAAAACAGATTCAGTATTCCTTGAAATGAATACAAACAGTGAAATTCAACTCAGAATATGACGCAAACCTGCAATAATTAAATGTTAAATAATACAAATATCCTTTACGCATTTAATCCCATTTTATTAACCAATGTCTTTGCTGCCAACCTTCGATGATCTAATTCATCCATACTAATGAGCAAAAATTACTCCTTTTTTTTTTTATTGCTGAAGAGTTGATATTTTTTCTTCTGCGGTCTACTGTACAGACTTGAATTTACTTTTCTCAAAGCCTGAGGCTTTTGGTGTGAAAAGGTTTTTACATTTGCCAAAAATATATATTTTTATATGAAAAAAAAAAAAAAGCAAGCAAGCCCTGCGCAGATTTAAAAAGTAGCTCAAAAGTAAAGTAATGCATTACTTTCCATAAAAAGTAACTAAGTAACGTAATTAGTTTCTTTTCAAGGAGTAACTCAATATTGCAATGCATTACTTTTAAAAGTAACTTTCCCCAACACTGGCCTTCAGCATGTGACTCCATACTGTTGCACACAGAAATATGTAAACAACTAGACTTTATCGTTATTATCGCGGGAAGACTAATTCTTATCGTGGGGAACGTTTTTACTGGTATAACGCAAACAAAAAGATATCGCCCATCCCTAGGAGTGAGGGGAACTAAATAGGCTATAATGTTTCATTATATTTTCATAGTGCTGTGCAATGATTAACTGCAGTTAATCACATCCAAAATAAAGGTTTTTGTTTATGAAATGTATCCATGTTTGTACGGTGTACACCAGGGGTGCCCAACCCTGTTCCTGGAGATCAGCTTTCCTGCAGACTTTAGTTCCAACCCTGATCAAACACACCTGTCTGTAATTATCAAGTGCTCCTTCAGATCCCAATTAGCTGGTTCAGGTGTATTTGGTCAGGGTTGGAGCTGAACTCTGCAGGAAAGTCGATCTCCAGGACCAGGGTTGAGCACCCTTGGTGTACACTGTGTGCAGAATTATTAGGCATGTTGATATTCTGCTCATATTTTTTTTTCCAAACACATTTTACCAATTCCAAACCACAGCAGTCTTAATAACTACTGTTCATTTTGTGTTTAATCATTTATATGTGATATATAATTGTCCATGAAGGCTGGAAGTGAAAAACTCCTTATAATTAGGTGTGCATATTAGGCATGTTTTCTTTTACAGATTAAATGAGCCAAAAAAGATATTTAAATCAGACTGAAAAGTCCAAATTATTAAATGCCCATGGGAAGAATGCAATACTAATGCATTACAAGAATTTGCAAAGTTAAGGCTTGACCATTGGACAGTGAAATGCTTGTTGAGTCTGCATGGTCAGAAAAAACAGGTGGAGAAGAAAAGATGCATGTTAACTGCAAAAGAATTAGGAATTAAGGTGAAGAATTAGGTGTGACACCATCAGGAACCGTTTAGTCTCCAGCACCCCCATTTTCCAGAACTGCAACCGACCTGGAGTCTTCAGAAGTACAATGTGTCAGGTTCTCAGAGACTTTGCTTGGTAAAAAGTCCTAAAAAATGCCCCTGACTTAAGAAGAATAACAAGTTGACGTGTTGTGAAGTACATGAAGAAAGTTTTGTTTTTTTGTTTTTTTATAGGCTTTATAGACAGATAAGTTGAGAGTGACTCTTGAAGGACAAGCATCACATCCTCTTTTATCTCTAATTCAAGAATTTATCTTCCAAAATCTGGCAGTAAGTTTTGGGAGTTCATTTTAGTCCATCTCTGCAAGTCAGACTTTTCAGGATAGGAGACTAAACATGAACTCCCAAAATGTACTGCAAGATTTTGGAAGATAAATTCTTGAATTTTTCTGACCATGCAGACTCAACAAGCATTTCTCTGTCCAATGGTCAAGCCTTAACTTTGCAAATTCTTGTAATGCATTAGTATTGCATTCTTCTCATGGGCATTTAATAATTTGGACTTTTCTGTCTGGGTTAAATATCTTTTTTGGCTCATTTTATCTGAAATACACACACGCATGGATAGGTTTAAGAAAAAATGTGTTTATATATTAATTAATATATATATATATATATATATATCAATAAAAAAAAAATATATATATATATATATGTATTTTTTATATACATAATAATAATAAATATACAGAGTACACACACATAATGTAAACAAAAACACTTATTTTGGATGCGATTAATCGTTGCACAGCACTATATTCTAATATACAGATAAATTAATGTTACATTAAATTTTGCATTTACAAGGTTAACTGGTGTTTTTGGAGTAAAATCAATTTCTTTCATAAGATTACTTCCTCTTTTTGGCCTGGTTTTGTCATAAAGTCCAGGGGCAAGGCTTCTAAACTGGGATGTTTTAGGTGAGTGATATTCAAGTGACATTTTTTTTTAGCCGCCATATTTATAAATGTACGATCATTCGTACGATAAGATTGGCATACGAATGTTTCATGAATCACACATTAACACTGTCAAGTTGATTTGTGAGCTCATTTCTACATTAGATTGATAAACATGGCCCACTGTCACCATCACAATTTGTTTGCATATGACGGGTTATGTTTGGCTGTGATTAGTCTGAATGAACAATGGTGTTAATAAGACGATTAATAAAATAATAAATTAAGTAAACAACTTTCAAAATCAGATATAACCACTTTGTTACACTTGATGAGATCCATACATGGATTTAATAAATACAATATTGATTACATTGTTACTGTAAAAATATAAAATAGAATTAGATTATTTTCTTATTCTTCTTTTGGGTAGTGTAAGTAATGTTCATTTAACCAAGAAAATGTGAGTGGCACATGAATTTACATTTGATAAAAAATAAAAAAATAAATAAATAACTTAGAGGAATTTGCCTCATTTTGCCTCAATTCAGAACACCACCCCACACCACTGGTCTCTATGCATATTGAAAAAAGAAAATACAAAATTGAGAGAAAGAAAAAAGTAAAAAACGATTACAAATAGTGGAGAAGGACATCTTTAGTTACACCTGAACGAATGGGATTATTATTATAAGGTAACGACGATCAGGAATAAGAGAACGTCAGCAAGTGTCAGCAACACTATACTGTTTAGGAAGTGAAACCGAAAGTGTTAAATAATACATAGAAATCGTGCACTTACCGCACAATAGTAGAACAATCTGAAAGGATTTAAAAGCGCTCTTCATAATGTTGAAGATTTCAGCAGAATTACACTTTGATAGATATTATTAATGGGCTACTCGTTGTTCTTTTCTAAACCACACCCAATAGATTGGGAGTGGCGACTGTTAACAAAAACCACTTAATGCCAACAGAGAGATTTGCCGACTATGATCTTAAATAATTAACACGATGATTTATATGATATTAAAAATAATAATTAGAAAAAGAACGTTTGCGTTTCCAAATCTGGAACACACCAGCAAAGCGTAAATGACTCTCTCTAATGGCGGAGAAAACGGTTTTCTTCTTTACTGCGGATCACAAGCTAAAATAAAAGCATTACCGCCATCTGCTGTTTGCAAGGGCCAGACAATCCTTTCTCTTTCTCAAAGCCAACGAAGAATTGTATATTGGTCCGCATTGGAGAGTTTTGGGTACTTGAACATGCAAAGAGAAATATAGAAAAAAACAATATATAAGGTAAAAAAAAAATTGACAAATTATCCTACATTAGGAATAAAAACAAATGATTATATGATTCAAACAATGTTACCCATGTGTGGGAGGTTGCTTTCAATTATTAGAAGACACAACAAAACTCGATCATCTAAAAAAATACCAAACAAGCTCATTCTACTCTTCATAACAGCAAAAGAATAGACAAATCAAACAAGCACAGCAAACACAGAACGTTCCCCTACTGCCTGTGCAAATCAACTGGGAATTTCCAGTTTGGGGAAGTTCCATTTAAAAAGACTACATACAATTTTCAGATCTTAAGGTTGTACTGCTACAAATAATCTTTATCTGTCGGTTTGACTGAATGTGACGTACATTTTCTGTCATGTTCTATTTTAAGATGTGAGAAGAATAATGTATATAAATTATAATATAATACTAAAATAATTTTAATGTGACATTGCTGTCTTTTCCTCTTGATTATTTTCTCTTTTCCTTTGTACTCCACTATAACAATGTGTCCAGATTTAATTTAGGTTATAAACAAGGTTATAAACAAGGAAAGAACCTATCCTTAACTCATCCAAGTGCACACACACAGCAGTGAGTATGAACACACACACACACACACGTCTGGTTTATTATCTTTGTGGGGACTCTTCATAGGCGCAATGGTTTGTATACTGTCCACACTGTATTTTCTGTCCCCTTACCCTAACCCTACCCCTAAACCTAACCCTTACAGAAAACTTTCTGCATTTTTACTTTCTCAAAAAATCTCATTCTGTATGATTTATAAGCTTTTGTACCCATGGGGACCTCAATTTAGGTCCCCATCGTGACACAAGTCCCCATTAGTATGTGTGTATTCACTGCCAGACCTGAGACTCAAACCTACGACCTTTGGGTTGTTTCTTTCCATTGATAAAATATGGTCAGCATGTAACAAGTGATGTTTACTGGCTTCAATATAATTGATAACATTAAAGGTAATAATTATTCTTGGGAGATTTGTTATTTGTTATTTGTATATTTTTTAATAATATTTATTATGGATAATAAATATGAATAAATATTGTAATAAATATTGAAGTGTCCCATTCAAATATGTTTGATTTATGGTTTGTTTAAACTGCAAAGGTAAAAAAAACAAAAAAGTAATTAAATTTATTATGGCGGATTTGAAGGGGAAGGACAATTTATGTGTGCGTAAGCTTCTTTTTACAAAAAACATTTCTCGCTCATGACTACTCTGAAAGCTTCCTCAACTCTCCTCCCCTGCTGAAAAAAAAAAAAAAAAAAATAGAAAACATTACAGAAATTCGAATGGTTTCCACTACAAATACCATTACAAACATTACAAACCATGAACTTTTAACAATTAAAATCGTTAAAAATTGTTTTCTGTAGTGTGTTTTGGGACATATTAGGATTTAGTGGTTTTAACAAGCCACCAATAGAAGGTGACCAATTTGTTTTTGTTTTGTTTGTTTTTGTTTGTCCCCGGATGGTCTCTTTCTGACAGAATTTGTAAGTGTGGATTCGCGCACACTCTTTTTAACATTGCCAACACATTGCGCTTTGATGAAAAATTACAGAACTACAAACACGAATAAAAAAAGTGTATAAAAAAACTACAAACATGGCGGATGTGCGACCAACGGTTAAGTAGAGAGCTTTTAATTAAAGTGGATTTAATTACTAATAAATAATCAACATACACACACATTTGTGGGGACTTTCCATAGACTTCTATAGATTTTATACTGACCAAACGATATTGTCTATCCCCTAACCCAACCCTAACCCTAAACCTAGCCCTCACAGAAAACATGTTTGCATCGTTACACTTTCAGATAAACATCATTTACTATTTTTAATAATTTTTTAACATTGTGGGGACCGCAATTATTTTACATTATTACTGTAAAAATATAGAATAGAATTAGATTTTTTTAATTATCACTATTATTTTTTAGACAGTGCCCAGGTAGCCAGCGGAATCGGGCCGGTTGCGGCTGAGTGTCGGCTCACTCGGCTTTGTGCTGGCAGCGGCTCGCCAGAAGTGAGCCAGCTCTGGCTCAGTAACGGTTGCCAGATTCGGCTAGGCTTTGGCTCAGTGGATCTGGCCCGATTCTGGTTGAGAAACGGCACATTTAGCCGCATTCAGCCCGACTGTGAGCCACAAGTGTTAATCCCAAAAATGTCAAAATTTAAGTTTTCACTCCGTGTGTTAATATTTGGTCCCCACAATGGAGATTAAACCTGTACAGGCAAACACAATTAATTAATTAGGCTCAATTACAAATTTTTACAAAACTGTATTTAATTGTCATATTTTTTCAAAAGTTTTTATTACTATTTTAAGTTAGATTTCTATTAATTTTTAGGCTGACCTCAAATGGATTTTGCTTATTATTTGAAAATTTTCCCTTCATCTAAATTATATGACACTTTCTGACTGTGTGTGGTTTTTCTACACCCCCAAAATAGAATGGTATCTGGCTGTAACAGAGCTAAAAAATGCTTTCACCAGGTCTCCCCTTTATAATACTATTTTCAGGCTTGATAATGTGGCATAATTTAAAAACTGATACCTCAACTTTTGCCAAAATATGATTTCAAATGTTGATAATAGTCATTTTATTTCCAAATAAAATCCAAAAACAAAATGTAGTGAATAGGATGAGCCAATTAGTGATCCTCTGCTGCCATCTTCAGGTTATGAAATCCGTGGGAGAAAACAACATTATTAATAATAAGTGTAAAATAATAATAATATAATAATAATAAATATAATTCAAGGTATAATAACTTAAATTTACATCTCAGATTATAAAAAATAAATTAATAAAATAGATATAAATACGACTTTGACTATTTTACACCTCACGTGCGAAGCCCGCGAAAGAACCAGAGGCTATATAAGCTGCGGTCCGCTCACATCACGCGCACAGCCGGACTTGCTTTGACTGAGTGGACATCACTTGACGGAAGAGTTTTCCTCAGGTAAAGTATTTTTGTGTACGTAAGTGTAAATTTGACGGACTGTTATTTAAATGTACAATATCTACGTCTACTGTTCACATAGACGAGTCTTTCCGTCTTTATTTGCTATGGGCCGCTCTTCAGCACCGCTGACTGTTACCGTTAATACCGTTATCTGTATGACATTTGCGCAGATCTGCTAGGATTGAGAAAACCTCACATTCATGTCGGTCAAGGTAACGTTAGTTAAAAAATATATTCATTTATTTATATTCACACTTATCAACAATAATATTTTCACACTTAAGTTGTGTTGTCTCACAGATTTGAGAGAGCGCGCGACACTGACGCACACTGAACGCGCGCGCGCTCTCTCTCTCTACGTGTGTGAGCGAGCGAGAGACAGAAAGACTCACAAGCCAATGTAGCCTATCCTTATCATAATAATAATAATAATAATAATTATATTATAAATAATACATTTTTTTTGTTTTTATTAATAAAGAATTACAATAAAAGTAAAAGATTTAGGCCTGTGTATACAGCAGGGAAGAAAAAAAAAAGTCATATTCAAGTAAAATAATTATATTCAATATGAAAATATTCATTCTTTTTTCTTTCTTTTTTTAGGTTGTCATCCGATTGTTGTAAGTGATCAATCTAGTCATTCTGCATCTTGGACTTGCCATGTTCAACACACTGGTTAGTCAATAATCATTTATTAAAAATCAGTACATTTCAGTTTGTACAGATATATGCATCTGACTCGTACTGAGTGATACTTTTTCTCCCCTTTGTTTTTGTGTCAGTAGTTGCTGCACCCCAAATCCTCCACAGCATTGAGCATTTGACAGACTGTTTTTTAACGGACTGTTTATTGGCTTTGTAAGTATATATATTTTTTTCAGTTGACTGTCAAACACATTCACAATATTTGTATGCAGCAGTTTTAATTCATATATTCATTAGTGGTTAGTGAAATGTAATTATTTAATTACACAACACACTATGTGAATAGTGTAATGTGCCTTCCTGCTATACTACTATCTTTTTTTTAATTTATTTTTTATATTTTTTGTCAGATTTGTCAAGATCATCAGAAAAGAGTGCATCTGTGCCATGTAAGTAATTGAATGTTATTTTGCTATAGAGTAGATGTGAAGAGTTCAGATACAAAACCAGTTAAATCTATCTGACGTCTTTCTTTAAAAAATGCATTTTTATCAGGCTCAGATGTATAGGTCTCTATGCAACCTGTACTTCTGATTGGGCTGAGGCTGGTATTTTAGTGAGTTTGAAGAAAAAGTATTTGATGGATGTATAATATGTGTTGAGAGCATTACTCAGTATCATTATCTCATTTTTGACCGTGATGGCTTTTTGGCTGGTTTTGCATCTGAGCTCTTCATGTGTAAATGTATGTTTTCTTTTAGGAAATTAAAATAGGCCATAATATCTTAAGATTAATTTTGTTGTTCTGATTGAGTCAGGGTGTTGTGAGTGGTCAAGTATAGGGCCAAAATTAATGTTATTAATTTTACTGACATTTTACATGTAACATTTTGAATACTCTATTACTCATATAGCTGTAAACTGCACCATTTCACAGGCTGTGATATTCGTCAAAGAGTGCACTGCCAAGTAGAGCAGCGTGAACAAACTTTTATAAGACTTTGTCTCTTTTTTTTTTTTGTCATTTTTAAACTGTAAAATTATATTAGTTTAAAATCAAATCTACAACATAATAAAGTCTGCAAAAAGTGAAACAGTGGTCTAAATAAATGACTAACCACATAAATCTGTATTTTTTTTCTCTATCTTCTTCCTAGCTGGTCTTTATGCTACACTTCATGTTTAAACAGGCAAACTTGTGCCACATACACAAGACTGACTTTTTTTTTTTTTGCAGTTTGCTGGATGGAGAACCAGAGACGTTTATAAACAGATGTCATGGTGGAAGAACCGAGCAGGCCTTACAATAACAACAACAAACAAATCTTCCTGAGGTATGCTACAAATGTTGTTAACATTTACCATTGAGATCACATGAGATCTGACTAACTATGTGTCAATATGTTTCACCATTTTTATGTCTCTCTTTCATTTATTCTGTCCCTCTTTTAGGATAAACTTGAGGTCCTGAGGGGAGTTTCTATTGTGCTTTTGTGCATTTGTTGATGTCACTTTTTCAATAATAAATTCAAATACATTTTTCTTATACAGTATTTATATTGTGTCATTCTTACTTGGGATGGGGGTGTGGGGGAGGTACATGTGTGTGTGATATTTGTGGAAATAACATTGTTAAAAAAAACTGAAGGAAGTCTTTAATAATACATTTTTGTAGTTTTTAGCAAACCAATTAATTAAGCTATATAGGCTACTTTAGCAAACCAGCTAATATTGCTTTGGTTAATTTTGTTGTTGTTATTAATTAAATAAATATAGGCCTGTATTTCATATAACATTTCCATTGGGAATCCAGACTCGGGCCAGAACCGGCTAATTGTATAATCTATGCTGGCGTGATTGTGGCCCGATGCCGGCAGTGTCGGTTCAGTTTCGGCAGCCGGACTCGGGCCAGCGTACTCGGGCCGATTCTGGCGCGTCATTCACTCCCGTGATTCACACGAGTCCGGCAACCGCATCTGGCCCGAGTCATTTCTTCCGGCTTGCCGGATTCGGGCCGTTATTGGGCCAGATCATTTTGGCTACCTGGGTGTAAATAGTGTTTATTTAACCAAGTAAAAGTGAGTGGAACATGAATTTACATTTGATTAAAAAAAATGTATGCTGAAAAATAAATACAAAATTGAAAGAAAGGGGAAAAAAGGTGAAGAAGAAAACAATTACAAATAGTGAAGGACATGTTACACCTGGATGAATGGGATTATTATTAAGAGTCAGGAATAAGAGAGTGTCAGCAGGAAGTGAAACCGAAAGTGTTAAATAATAAACAGATATCGTGAATTTACCGCACAATAGTAGAAAAATCTGAAATGATTTGAAAGCGCTCTTCATAATGTTGAAGATTTCAGTAAAATCAGACTTTGATAGATATTATTAATGGGCTACTTGTTTGTTTCTGAACCACACCCAATCGACTAAGAGCGGCGACTTTTAACAAAACCACATAATGCCAGCAGAGAGATTTGCCGACTTTGACTGTCTTGAATAACTAACACGATGACTTATAAATAATAATCAGAAAAAGAACGTTTGCGTTTCCAAATCTGGAAACAACAACAAAGCGTAAATGACTCTCTCTAATGGCGGAGAGAACGATTTTCTTCCTTATTGCGGATCACAAGCTAAAATAGAGCATTACCGCCATCTGCTGTTTGCAAGGACCAGACAATCCTTTCTCTTTCTCAAAACCAACGAAGAATTGTATATTGGTCCGCACTGGAGAGTTTTGATTTCAATTATCAGAAGACACATCAAAACTCGACCATCTAAATAAATTCCAAACAAACTCATTCTGTGTTTCAATAATTCTACTGCCTACTGTGTTTTAAAGTTTGGGGAAGTTCCATTCAAAAAGACTAAATAAAATTTCAGATCTTAAGGCTCTACTACTACAATGAAATCTTTATCCGTCGGTTTTACTGAATGAGATGTACATTTTGTGTCATGTGCTATTTTCAGATGTGAGAAGAAAAACGGATAATACATTATATTTTAATGTGACGTGATATAACAAGAAAATCCAGGAAAGAGCCGTTGTCCGTTGCTGTCTTTTCCTCTTGATTATTTTCTCTTTTCCTTTGTACTCCACTATAACAATGGAGTCTGCTGTCCAGATTATAGAAGCACCTATAAATTAGGTCAAGCCCCATCCATTACCTCCAGAGAGGGGGAGCTGGTCGTCATTTGGTTCTACAGCAGCACTTGATTATTTCACTCCTCCCCTCACCTTAGCCACATACTCTCTAACTCGACTCAAACAAGCCTGTATATTCTCTGCTGCAGTGTTTTACTAAGCTATTATACAACAGACCAGCAGCAGTCTCATCTTCAGCTCTTTCTAGTTGTATTACGAATCGTTTAACCTTTTTATGACATTTGTATGGCACACACAAAAAAGTTGACATGTTTATATTCTTCTGTTTGAGCTTATTGAGTGGTAAGTGTTTATTCATTTCTATTCAGTTCAATGTATTTTATTTGTCCACATACACAAACATGATCTTATTTTATTCTTTCTTTTGTTTTGTAAGACTAATATAGGCTACTCTATATATTAAATGTTGTTCTTTGTGCTATTTTGTCATTTTTCTTTTCCAGTGACATAAAACGGTTTACTTTATTTAACATTGCTAAATTATACATTGAGATTAGTGAGGACTTGTTTTGCAATTACAATTTTTTAAAACAGTTTAACAATGACAAAAACGCTGTATTCTGTTTGTTGATCAGGTGTGTTTGGTGATGCAGTGAAGTCAGTGTCAGTGACGGAGGGAGAATCAGTGACTCTAAAAACTACTGATACTACAATTAATGAGATACTGTGGAGTTTTGTACACAAAAACAGTAGCATTCTCATAGCTTTATACAGTCAGAATAAAAAGAGCACAGTTCATGATGATGCTCTTGATGGGAGATTTAGAAACAGACTGAAGCTGGATCAGACTGGATCTCTGACCATCACAAACACCAGAACCACAGACTCTGGACTTTATACAGTAACCAGCACCAGCACAGATACACCGCTCAACACATTCAGTCTTACTGTCTATGGTGAGTAGAAGAATTAATACTTACAATGTTTTGTCTACATCTTTTGACAATGGACTGTCATAATTATTGGGAATATTATGATGGACAACTCTTTTAAGGATTCTTATAATCAACATCTTCTATGCTTGGTTTCTACTTTAGTTCAGTTTTAAATATCAATGAACTGACAAATATCACAGCACTTTATACTGAATTAGTCTTATTTTGTCACATTTTCCAGCTTGTCTGCCTGTTCCTTTCATCAGCAACTTTCCACAAAATCCATCATCATCACCCCAGAATTGTTCATTGTTGTGTTCAGTGGTGAATGTGAGTGATGTGACTCTCTCCTGGTTCAGAGGAAACAGTTTATTGTCCAGCATCAGTGTGTCTGATCTCAGCATCAGTCTCTCTCTACCTCTGGAGATTGAGTGTCTGAATGATTCTTACAGCTGTGTGGTGAACAACTCCATCAGCATCCAGACCAAACATCTTGACACTAAACAGTGTCAGCCATGTGCAGGTACTTCATATGTGTGTGTAGGTGTGTGTGTGTGTGTGTGTGTTGTGTGTAACTGAACTATATTTATGTTTTTTTTTATTTTCTTCTCTCACAAGACCATATCGACTGTTGCAGTTTTACTGAAGCTGTGATCCGATTGGCTCTCTCTGCTGTGGTGGGTGTGGCTGCTGTTGCTGTGCTGGTTTATGACATCAGATCCAGAAGTCTTCAACAGAAGAGGAAAGAGCAGGTGTCACCATCAAACTCTGATTAATCAGATATTCAGGAAAGTGGAGATGTTCCTGAACAACTGTAGACATTTAAAAATGTAAGCCATGATTAATGTCTAGTTTGTTTAATGTGTGCGTTTTAGTAGGTTTTCATTTCTCTTTTTATGCTGTGTTTCTCGATCTTTAATTTGGTATGTAGTGATGTTTTGTGTGTGTTAACAGACATAATTTGTGTAGAAGTCCTTTCTTTTAATTACTTGTTTTTTGTTAGTATTCGCCTAAGTCTGACATCACACGTCACCACTTCCGTGACTTCCAGGTCCAAATGTTCTATCAGATGACACGAGAAAACAACAAACTGTACTAATTATGCACTCACAATGTGATATAATACTACCCAAAAAATTGTAATTCTACCCTTTATCTCTATACCGAAATCCCAATGAAAATATAAATAAATAAAAATATAAAAATGATTTGTGTTTGGGACGCTGTGAGCATGGAGACTGTAGTGTACACTGTAAATTTGAAAATGTTTATCTTAAATGTTTGATATGAATAAACAGTGCTCATAAACAGCTGCTGAGATAGTATTCGCAAGTGAAATAAGTTGGGGCTTGGACCCAGAAGCAGCATTTGTTGGTGTGTTCGCTGGACACATTGCGTCATTTAACAAGCCCATATTTAGTTTTAGGTTTTAGGTTATTATAGACATTTTTAATTTCTATATTGGGTCAAGCTCACATTTTAAATATAAATCAATCTTAACAATGTTCCAGGAGTTGGCATGTATCTGAAATTTAGCAATAATTTGACATGAACATGGTGGGAGAATGAAAGACATGATGCCAGGAGAGACATAGTTACAGCATTGTGTGCATGCACTTGAAGGATCTGACGATTCTTCATTTATTCTTTATTCGTTTATTCGTTTATTCATTTAGAATCATTAATCATTTTATCATTTCATTATTCCATTTAATCATTTACAATAATCATTATATTCATTTATATATTCATTTTATTGATTCATTAATTGATTAGTCATTTATATTATATTATAGTTGTTTTTTTATATATATATATTTTGTTGTTTAGTCTTATGACTGTGTAGCTTCAAGGGCTGTTTTGTCTTCATGAATAAGAGATACAAGGGAATGTTTTTAGAAAATCAAGGTTCAAGGTTTAAGGCTGTTGTGAACCAGTTTGGTATAACAATACTTGTTGAATTTGTGTTCTCCAGACGAAGTCTGAGCATTGAGACATACACAACTAAGACTATTCAATAAACTCTGCTCATTTTTACCATCATTACTTCGTCTCCTGCTTCTGCTCTTTTCTGGCTTCCATCGGTCAACTTCCTAACTGACAGAAACCTGCTGTTAGTGGGGTTGGGGTAACTACAGCTTGCTGACTAGTTGCTCTGTTACCGGAAAGACTGATATTTTCTGACGGGATCAGGTGTCTGGGGCTGGATCCTAATTGTCTGGCGTGGGGACCTGATCTAACACACTGTATATATATATATATAATTAAATGCATTATGGATTTTTAAAATTGTAATTCATCTATAAAACCTAAAAGAAACTTGCTATTGTTTCATTTATTCTGCTTCTTTCGGTACTAATAAATTTAAATGACTTACATCACATAGACAATGATTGTTATTTCTTTAAAATCAGATGTTTTTTAACTAAAGAATCAGTTACAGAATCTAATAGGACATAGGACCCCAAGGCCATGATTAAGACCCCACTAATTTAGTTCCTTTTTTTTCTGTATACTATAAAATGTGATATATATATATATATATATATATATATATATATATAAATCATTTGGAAAGGTTGATTTTTCTATTCTTCTTTCTATAGATTAAACTTAAACATCCAACTATCTATTTTCCTGGAGTTTATGTGAACTATAGTTACCTTAGCTTAGTGAGAGTTAATAATGCTAACCACTGAGATAATGAGCACAGCTTGCTGCCTCTAGTTACATGTCAATAATATAACAATTTCATAATATTAAATTCGTCATATTCACAAACACCCTTTTAAAATACTGAACTTGGAGGTATGGAAACATTGGTCAATAGCAATTCTTAAGTTTACACCTTGCCTACATCGGACACGACCTGCGTGATTCAAGAGCTTTTCTGCGCACAGACTGCGTGACTTTGTCGCTGCACATGTCCAGTGTCTGTCGGAGAGGTTGTTGGTGAACGTTCCCACTACTGGTTGCTTACGGTCGTGAATCATACGTTTTACTGGTTCATGAAACCATTCATGCACGAATTCGCAGCACCTTGAGTATACCATCATACACATAATGTACTATATCTAATTACATTTATACGCAAACACCTGACTGTATTTGTAGTTGTATACACACTGTGTTAGTAATTACTTGCTAACAAAAAAGTACACTTTCTTTGAAAACTGTCGGTGAAAAGTCATAAGCGGACTTTGAATCAAAGCGCCGTCTAGAGGACTGTGTACACACTGACTGTAGAGTTTCACTAAGTCGCTTCACAGACCAACAGTACTGTCCTCTTCAACTCTTCTGCCGCTTGCAGCGTTTATTATAACATGTCTAGTGTGTTTTCTTTTCCAAAATAATAAACTGCTTTTATTTGAAACCGATAAGTGAATTATGGCAAAGAAAATGTTTGCCATATTTATTTTCTTCTGTTCGAGCTTACGGAATGTGAGTGGTAAGTCTTTTTATGGCTTCGTTTCTGTGCGTACTGTCATTGGTCCACATTTACATCATTCTGTTACTACCATCATTTATTTTCATTTTTTTTATTAAACTAATACTCAAATATCTTAATGTTATTTTGTCATTTTTCCGTTCCATTAATGGTTTATTTAATTCCACATTTATCATCTGTTTTGCAATGACAACTTTTTAAATACCTTTGAAATGACAAAAAGCAAAATGTGGTAAATCTTAATATTCTGAGTAAATGTTTGTTGATCAGGTGTTTTCGGTGTTGATGCAGGGAAGTCAGAGTCAGTGACGGAGGGAGAATCAGTGACTCTAAACACTGATGTTACTACAATTAAGGGAGTTGATCAGATACAGTGGGGATTTAGACACAACAACACCAGCATTCTCATAGCTCTAATTAACAGACAGAACAATATAATCACAGTTCATGATGATGCTCTTGATGGGAGATTCAGAGGCAGACTGAAGCTGGATCAGACTGGATCTCTGACCATCACAAACACCAGAACCACACACTCTGGACTTTATGAAGTAACCAGCACCAGCACAGAGACGCCGCTCAACACATTCAATCTTACTGTCTATGGTGAGTAGGCTTACATCTTTTAACTGTCATAAATATTGAGAAGATTATAAAATTATAAAACTCTATGTAGTCATTTGTGCAAATTCAATTATGCTCAACACATTCATTCTTAATTTCTGTGGTATGTAGACTATTTACCCTGTTTTCTGCTATGGGTGTTTTTAATGGTCAATTCCTGCATGTAACAGCTATATATATATATATATATATATATATATATATATATATATATATACCTTTAAATGATGTACTTTAATATATATATATATATATACCTTAAAATCATGTCTCATAATTCATCTCAAGTTTTTCAGTGACAATATTGTCTGTTTAACATTGCTAAACATTCTTTCTATATTGGATCACTTTTAAATGCTCTGTTTTTAATCTCTCATGTTTTCTAGCTCGTCTTTCTGTTCCTGTCATCAGTAGAGTCTGTCCTTCATCATCGCCATCACACCAGAATTGTTCACTGTTGTGTTCAGTGGTGAATGTGAGTGATGTGAGTCTCTCCTGGTACAAAGGAAACAGTTTATTGTCCAGCATCAGTGTGTCTGATCTCAGCATCAGTCTCTCTCTACCTCTGGAGGTGGAATATCAGGATAAAAACACCTACAGCTGTGTGATCAACAATCCCATCAGCAACCAGACCAAACATCTGGACATCAATAAACTCTGTCACACATGTTCAGGTATGTCTGTGATATTTTGTTTATGTGCACATTCACTCACACTAATGACATACTAATGTCTCCTTTAGGTCCTCCAGACTCTGTATCTCTGATAGCGCTGGTTTCTGCTGCTGCTGGATCTCTGTTGATTGTAGCTGCAGTCGGGATCTTCTGCATCTGCAGGAAAAGAGACCAAGAGGGCAAGTATTACCTACTACTGAGAAATTATTTGTAAAATTAGACGTTTTGTTGTTGTTGTTGTTGTTGCCCCATTATGCTTTTTTGAATATAACCTTTCAGGTTGTGTGTGATAGCTGTTTGTAAATGTAAATGGTCTGCAAAGTTTCAAAGATCAAAGTGCACAACAAATAAAGTCATTGACAATGTAACAAATAATAATATGTAAAAGATCATCAAATGTTCATAATATTTTAAGGAAAAGACAATTATTCATTCTGATATAGTACAAGGTTATGAGTTTAATTATGTGAATGAATGGCTAAAGAGATGTGTCTAATCTAGATTTAAACTGGGAGAGTGTCTTTGAGCCTCGAACATTATCAGGAAGACTATTCCAGAGTTTAATAGGTAACCAGTGTATAGATGATAAAATATATGATAATTATATATTTTGAAACTTGTAAGAACTCTAGCAGCTGCATTTTGGAATTGTTTACAGAGGATGCAGGACAGCACTGAGTAATACTTTACAGTAATCCAATCTGTCTTTTCTGCATCAGAAACAGATAACATTTTCTTCGTCATTCTTATTTCTAAGGTGGAAGAAGGCTGTTTTTGTAACATTTGAAATATGAAATATGAAAAACAAGTTGCTGTCAAATGTAACACCTAGGTCTTTAACTGTAGAGGACAAAGTAACATGATGCAAATTGTATTCAAAGAGATTCTGTGTGCATGTTTTTGGTCCAGTAAGTAAGTAAACTGAATAGAAGAAAATTACTGGTCATCAAATATTTTATATCTTTAATACACTCTGTCAACTATTAATTTAGATTTTTCATGTGGTCATGATGAAATATTTAACTGATTATCAGCGGCATAACAGTGGAAAGTCATTCCATTTTTTTTCTAATAATATCACCCATATAATATTATTAAGTGGCAGCATGTATATTGAGAATTACAGAATGCCTAACACGGATCCATGAGGCACTCCATAATTTACTGGTGTTATCTTGGATTTTTTCCCCATTTTAACAGACAAAATGGTAACCATCTGATATGTATCTGATAGGCCACAGTAATGCCTGTTACACAACCCTTCCCCATCCCAGTAACCACAACTAGCCAGTACCCCACCCTCACCAATATTTATACCATGGTTAATGAAATCACATAGAATAATCAGCGCAATCTGACTAAAGCACAGTTTAGTTAATTGTGCTTGAGTAGCGCACAAATCACCATTCACCAGTGTACTCTGAAAATATAATAAGATTTACACAACCAAACGTAGCTGGTGATAAAATGTGTGACCCATTTTAATTCTATTGAGAATTTACCGCTTTAACATAGAGAAAGTTAAACATTTAAACACTAAAAGTCTGGATCTTCTTGAGTTGTTGACTAAACAACAATTTTTCTCCCATGTGTAAAATGTGTTCTGTTCTAATGATGACTGATATTAAGAAACCTGGCCTTGAGATATTCTAAGAGATGACAAAATCATTAAGAGCCTGATAAACTGTTAAGAAGTAGGAAATAAACTATTTCATTATAAGAAAACATAAAGTAAATTTAGTTTGAGTCCCATTGGCACTTTAAAATAAATAATTCTGTTCCAAGTGGCATGTAAATAACATAAAATACGTCATATTTCCTGCTAACAAGTAATTGTTAGGTTAATACTATACTGCAGTTATGTTATCAACCAATGTTTTAAAAATATATAAATAAATAAATAGCAAACAAAAACATAAATAAACCTCACAAAGGAGAAAAAAAATGTGTTGCAGAGAAAATGCAGCAATAACTCTCAAATATCTCTCATTCAGAGTATTGATTTTGTTTTTCACATCTATCAAACAGTTCATAGTGGTGAAGAAATCACATATGTTGATCCGTCATTCTACAAAAGAAAAGCACAGGAGTTGGTAAGAAAATTAATTTCTGTGTGTATATGTGTATTATTAGAGCAGTAATTCTGATGAAGGTGTATTTATGTGTATGTGATCACTACATGTGTGATGTGTGAATGTGTGTTTGTGTTTTCTTTTAGAGAGTTCAAGAGCAGGAAGATGTGGTGTATGCAGGAGTGGCCATTAGACACTGATGAAAATGTAATTCTGTTGACATCATTCAAAACAGTAACTTAATCAGTGTTAATGTGGTATTAAATTAAGACTAATGGCCTTTATCTCAGGGCTTTGAAGCAGGGTTTTTGTTTTATGTATGTTTTAATTGTTTTTAAATGTTACTGTAGTAATAGTGTATAGACAGTCCTGTATGTCTGTGCTGATACAGTGAATCCTCTGAAGCTCCACCTACTGGATCAACATGTTATTTTACTAACAGCTCTATTTCACTGTGATATTTAAAAATCCAGATATATTTCTTTCAAATTCTTCAAACTGTATTGCTTGAACTGTATGCCTGGTTGCCTGTGTTTATAGGTTTGTTCCTTTTTTAGTACATTATGTAGTAAACTAAGTAAAATAAATAAATAAAAATATATAATTTCAAGAATTATCATTTATACTAACATCCTCTGTTTGTTTGTTTGTTTGTTTGTTTGTTTGTTTTTTCATTATCTTGTTCACAATAACATCTTTCTAGGCATATTTGCATCTTGCATACTTACAATTGTTTAAAGGAGAAGTCCACTTCCAGAACAAAAAAAGTACAGATAATGTAGTTACCCCCTTGTCATCCAAGATGTTCATGTCTTTCTTTCTTCAGCCATAAAGAAATTATGTTTTTTGAGTTTAGAGTTTAAATGCAGCTTCAAATGATCCCAAAAATTTTGTTCTGGAAGTGGACTTCTCCTTTAACAGACACTTTTATGCAGAGACTCTATTAGGCCATTCGTTGTGACATAAAAATAACTGTAATAATATAGATGCAAGCAGCGATTCAGGTCCAGTCCCTGAAGGTGCAGTAAGGGCAGTGCAGACCTGGAAGAGTCGAGTCAAGTCACTTTTTTTGATTTCTGCAAAAATCTATATATATCTAAAAATACTAGGTGGTGCTGTCTTCAAACTTCTCAGGTACACTCTTAAAAATAAAGGTGCTCACAGCAAAGCCATAGAAGAACCATTTTTGGTTCCACAAAGAACCATTCAGTCAAAGGTTTTTTAAAGAACCATCTCTTTATTACCTTTTTATAATCTGAAGAACCTTCTTTCACCACAAAGAACCTTTTGTTAAACAAAAAGGTTTTTCAGATGTTAAAGGTTCTTTATGGAACCACTTAGACAAAAAAGGTTCTTCTGTGGCATCTTGAAGCACCTTTATTTTTAAGAGTGTACCTCCAGAACATGCTGTTGATGATCTCTACTTTTTTTTTGCGATATGTCAAAATGTTGTTATGATATGTCGCAATGATTGTAAATTTCAAAATGGCATAAATTTGGCACAACACAAGGAATCCATCGACACCAAGTTCATCAGAATTCTGACAATTAACTGTTCAAACGTTGGTTTTGCTGAGATACAGCCTCTGAACCAATTTGGGGTCAACATTGTTAAGTTCGCAACATCATCAACATCAACTACTGAACAAAAGTGGATATAAAACTGTTTAGTCATGTCTGTGCGGTTTGATCCAAAGATCCTCCTTTCAATATCACAAAATCAATTGGAATAGCGGCAAAAAAAAAAAAAATAAATAAATAAATTAATTAATTTGAATACTGTACTTTTCAAAATGGGCACTATGTAATGGCTGGCAGCATGAGGAGAGGAATCAGCTGAAATAAGGGTTTCAGGCAAAGAGTTCAAAACAATTTGAAACGTGAATATTTGAGCTGGTAGTGGTGCTATATAGTTGGTCCTAGAGACCCTAAATTTGGTCAGATCACTACTCATGACCATCAGTACAAGTGTGGCAATTTTTATGGTTTATAGGAGTGCCACAGACAGAGGAATAATAAGAAAACAAATGATCCCAATGGGTGCTACTGTCCCCCAGTAAGTGTGTGTATATATATATATATATATATATATATATATATAATTTTAATACAATGTAAACCAACTAAACTACTAAATGAATAAACATTAAAAAAAAATTTAAGGGCCAGCATTAAACTAATCATGGATGTGACCCACTCTGTTTTAGGAAGATGATGATCACTAGAAAAAACAGTTTTCAGTGCAGGAATCTGAATGATTTTATTTATTTTTTTTCTGAGGATTCAGCTATTGAACAAAACATGTAGAGACAATTTAACCAAAAACAAACTGCGGTTTAATGTGCCTCTTCTAAAGTATATGTTGATAAGCAGCCCTTCACACAGCTGAAACTGTCAAGAGCTAAAAGTGTCAAAAGTTGCAGTTACTTCTGCTTCTATGTATGGGAACGTGTAAAAGATGTGTGTGAAAATCAGCATACATTGAGCAGAGCATTGGACTGTTTAATGATGAACAATGACATTAAAATTCGCTTCTTTGAAACTGATAGATTATAGAGCTATGTTTTTTTTTTTTTTTTAAATAGTGAGTGCAGGTATAGGGTCCAAATCATCATCTATCATCGGGCACAAAACAACTTCCTCTTTGAATGCCATTTAAACATATTTGTGTATTCAGATTAAATAAAGTCACACACTGAAAGGTTGACTATATGAAACATGACTATATAAAATATTGGAATATATGTTGCTTGCAAATACCTTTATTTCACCTGAATACACAAATCTATATAACATATATAAACATATTTAGTTCCATCAAAGTTTCATTGAGGTCCGTGTATGCTGTTGTAGCCCAGTGAGTATATTACTAATTACAGCCAATAGATGGAGCTAAACTACTGTAATTTGTATTAGAAGAGTGTGGTGGGGAAAACAAAAACACTGATGGTGTAAGATACTTTGATTTCTAAGAGATACGAAGACAGCATATGTTGGTATCTATTTCCACTCCTAGCTGGATGAAGAAAGCCTCTTTTTTTATTCTTTTATGCTGGTTCCTTTATTCAGTTCACTCAGAAAGTCAATATACAATATTTTTCTCGAATGCATGTAGTTTTGACTGTTACGCTGGGCGTCATTTAAAAGGTCTCAGTGCAATGTGTCATTAAAAAAATAGACTAAGTCATTGGGAGAAAAGAGATGTTCTCTTCAGGGGACAGTTGTGGCCTAATGGTTAGAGAGTCTGAGTTGTAACCCGAAGGCTGCAGGTTTTAGTCTCAGTAACGGCAGGAGTTTTAGGTGAGTGTTCTCTTCCACCCTCAATACAGAGACTGAGGTTCCTGTGTGTTTACTATTCACGGCTGTGTGTTTAATGCAAATTCCAACTTAAAGCAAATTGTTCAGTTGGGAGTAATTATGAAATTACTGCTAGAAAATAAATAAATATTTTTTAACATTTTTATGGCTACTTTTTTTTTCTAAATTAACTTTCTACATCTGACTTTTTATATTTATAACTGACTTTGTCCTATTTGTCCTATTACTTACTGCACTGAAAAGTTGTGAAAAGGCCTTAGTGTTTCAAATTAATAAAAAATAAATAATTAAATCCATGTCATCGTGTGCTACTACATTTATTCTGGAACTCACTTGTCACAAATTCAGATGCAGCTTCACTGCCTGGAAAGTTGTGAAACCACATCTTAGTGTTGAAAAAAAAAAAAAATTAAAATAGAATTAACAAGACACTTCTTTTTCAGTGTACCCCACAATTTCATTTTGACCTGTTTAGCTTTCTTTGTTGGACCATTCCTGCTTTTCAATGTACTGAGGCCAATAGGCAATTGCATCTGACCTTTGGTTGTTGTATGGATCACATTTTCCAAACTGGCATTGGAAATTGTACCCAAATGCCTGAAGAAATTCAGCATTTCTCTGCCATGGTTGGCAACAATGCCAACTTGTATTGTTCCTGGGTGCAAGAATTTAAAAATGTTTAACCAGGCTAACTGTCACACCCCTGTGGACTGTTTTGTATGTTTTCCCCAATGTATGCCCTTATTTGGTCTTTCCGTTTCCGTTTGTTTTCATTACGTCACTGCTTAATCTATCACACCTGTCTCCTCGTCATACTCCTCATTTCCCCGCACAACCACGGCGTGACACTAACTAGCAAAAGGCTGCAAAAAATCATAAATGCAGAAAGGGCTGTTATGTAAAATGGGAAAAATCACAAAACACAGTTGCGTACAGGTGAGAAAACTGTTCAGAACTATGTACTAGCATATTGCTCTTACTGCTTTTACCATACCTTTCTATGGCAGGATTGGTAAGAGTAGTATGCTGGTATGATGTTCCGAATTTAGCAATAGTGCTTCATTTTTACCATAATAGCCCTGACCAAAATGGCACACTTCATGTGCACCTGCAGACTTGCAATGGCCACTGAGTGCACACGTTAAGTCCACAAGACCATAGGGTGCAATTTGTCATTTTAGCTTTCAGAAGGGTATTGACGAGCACCCCCTTTGTGGCAACTATGCACACTTCTGCTAAGCCCATACCAAGGCGATCTCTAAAGCAGACTTCACCACATTAGTCAAAGTGGCATTACATCACAAAAGTGTGGACTAGTGTGAAAAATATGATACAGTTTTTAGTGATAAACCTACTCCTACAATAACTGTTCTGTTAATAACCCTCTATTGATCCAACTGTCAGTGGGCAGGGATGCCAAGATACTATCTGTAGTTTTTGTTAATTTTCACTTTGGCTGACAAAAAAACAGGAATTTCATTTTAGCCTCCCGGAGGTATTCAAGGTTTCAGTGATCTGTGTGCACCATAAAGGAATCGTTGGAGCTCTTTTATGGTTGTGGGTCTGGGCCAGGACTTGATGGCTTCCACCTTCCCCTCTTCCATCTTGATCCCTTGGGAACTGATCTGATATCCCAGAAACTGGATAGAATCCTGGTGGAACGTGCATTTCTCAGCCTTTAGATATAGCTGGTGTTTGCGGAGTCGTTGGAGGACCTCAGAGATCTGCAGGCGATGTTTGGTCTCGTTCCGGGAGTACACAAGGATGGCGTCAATGTAAACCAACATGAAGCGGTGTAGATACTCCCGGAACACCTCATTCATGTAAACTTGGAATACGGAGGGGGCGTTGACCAGTCCATACAACATGACCAGGTATTCATAATGGCCAGTAGGTGTCACAAAGGCAGTCTTCCACTCGTCCCCCTCTCATATCTGCATGAGATTATATGCACTTCTGAGGTCCAGCTTGGTGAAGATTTGAGCTTTGTGAAACGGATATCTGTACTTGATGGTGATCTTGTTTAGAGCTTGATAATCAATGCAAGGCTGCAAGCCTCTGTCATTTTTTGCCACAAAGAAAAAGCTGGAAGCAGCAGGGGAAGTAGACGGATGGATGTAGCCTTGCTGTAAAGCCTCCTCAATATACTCCTCCATGGCTTTCAGTTCTGGTATGGAAGGGGAGTAGATTTTACCTCTGGGCACTGGTTCATCGGGTAGGTCAATTGCACAGTCCCATGGCCGGTGAGGTGGTAATTTGTAGGCTTGTTTCTGGCAGAAGACGTCAATGAAGTGGGCATATTCCTTTGGGATGTCGATGGAGCGATTCTCAAGGGGACTTTCAATGGACGTGGAGTGGATTGAGAGTGTTGGACCAGATGAGACGGGTCTTGGAAGTTTAGGAAAACATCTAGGAAAACATCTCTCAGCCCACTTAGGAATTATCCAGTTGCCCGTGAGATGGGAGGGTCATGGGAAACAAGCCATCGGCACCCCAGGATGGATTCCAGCGGTGGATTCCTCCAGAACCAACAGGCGGATGTCTTCAGTGTGGAACAGGCCAGCTTGTAACTGGATGGGACCCATGCAGTGCCGGACCCGTCCTCGGCCGAGGGGACTTCCTGTTATTGACTGGATCTTGTACAGGATGTTGTCGAGACTTTTCTTCAGCTGTAGTTGGTTGCATAAGTCTGTGGAGATGAAGTCGCCGGCTGACCCAGAGTCGAGGAGTGAATAGGCTGAAACACATTGGGTAGAAATAATGAGTTGCACAACAATGGACAGTGGATGTACATTTACAGAGGAGGATGAAACCACACTCACCAAAGGTCGTGGAGGACGGATGGGACATGCCCTTAGTACATGTCCATTTTGACCACAGTACAGACATAACCCCATGGGTTCATGAGGTGGTTCTGGAAAGCTGGGAAACTCTGGCTGGTGGAACGAAGCAGGTGAATTTTGGCCTTGAATTTTGGCACCCTCCATACAGTCTTGAATCCGGTTAGCCACTCGGATTGAGAGTTGGATAAAATGTTCTAACCCCATGGTGTCATCGTACAAGGAGAGATGCAGTCTCAATGAGGGCTCTAAATCTTGTCGATAGATCGTTAACAGGGAGCGCTCGTTCCAACCACTTGAGGCTGCAAGTGCATAATCTTGTATGGATAATTTGCAAATGATACAGTTGCTCACTGACTGAAGCGGTGCCTGCTGGCCACCCAAAAACTTCACGGAAGTGAGCCAGGAAGATTGAGTAGCCAATCCATTTTGTTGCCACAATGATTCTGCCCACTGGAGCACTCGACCTGTTAATAATGACAGAACAAATGAGATTTTAGCTCTCTCTGTGGGGAAACGATGCGGCTGCATGTCTAGGGTGAAGAAACACTGTAGGAGGAATCTGTTGCACTCATCCGCTGAGCCAGAGTAGGAGGTAGTGGAGTGAGAACACAATGTTGAGAATCCACCTGCTCCTGGAATGGATCCACGCCTGTTTGATTCATGGTGGTATGGTCTAGTCTTCTGGAACATGTAGTCAGACTCAGGACGCAGACAGGTGAAATCAAACAGGCAGGTATTTAAACAGTGTGGGATTACATATTAAAAATCTCTTTAAGATCTGCCAATCCTAAATTCTGACATATCATCATATGAAAAACAAAGGTAATCTACACTGTATTTATTGGACATTTAATGTGAACACGAATGGCGTCTTTTTACAGGTTAGATTCAATATAGTTTCCAGTGAAGAGGTTCTGCCAGCCTCTGATCTTCATACTGAGAGTAAAATACATGTGAATGTTTACACATATTTAGTTCTCATTGCCATATATGTGTTTTATCACTTAATTTCTCCAAATTAAACTCAGCCAAAGAACAACTAAACAAGAGAACACAATCTGGATTAGGTTAAATATACTTTATTAATAAAGACATCTAACTTAACATAGCCAGATGAATATTTCACAATTTAATTACTCAAAATTAAATGCAGCAAAAGATCGACCAGACAAGTAAACATAGTCTGGATGAAAAGCTGTATGTAGTACATTAATACAGGCATCTAACTTCTCAAAATCAGACTCAGTTAAATTCATATTTATTTGCATAGCACTTTTCATGATGCACATCGTTGCAAAGCAGCTTCACAGAAAATTAAAATTTCTACATTACATTTAGGAGTAGTTTATCAATGTCAGGGTGATGTTCTTACGGCAGAATGTACAGCTAGTTAATGATGTAATCAAACAAAAAGGTGAATACTTAATTGAATTACTCAAAATCTCAACTTATCTTAAAGGGCATCTCAATTCTTTAATTGCACTTGAGGAGGCGAGTGTATATAAAAATTGTATGTATTCATTATAGGACTTTACATTGATTACTGTGAGTGTGTACTGTATTCAGTCACTAGCTGTGATGCCATTTACCTATTTTTATGTGAATTTTGGAATATCACATTAAAATAATGCTAGATGGTAATGTCAAGATGCGCATAAATTCTAAACATATGCACAAAAAACGTATGTGCCTCACATGACTTTACCTCAGTAGAGGATGTGATTGGATAATTGGACTTATTGGAATCATCATAAGGAGTTGGTTGTAACATTTTTAATTTTAATTTTTAACTGTCACAACTATCCCCACCACAAACAGCCAATAGCAAACCCATTGATATTAATGATATTGATGACATCACCACAGCTCCTTTCTGACTTGTCAAACTGAGTGTTACAACTAACCCTGTGTTACAACACTACTATTCTTTATAAGACAGAATGATTTGCATTATAAAAAAGTGATATACAAACACAATAGAAGTAAAAAATGGAAAACTATAATTTATACTGTGTTACTCTAATGTACTATTATATTTATTCGTGAATGCTAATTATTAAATTCTTGTAATATATTATACACAGTCGTTCCTGAGTATCTAATTAATATTTTGATAAGAGTTTGATGGTGACACCTGCTCTTTCCTCTTCTGTTGAAGACTTCTGGATCTGATGTCATAAACAAGAACAGCCACAGCAGCCACGCCCACCACAGCAGAGAGAGCCAATCGGATCACAGCCTCGGTAAAACCACAACAGTAGATATGGTCTTGTGAGAGAAGAAATTAACAATGTTGTAAATAAAAAATAAAAATAAATAAATAAATAAACACACACACACACACACACACACACACACACACACATACATATATATATAAGGTCAGCTGTGTAACCTGAACATGTGTGACAGAGTTTGCTGATGTCCAGATGTGTGGTCTGGTTGCTGATGGGATTGTTGATCACACAGCTGTAGGTGTTGTTATCCTGATATTCCACCTCCAGAGGTAGAGAGAGACTGATGCTGAGATCAGACACACTGATGCTGGACAATAAACTGTTTTCTTTGTACCAGGAGAGACTCACTTCACTCACATTCACCACTGAACACAGCAGTGAGCAATTCTGGTGTGATGGCGATGATGAAGGACAGACTCTACTGATGACAGGAACAGAAAGATGAGCTAGAAAACATGAGAGATTAAAAACAGAGCATTTAAAAGTGATCCAATATAGAAAGAATGTTTAGCAATGTTAAACAGACAATATTGTCACTGAAAAACTTGAGATGAATTATGAGACACAATGTGAAAATAAAACATTCAAATTTTAAGGTATATACATATATATATATATATATAATGCTTCATTTTCAATCAAGCTGTTACATGCAGGAAATGACCATAGCAGAAAACAGGGTAAATAGTCTACATACCACAGAAATTAAGAATTAATTGAGCATAATTAAATTGCACAATTGACACTGTATTAACATAGAGGTTTATCATTTTATAATATTCTCAATATTTATATATAACCACCAAAAGCAGGTGGTGATGAGAAAGTCACATGATGAACCAAAGCTCATCACAATTGCTTTTAAATATTAACATATATAGAATGTGAACAGCGTCATTCACACAAACACTAAACACCATCATGGTAACAAACATGAAACTGAAATAATGCAATAAATGTTCATTTAACAACATTAGATGTAACATACAACCTTACTGTACAAAACTGCTAAGAAAAAAGTACGAAGAGTTATTTCAACAACAAAAAAATATAAGACAGGGAATTTTTGTAATGCAATTTACGGTTATTTAATATTACGGTTATAATGGATAGAATTAGAATAGTTCGTGCTAGAGTTAGAGTCAATAAAGTTAGGGCTACTCATAAACAAAAAACACCATCAGGGTAAAACACAACAGTAAAATAATGCAATAAACATTTACTAAATAGCCTAAACTTTACAAATATTATTCAGAACTGTGCAATCATATGTGATGTGTAATGCATGGACTTCTGGAAAAGTCCTTTTTTTATTTATTAATTTATTAATTTATTTCAAAGTTCCAAAAAAAAAAAGAAAAAAGAAAAAAAGAAAAACATCAGTTTTAAAGTATTTAACAGTAAAATTACATATGTTCAACAATTTGTAGCAGGAGTACAAAAGATTAGTTCCCTGCTCCAACATCCATAGCATGCAGTTTTTAAACAAGCCTGAAAGACTTGAATACATAGTATTTAATTAATACATAGTGTTTAATTAAAGCTAAACTCTGCTCACAAGGGATTGCATTTTGAACCAAAATACAGCAATAACAATAATATTCAAAAAAATTATTACAATTTAAAATAATTGTTTTCTATTCAAATATATTTAACATGTAATTTACTTCTGTGATGCAAAGCTGAATTTGCAGCATCATTACTCCCCTCACATGATCATTCAGAAATTCGAATATGCTGCTTTTCTGCTCAAGAAATATAAATTATTATTATTATTATTCATGTTGTAAACAACTGTGTACATTATTTTTGCAGGATTCTTTGTTAAATAGAAAGTTCAACAGAACAGCATTTGAACAAAAAAAAAAAAAAGAGAGAGACTGAGAGAGACTGACTCCCAAACATTTGAACAGTTGGGGTCAAAAAATTACACTTTAAAATATATTATAATATACAACAGTTTGTAAATTGTAATAATATTTCACAATATTACTGTTTTTACTGTATATATGTATTTTACTCACCATAGACAGTAAGATTGAATGTGTTGAGCGGCGTCTCTGTGCTGGTGCTGGTTACTTCATAAAGTCCAGAGTGTGTGGTTCTGGTGTTTGTGATGGTCAGAGATCCAGTCTGATGATTCGGCTTCAGTCTGCCTCTGAATCTCCCATCAAGAGCATCATCATGAACTGTGCTTATATTGTTCTGTCTGTTGATTAGAGCTATGAGAATGCTGGTGTTGTTGTGTCTAAATCCCCACTGTATCTGATCAACTCCCTTAATTGTATTAACATCAGTGTTTAGAGTCACTGATTCTCCCTCCGTCACTGACTCTGACTTCCCTGCATCAACACCGAAAACACCTGATCAACAAACAGAATATTTATTCAGAATATAAGGAATGACCACATTTAGAGTTTTTGTAATTTCAAAAGTATTTAAAAAGTTCATTACAAACTTTCTTCGAAAGTGACAGCAGCATCAGCACAGAAGCATTTGAATATTCTGATACAACTTGAATATATATGAGAGGCAAAATTAATGAAGAAAATAATAAATACCAGAATTACATTTGTGTACAAATGGTATAAAGTGCATTAAATGAAGCCATAAAAATACTCACCAGCCAGGCTCCACGAGCACAGACAGATAAAAAGAAACATTTTCTTCAGCAGTTCATTAAACAGTTTCACAACAGAACAGTGACAATAATCTGATCCTGACACAGGTCTTGATAATGTTGAATGTTTCGTAACAAATTGAATGAAGCTGTCGGTCTGTAGTGAAGTAATTTCATGAAACTCACCAGTCAGTATGAATAAACTTCTCCAGTAGCTCCTCCCTTCACAGACTGAATATGACGCTTGATTTGATTTGATTTGATTTGATTTGCAGAAAGAACATGTGAACTCATAAACATATTATTTAAACTTTTTCTATTATTATAACATACATAAACCTCTAGGTCGGTGTGTCACATGTAGGAAAGAGTAGGGAAAAACACTGGAAATGTGGCCAGTAAATAACATCAACACAGAGACTATGGAAATTCAACACACAACAAACTCCCGAGTGAAAAGCTCCCAAAAAGCATCCCAAAAAAGTATTACAACTACCATTCACTACTTCACTAGAAAAAGATAGTAGCTATTTCAGTACTTCATTGCTGTTCTCTACTTCTCAGGCACATTCACACTGTTGTTTTTATGGAGCCTATTTGATTACATAACATTAACAACAAAAATATTAAATGTATCTCATTAAATGCTAAATAATAATAATAATAATAATAATAATAATAGTAATTCAATAAAGATGGTTATTACCTTCATTTTGGAACATGGTTTGTGTGGAGTAGCATGTACTGTGGCTTTGTTTGGAATTATGTTCGATAAAGGAGCAAAAGAAAGTGCACATGTCTAAAGCATAATAGGCTACTACCTCTATCATGTTATTAATACAGAAATCAGGAACTCATTATTTTAATAGCCCCCATAGCTTTATCCTAAAATTTGGGATCATTTTTGCATCAATCCTCTGTTTATTTCAGACACTGGAATGGATCAATCAGAATCCAAAAGGAATGAAATTCTAGACTAATTCAGCTTTAGATAAAGAAAACATCTAAAATGATTAAATGTCAGAAGAATATAAGTTAGTATAAATTGTTTTTAAACTTAGATAATCAATTACATGGGTCTGTCTGTGATGGGAGGAGCTACTGGAGGAGTTTATTCACACTCACTGCAGAGTTTCACTAAACCACTGCTCTACAGACCAGCAATTGATATTTTCAGGAGCAGCAAGACTGATTACATTCAAGAAAATGTTTGATATATTCAATTTATTCTTCTTGTTCTCATGGAGTCTGTCTGGTAAGTATTTTTATGACTTTACATTATCGCTTTACATTATCATTTGTTCACCTGCACATTATCCTGCTCTTTTTATTTCTATCATTAATCGTGCTTTTAAAATTTTTACTTGCCTTACACTAAATCTCCCCATATACCTCTGACTCATTCAATGAGTACATATCGAAATTAGTGAAATAAGGACTTGTTTTGCAATGACAGAAAATAATAATAATAATAATAATAATAATAATACTGTTCTGAGTAAATATTGTATTTGTTGATCAGGTGTGTTTGGTGATGCAGTGAAGTCAGTGTCAGTGACGGAGGGAGAATCAGTGACTCTAAAAACTACTGATATTATAATTAATGAGATACAGTGGAGTTTTGTACACAAAAGCAGCAGCATTTTCATAGCTGTATTCAACAGGCAGAATGAAAAGAAAACAGTTCATGATGATGCTCTTGATGGGAGATTCAGAGACAGACTGAAACTGGATCAGACTGGATCTCTGAACATCACAAACACCAGAATCACACACTCTGGACTTTATACAGTAACCAGCACCAGCACAGATACACCGCTCAACACATTCAATCTTACTGTCTATGGTGAGTTAAAACACTTTTCACAGTCACTCTAGTGTAATTTCTCTACTTACATTATCCGACAATAAAATATCTCTACAACAAATGTGCAGTTAAAGTTGTATTTGTTCTTGAAAATAAAAATAATTGTACAACAATACATATCATCACAAGATAATTCTGTCGTGTTGGTTACTTTTCTGGAAGTCAACAAAATATTTTGTGTGTGTGTGATTTGGATATTGAATTTTTATGATTTTTTTTTTTGCAATACATTTTAATGTATGCTGTTGCTTAACTGCATTTTAAACACTAATCCTTTATAAAGTTTGAGAGATGGGGTTTAGATCAAGACTGTGTCAACACACCAAATAAATCAACTTACACAGTGTAAATTATATTTGTTCTTTTTTTCCAGCTCGTCTGCCTGTTCCTGACATTAGTAACTATTCACAAAATGTATCGTCATCACATCAGAGTTGTTCATTGCTGTGTTCAGTGGTAAATGTGAGTGATGTGACTCTCTCCTGGTTCAGAGGAAACAGTTTATTGTCCAGCATCAGTGTGTCTGATCTCAGCATCAGTCTCTCTCTACATCTGGAGATTGAGTGTCTGAATGATTCTTACAGCTGTGTGGTGAACAACTCCATCAGCATCCAGACCAAACATCTTGACACTAAACAGTGTCAGCCATGTGCAGGTACACATGCAATGATATTTTGTGGTTATGTACACATTCATTTGCACTAATGAAACTCTCTTTCACATCTTCCAGATGACTCTGTATCTATGATAGTGCTGATCTCTGCTGCTGCTGGATCTCTGTTGTTTGCAGCTGTAGTCGGGATCTTCTGCATCTGCAGAAAACACAGAAAAACAGACCAGGAAGGCAAGTATAACCTATGGTTTTTATATAAACCTTTATAGAATTATTGTAAAACATCACTCAAATATCTTTTCATGGGCTGTTTTTGTTTCTGTTATTACGAAACAGTTCAGACCCGTGATAGGGAGATCACTTATGCTGATCCGACATTCTACAAAAGACATGAATCGGTAAGAGAATTTATACAGTATTTATTTATTTATTTTTTATTTTTTATTGAGCAGTGAGTCAGATTTAGATGTGTTTTTAATGATTTACACAGACTAGCACCACAACAGATATTTATAAAAGCAGCAGATGTACCTTTGACTTCTGCTCTGATGGGTTTTATTTTGTAGGGTCACACAAGATCAGGGGTGTCAAATCCTGCTCCTGAAGGGCCACTGTAATGCAAAGTTTAACTCCAACCCCAATTAAATACACCTGAATCAGCTAATCAAGATGTTAATACTATTAGACACTTCCAGGAATTTGTGCTGAGGCAAGTTGGAGCTAAACTCTGCAGGACACCGGCCCTCCAGGACTGAGTTTGAAGACCCCTGCACAAGACCATCAATTAGGAGCATTACATTACTGTCATGTCACAAACACTTATACTCTTAAAAAATCATGTGAATAATATAGATGATAAGGTGATCCAGTTAGCCACTGATTATGTGTCTGGTCCAAAACGTCATATTTTCAATATGAGTTTCAAGCAGTCAATGTTTCCACAGACCTGGAAGGAAGCTAAAATTATGCCTTTGTCTAAAGATAGAAAATTACAATTTAGTGGCTCAAATAGCCGCCCACTGAGTGTGTTACAAGTGTTAAAGGAGAAGTCCACTTCCAGAACAACAATTTACAAAATATTTACTCAGCCCCTTGTCATCCATGATATTTATGTCTTTCTTTCTTCAGTCGTAAAGAAAATGTGTTTTTTTAGGAAAACATTTCAGCATTTTTCTCCATATAATGGACTGATATGGTGCCTCGATTTTGAACTTCCAAAATGCAGTTTAAATGCGGCTTCAAACAATCCCAAATGTGGTTGTAAATGATCCCAGCCGAGGAAGAAGGGTCTTATCTAGCGAAACAAAGGTTATTTACATTAAAAAAATACCATTTAAATATTTTTATTTTCAAATGCTCGTCTTGTCTTGTTCTCCCTGAACTCTGTGTATTCTGGCTCAAGACAGTTAGGGTATGTTGAAAAACTCTGACTGTATTTTCTCCCTCAACTTCAAAAATCATTTCAAAATCATCCTATATTTCTGCAGAAGTACTGACACAGTCTTTGGAAAGTGAACATGCAAAGAAGATCAAACACCCTTAAGAAAAAAGGTAAAACAGCGATATAGGACGATTTTGAAGTTGAGGGAGAACATGAGATGAGAGTTTTTCGACCCTAACTGTCATGAACAGGAACAAAAGCAGTTCAGGCAGAGTAAGACAAGATGAGCGTTTGGCCTTAAAAGTATATAAATTGTATTATTTTGATTAAAATAACTGATCGTTATGCTAGATAAGATGCTTCTTCCTCAGCTGGGATAATTTACAACCGCATTTGGGATCGTTTGAAGCAGCATTTAAACTGCTTTTTGGAAATTCAAAATCAGGGCACCATATCAGTCCATTATGTGGAGAAAAATGCTGAAATGATCTCCTCAAAAAACATAATTTCTTTACAACTGAAGAAAGAAAGACATGAACATCATGGATGACAAGAGGGTGAGTACATTATTTGTAAATTATTGTTCTGGAAGTGGACTTCTCCTTTAAGTAAGATCCTAGAGAAGGCAGTAATTGATCAAGTCCAAGATTATGTATCACAGAATAAACTGATATCAAATTATCAACACGCCTTCAAAAAAGGACTTTCCACATGTACAGCTTTGGTACAGATGACAGATGATTGGCATCGAGGGCTGGATAAGAAAAGGATATGTGGTGCAGTCTTTTTAGATTTTACAGCTGCATTTGATCTTATTGATCATAAGCTTCTTTTGGAAAAAAATGAGTCTTATAGACTTAGAGGTATATAGAGTTATAGACCGTCAGTAATCACTTGGTTTGAAAGTTATTTGGATAATAGATCACAGAGGTTTTTTTTTTTTTTTTTAATGGAAGTTATTAAGTAGTAAGTAGATGTAGACAGTATTTCACATTTGATATAATAAACATTAAATTGGATTCTCTATTCTTCTCACAGACTATTGTCAGATAATATGAGTCAATGCTGCAAAAACGTAGGGTGAATTTTTACTCCCCAATGCAAAAACATTTGTTTATGTTAACAAAAACATAAACATTTAGGAAATGAAACCATAGAATCTTTTACCATTGTCATTAATTAGTATAACACAAAAAATAGATTTCAAAAGGCAGGTAAAGGCACACCTTGGAATTTTGTATTTATAGGAGGTTGAGGTACAGTAATTAATTGAATGAGCAATTAGTTTTTGTTATATAGTAGGTGTTTTATGTGGATAATATATTTAATTTTTTTTTATTATTATTATTATTGTATGTGACAATGTATGAATGTTAAGTGTTATGTGGACCCCAGGAAGATTAGCAATGCTTTAGGGCATAGCTAATGGGGATCCAAACAAATAAACAAATAAATAGTAGGCCTAATTCATAACTATTTTACATTTTCTTGAATTGGTGGCTAATTATTATGAATTCATACAGTCTCATTCATATTATTTCTCACAATCGTGTTATGCCCCAGTGACAGATGTGTCACTTACTTTTTACAACAAAGAAATATAGACACATATTGAAGTGTTTGTGGCAGAATGAGGAGGATGATTGATAAAGTGTAAATAAAGTTTTTGATAAATATGTTTCTTAACACGCATTTGTGTTTTTTTTTTTTTTTCAGAGGGTTAAACAGCAGGATAATGTGGTGTATGCAGGAGTCGTCCGACGTTGATCAACTGGATTTGGATTTGGATTTTTTGGGGGGAAAAAAATTTGGCTTTGGGATTAAGGCCATAAATTGCAGCAATAAATTTAATGAATAAAATAAGACAGAAACAAATAATGCTGTTGTTATTTTTAATACACTGCAAATGCAGTTAACAAAATTATGTTAACAAAGTAATGTTGTGTTTTGTTTTGTTTTTCTCACATAGAAATGCACATCTGAGTGACTAGGATTTAGTAGGGTAAATTTTCTATACATTTAACAACAATATTTGTAATTTAAATCCTAATTAATGTAAGACACTGATAATGATTTTTCATCAGGCTAAATTTCAGTTAAAATTCATCAGAACTAAACATGGGATCCAGAATTTAAAGCTCTTTTGTTTAGTTATTCTTTATAATTGCTCTAATGAAAAGTTACTATAGTTCTCGCATAAAATCTAAAAAGTTCAACTGTAGTATTAGTAAGATCATAGGGAAAAGTAATACTTTTCATACTGTTTTTTCTTTCCAAATGCACTTTTATTTGTGGTTTTAAATGTTAATGTGATATTACATCATGGTCAAAAGGTCAAACATTATAACATTAGCCCAATTAAAATGCAATAGTAATGGATTTTATTTCATGACTTTTGATCAGTGTTTTTTGTTTATGTTTGTATTATTTTCAACATTGGCCTGTGTGTCTCTGCTGATACAGTGACCCTGCTGGAGCTTCACCTAGTGGATAAACATGTTATTTCACTAAAGCTCCTCTCTCACTGTTGATTTTATATACTGTACAAATGTTTTCCTTTACAAAGGTTGATATGCAAGACAAATACATATTTCATACATATTTTTTACTTTAACCTCTTTCTGCACAATGTTAAATAAACATGTTTTTATATGTTTTTTATATGCCTCTTTTCTTACCTCTGAAATAAGAGTAGCAAACATTACAACATATGCATTTGTACCATCATTCATCTCTTACATCATAAATACTGAAATCTTATATAAAATCTGTTCAAAACTATTAAAATCTCATGTATAAAAAGTGTTAAAATGGTTTCAGAATATAGTATTGTTAGGTAGCTTTCACATGAGCACCCAAAAACACTAATATAACCATTGAGAATAGCAAACCTATACAGGATGTGCCACTGACAATAACATCCACTACTTTAGTATGATATAAAACAAAATCACTTCATATTGATCCTGGATTCTGCATTTAGTGACACATATTCATTAAGTAGACACTTTTATTTAGAAAATAAATACTACAGACACTATCAGGACATATAATAATAATTAACTGCCATATACAGTTAATATATATTTTTAAGGTGACAAACATTGTTCTCATCATGTCTGCGGGTGTTTCTGCTAAAAAAAAAAACACTGTTAATCAGTTCTAAGAAGATGTTGACCACTGGAGTGCAAAAAGTGTGAAAAAAAGAGAAGCTGAGAAAAGAACAACTGACCACAGTTGCTCGGTCGCAAAATGTGTGAACATGAGTCAGTTCTTCAGTTTATATTTCACTCTGCTCTAGTTTGATCTTTATCTGTCATCACAACTATTTTAACATGTTTTCACATTCATGTCAGTTTAACCCCATGATGCACAGATGTTTGGCCTGTTTCAGTATGTCCATTGTCCTGCAGTTTGTAAAACTGTTGTTTGGTTTAGTTCGACTTTGGTTCAATGGTTTTCTGCTCTCCACAAACCACAATGAAACTCCACAGACCAACTAAACCAGCAACACCAGCCACATCAGTCACTGAATCACCACATGAAACAATTTTCAGCAAAAGATCTGAATCCAAATGTTTCACATGAACAAAACATGCTTTTGATCTGCTGTCATTCAACTCTGGCCTTCTATTACATTCTTTAAAATAAAGGTGATTCAAAAGGTTCTTCAAGTGATGCCATAGAAGAACCATTTTTGGTTCCACAAAGAACCATTCAGTCAAAGGTTCTTTAAAGAGCCATCTCTTTCTTACCTTTTTATAATCTGAAGAACCAACTTTTGCCACAAAGAAACAGAAACATTCTTGAGATGTTAAAGGTTCTTTATGGAATCATTTAAACAAAAAAGGTTTTTCTATGGCATCGTGAAGCACCTTTATTTTTAAGTGTACCTGTTGATTTGGTTTTACATTTACACTGATGCATCTTGCAAATACTTTTTTATTTCAAAATGATTAATATCTTACATCAACTGTAGTCTTGAAGACTAAATCTTACTCGCATGTTAAGATTGCAAATATACTGCATCCCAAAATACAATATCATACAGGCCATCATTCTATTATACTTACAATTGTTCATGTAACACACACTTTTAACAAGAAAATACAACAGACACCACTAGGCCTTTAATTGCAAAAATAAAATAAAATTTAAATAATAACAATAACAATGTCTTAATAACAACAACTACATGAAAAGAACGATCAAAAGAGAGAAAACTTTAAGTGAATAAACATTCAAACCCTAAAAATGAATTTTAAAAGGTGACAAACATTAACCTCATCATGTCTGTGAGTGACTCTGCTGAAAACAAAGATGGAAGATGTTGAACACTAGAGTGAAGAAAAAAACATGAGTGTGAAATGAGAAGCGGAGAAGACAAAACTGAACAAAGTCACACGATCACAAAAATAAATGTGTGAACATTAGTCATTTTTCTTCAGTTTATATTTCACTCTGCTCTGGGTTGATCTTTATCTCTCATCACGACTATTTTAACACATTTTTACAAACACGTCTGTTAAACCTCTCAATCCACAGATGTTTGGTCTGATCAAGTTTCTCCATGGTGTTCAGCTGTTAAAATCATTGTTTGTTTCAGGTTTTCTGCTTCCCACAAACCATAATCAAACACCACAGACCAATTAAACCACCGACATCAGCTGCATCAGTCACTGAATCACCACATGAAAGAGTCTTGCTCCTTCAGCAAGAGATGAGTTCAATACAACAATCTGAATGATTCACATCAACAAAACATGTATTTTGTGTAAATATAGTAGCAACTGAGAGCAGATGAGAGAGAAGAACTGCAAGTGTAGAGACACTTTAACCTTTAAACACAAAGTGGTTTAATGAGCTTCTGCTGATATATAATGACACATTGTACAGGATCAGCTGTGTTGAGTGAAGAGACAAACAAATTCTGATGACTCAGTATGACTCACTTCTGCTTTATTACTGTTTTCAACAATTTTGTCAATTTTGAACATTTGGAACTTATTTTTGACAGTTTATTGTGATCCTGAAAATCACTGTGTGAATAATATTGAATAAAGGTCAAAAGGTCAAACATCACACACAGTTCATCGTTATAGGAATTAAACAGGATTTTATTAGGTGTTTTATTTATTTATTTGTTTATTCATTAACACATAAAGATGCCAGAATCTTTGTCCAATTTCAGATTTAGTAATTTTTACTCAGTTTAATGGTATACAGACAGTACATCTTTACTGAAGACCCTGCTGGAGCGCCAACTAGTGTCTGAAGATGGAAAACCAAGGCCTTGTGGATTCTTAAGTTTTTTTGGAAGTGTATATGAAAAACAAATATATATTTTCATAATCCAATAAGAATATATTTTACTAAATTATTGTATGAGTACTGTAATCACTGCTTGATCCTGTTCATGATTTTTAATCAGATTTGTTGAGGTCGTCATCACCAGAAGCTCCCAGGAAAAACCTGTGTATTATTCAGTGATCTGTGTGTTTGATCAGGAACATTATATAGCAGCTCATTTTAATTAAATATCTTCAGTTCTAATTAAATGTCTTTAATGTCTGTCACTGCTGTTGTTTGAAATCCTTTGTTTCCACGGATGAATTAATGAAATGATTTTCTCCAAACAACACTGTCATTTTAAAATATGTGGACATTCATAATACTTGCATTTTTGAGCATTTTCATCATATATGCATTTTCATTGGCTCATGGTATGTATTGTTTGCTCCTTTTTGGCTAGTACTATATGGCCTGTTCAGCCCTGCTGGTGGATGATGAAACTACATTTACCTACAAACACAAGGCCACATTTTTCTTTAAATGACATTCAAACATATGTGTGTAGTCTGACGAATTAAAAGAAACTGTAAATATTTAATATATTTTATATTTAACAAGTGACTGATTGTTTTTAGATGTTTTCATGATGATGTTGTACAGAAACATGTGTCTCCTAATGCAGATGATGCTGCTTTAGCTCCCTCTTGTGACTGAATATGGAAACACATGACATTTTTAATTGCTCTCACTGATATGTCAGGCCTTTAAACACTGATATATGGAAATATATTCAATAATAACTTATTTGAATTGTTTATATATTAATCAATAACAACCCAAGTCCATTTCAAGGAAAATCTGCTCACTCTGCTGCAATATTTGAAAAGCATCTGGGCAGATATTTTGGGCATCCATGACCAAGTCCAGTCTATTTGAATGGAGAAATCTTGAAATCTTAAATCCTTCATGAAACTGAAGCTCTCAGGAGACAAAAGTGCCAACATATGTGAAGATTATAGAGTAGACAGACTTTTTTTGTACTATGTTTAACTTTTCAGTCATTTTAAAGCGGTTTATAAGGATCCTGCTGGAGCGACAACTAGTGACCGAATATGGAAAAACAAGGCCATAGAAACTGGAAACTTTGTAAATCCTTGTCTTAAGTGTTCAAAATTTGCATAACCTTATAAAAAATATATATTTCTAATTTAGGTATGAGATCACAGTCTGATTGTGTTTTTGATTTAGATTTGTTCTGATAATCATCACTAGAAGCTTCTGTGAAAAATGTTCAGTATATTATTCAGCAATGTGTGTATGATCAGGAAATATTAAAAGATGTAATTATATAGCAGAACTCTGATTAAATGTCTTGAATGTTAATCATAGTGATGGTGATTGAATTCCTCTTTGTTTCCAGAGATGGATTCTTGAAATGATCTTCTCCCAGTAACACTGTGCTTTTAAAATAAATGGACATTTATAATACCTGCATTTTTTGAGCATTTTCATTAGGGGCCAAGCACCGAAGGTGCGGTGGCACCTATTGTATCCGTTAGCGTATTCTTCTTCTTCCGCCGCAAGTCTATGGCAGCCCATAGAACCGCTTGCGGGAAAGTTGTATAATTTTGCACACTGATAGAGGACAGTCCCAACATTAACCATAGCAAGTTTGGAGTCTCTAACTCAAACTCTCTAGCGCCACCACTTGTCCAAACTTTCAAAAGATTTATGCTAATAACGTTTGAACCGTAAGCCACACAACAAAAATTCTTTTTCCTCTGATTCCTTGGCTTATGCCGAGTTGAATGGACACCAAAATTCAAAAATCGTAAGGTTTAGTTTTTTCGCTATTCTCAATTGTTCGTAAAACCTACTTTTTCGAACTCGTCCTAGGCCGTTGCACCGATTGTCACAAAAATTGATCCAGATCATCTTCAGACCATGCTGGCAAAAAGTTATGGAATTCAAGTCGATTCGTCCAGCCGTTCACGAATAACACGCGAAAGAATTCTACGAAAAGCTAGCAAAAATCAATGTGAGGCTATATCTCCGTAACAGTTTGGCATATTGACACCAAACTTGGTGTGTGTTATAACAAGCATGACCTGAGGCTAACTGCAGTGTTTCGGTGCAGTGCCCCCTAGTGGTCAGGAGATACGAAAAATGGCTATTTTTCTTTATAACGTCTAAATGATTTGTCCAAAAATCACAAAACTGGTCTCTTTAGATTCGGTGTGTCATACCGAGTCGAACCATATCCAATTTTCCCATGTCAGCCATTTTGGGTGTCGGCCATTTTGAATTTAGCTTTAAAATGCTGTATCTTGAGAACAGATTAGCGTATCGTTTCGACATTAATTACAAAAATGTTCGGCACCATGCCCTGAATGTACATAAAAATTTTTGGGCCAGCGCCACCTTGTGGTCAAAAGTTATAAAGAAATTTACAAAAATGCTAATAACTTCAGCTTACATTAGCCTGTTGTAATGAAAGTGATCTCAATAGATTCCTTGGGTCAAGCCAAAAACATTGATATCCATTATTCCAATATTGGCCAAACATCCTGTCCGCCATTTTGATTCATGTTGAAAACCTACTTTTTCGAACTCCTCCTAGACCGTTAGTCCAATTTTCACCAAATTTGACTCAGATCATCTTCAGACCTTGCTGACAAAAAGTTATGGATTTCGTGTCGATATACGAAACGGTTTTCGTTAAGCACATCAACGAATTTGCTGGAAAGATGCCAAACTACTTCTGAGGCTGTATCTCTGCAAATCTTTGAAATATTGACACCAAATTTTATATGTGCCATTGTCACATCACACTGACCACGCCACATCAATTTGGTAACAGTGCCACCTATTGGTCAGAAGTAATACATTCATTAATCATTAACAATGAAATTTCCAAGAATTTCTGTTTGCATTAGCCTATAGTAATAAAACTGGTCTCAAAATATTCCTTGTGGCATGCCGACAACATACATATCAATTATACCACACTTCGCTTAGCTTTCTTTTCCGCCATTTTGATTAATGTACAAAACCTACTTTTTCGAACTCCTCCTAGACCGTTAGTCCGATCTTCACCAAATTTGACTCAGATCATCTTCAGACTATGCGGGCAAAAAGATATGAATTTCGTGTCGATACACGAAACGGTTTTCGTTTAGCGCATCAACGAATTTGCTGGAAAGATGCCAAACTACATCTGAGGCTGTATCTCTGCAAAGCCTTGACATATTGACACCAAATTTTATATGTGCTATTGTCACCACACCCTGACCATGCCACAGCAATTCGGTAACAGAAGTAATACACCATCAAATTGAAGCCAGAAGTAATACACCATTCATTAAACATTAATAATGAAATTTTCAAAAATGGTAATAACTTGTGATTGCATTAGCCTACTGTATTAAAACTGGTCTCAAAATATTCCTTGGGTCATGCTGACAAAATAGATACCAATTATACCACACTTCGCTGAACTTTCTTTTCCGCCATTTTGATTAATGTACAAAACATACTTTTTCAAACTCCTCCTAGACCGTTGGTCTGATTTTCACCAAATTTGATTCAAATCATCTTCAGACTGTGCTTACTAAAAGTTATGGATTTCGTGTCGATAGACAAAACCATTTTCGTACAGCGCTACTACAGATTTTAGGCTTGATGCCAAAATGATTCTGAGGCTGTATCTCTGTAACGCTTTGGCATAATGACACCAAAATTTGTGTGTCATTGTTACCTCACACAGAACGCATCACATCAATTTGAAAACAGCACCACCTATTGGTCAAAAGTGATAAGCCATTAAATTATATTATTGGTTGTATTTATGATTTTTCAGCCATTTCAACTGATATCATTCTAAAATGACTTTAGTTACTCATTGTTACAGTTGGTCTGTTGCTCCTTGCCATGCTTAGCTCCTCATTCTGCCTCTTTTGTGCTTGGCCCCGCAATTGCTGCTTGCAGCTATATTTGTATCTGTATTTCCAGTGACTGGTGATGTGTATTGTTTTGTTCTCTGTTCACTCCTGCTGGTAGATGTTGTAATTACACTCTGGGAAAAGGAGGCACAACCTCCTCATCTGAAGCCCAAATCAAACTTATTTGTATATTCTGGTGAAATTAAAGTATTTGCAAACAACATATTAATTGAAAGTGTTTTATTTTGTAATGCAGTATTTGTTGTTTCTTTATTTGGAAGCTTTTTGGTGATGTTTTACAGCAACATATGACTCTCCTGTTATGGATGATGCTGCTTAAGCTCCCTCTTGTGACTGAATATGGAAACACATTATGTTTCAGTCCACGTGTAGACCTGCATTGCCATTGATTTTCACCAGTAGGTGCCAAAAAAATGTCTTAATGTGTGACGCCCATGCAGGGCCATTTTGTAGACACAGAAAACCCCTGAACAAGAATATACTGGCAGCGTTCAGAACCGCATACTTCTCTACTATATAGTAGGCAAAAAGCAGTAGGCGAGCGAATGAGTATGTTTGTATCTTCAGTATTCATAAAAAAGTAGGCGAGAATTAGTAGGCAAGTGCACTCATTCTCGCGAGATTCGGACGTACGTATACTTAATTTGCGTTCTAATATGCCTACTTACCTACTGTATAGTAGGAAAAAAGAGTACAGGAAGAAAGAAGTACGTTCGAAACCTAAAAGTAAGTAGGCGAGTAGGCGAGAAATCCCCGGATGTCCTACTGCTTCAGCCCAGATTCTGGAGTGTTCATGGATACTTTTCAATCCTAGGAGTCCACGGGAGAGCAATACGTCATCATCGAACGTGATTGAGAACCGCGACAAGGGTGTTTACAAATGTGAGTATTGCAAACCAAAACACGGTTCCTTGTGTTAAAATCGTATTTGCTGACCTAGTAAACTGTATATTTAGGTGACTACATAGTATTGTAATTTTGCTGTAAAAACACGTTTAATTGTGTAGAGCAAACAGTAGAGCTCCAGTAAGCACACGTACGTCAACAAAGTGAATTTACATACATATTCGATTACTAAATGTTTAACAACTGACAGGAAAATGTTGTAAGAGAATTGCAGATGAGCACATCACAACATGAAACAGACATCTGAGTGAGTGATGTACGTTCACTGCTGTCAACACTGCTTTAGTTAAATGTAAATAGTGTAGATAAACACATGTACATAACTAAACATGAGTTCATCTATTTCATTTGTCCAGTACTGTTGATAAATTGAGGAGCATTTGTGTTGGATATAAAGCCAGTTAACAAATCAGCAACTACCTCAAAATGTGAATGCAGTATTGAATCACAGAGGAAACTGAATCATGTCTGGATGTTACAGGGACAGACGAGACACACTGTGTTTATCCGGTGAAGAGTGACTGATGAAGGAATGCTGCCATCAAAGGCTTTCAGTGAGTATACATTACATAAATTAATAAAACATCTTTTAAATCTTAAGTTGTACTTTATTTTATTTATTGTAACATCAAAAAGAGTTATTACAGCACTTTTGATTTGTGATTTCTGTGCATTTTCTGCAGATCTTTTGTGGTGCAGCAGGTGATGGCAGCATTTGTGGGAAGAAAGGAAGCAAACCTGAAGCAAAAATATAAAGTAAGATAATTTTGTTACTTTTAATAAAAAAAAAAAAAAATTATTGTAAAAAAAGTTAAAATGAATGCTTTTGTATTATATTTGTGCTTCTTTGTATGATCTGAAATGTCTGCAGACTGGTGTGAGCAGTGAAAAAGGAGAAATCCACAGCAGCATCCTGGAAATGGTCTGGTGCCATGGATGAGATCCTCCATCACTTCACTTTCCCTTGTTCCCTCATCTGGGCCAGATGTTGCTGTGGCCTCTTCATCCTCTGTGAGCTCAGAGCCAGCGAGAACATCTAGAAAAAGACTACAAGACATTGAGGATGTGATTCTGTTCTGCCGGTTTCTGTTCATACAGTATTAGTCAATGGAGGCCGACTTTCAGACGTTCCAAAAGCATCAACAAATAAAGTCATGAAACTTTTATCCAAAGTGACTCTTATTACAGGGACCCCCAATCCCCTGGAGAAAAGTGCCTTGCTCAGGTAGTTGCGAACCAGCAACCTTCTGCTTACCAGTTCAGCAGTTTAGCCCACTAAAAAAGTAACAGAGCTACAACAAAAATTAGCATGTGAGTGTAAACATGAAATGAAATTTGTCAAGAAATGGAATGCTGACAACATAAATTGCAAAATGTTTTACTTTGTTTAAATGTTTCACAGGTAGTCGAGCAGACACCGTGATAGCCAGATTGTCCCGCACATTTTCCCCTGCTCTTGTCTCAAGGTTGTGGGGTTCAGTGGTGTGTCTTCATGGTCTTTCTCATCGTCTGGCTCAACAACATCTATATTGAGAAGAGTGAGATTGTGAAGCGCAGCAGCAGAATTGGCACAGCTGCATTGAGATGGCAATAGGATGTGGGGTTCACCAACTATAAATACATGATTGTTAGATCAATAAGTTTGAATAAAGCTGTTTCATCTGTTGTTGACTTGTATATTTATGTATTTATTATGATCCTTTTATTCCTTCTTTTACTCATTTATTCATGTTTTCTATTGTTGTCAATAAATAAAATATACATATTTTGTTAACTAATGCATTAATTCATTGCTTAACTGAAAATTGATGGATTCAAATCAGCTGCATTTGTCGAGTGTATATTCATGCATAGCTATGTAAAAAAAAAAATGTTATATAATTAATTATGCACATACCAATTATACCACAGTTGACCAAACTTCCTTTCCGCCATTTTGATTAATGTACAAAACCTACTTTTTCAAACTCCTCCTAGACCGTTGGTCTGATATTCACCAAATTTGACTTATGAATTATTATGACCTTTATTATGACTTATGACCTTTGAATTATTTTCAGTCTGTCCTGACTCAAAGTTATGGATTTCGTGTCGATAGACAAAACCATTTTCGTACACCACCACTGCAAGTTTGAGGCATGATGCCAAAATGATTCTGAGGCTGTATCTCTGTAAAGGTTTGACATAATGACACCAAACTTTTTGTGTCATTGTCACCTTCCACAGAACATGTCACATAAATTTGAAAACAGCGCCACATGTTGGTCAATAGTGATAACCTATTAAATCATATTATTAGTGGTTGTATTTATGATTTTTCAGCCATTTCAATTGATATTATCCTAAAATGACTCTAATTACTCATTGTTGAGGTCGGTCTGTTGCTCCTTGCAATGCTTAGCTCCCCATTCTTTTGTGCTTGGCCCCACAATTGCTGCTTGCAGCTATATTTATTACTTCACTTTTATTGTCACATCACCACAGCACCTGTGCCTAGGTGAATGAAATTCTTAGGAGCGTGCTCCAGACAGTGCACGGACAATTTACATATAAACAGTTACATACCTACAGGTTTATACAGAGTGACAATATACAATACATACATACATACATACCTAGTACACACAGTGTGCAATTAGACATATTTATAGTTATAGTTAGCAATACAGTATTTACAGTTAGCAATAACAAATAAACTGTATTGTCAACAAAGATTTAGTGCAGTTATAACATATATTATTTGTCTTATAAATGTGCAAACAGAGAAGTGTGATGCTGCTGTATGGCCCTGTGTGTAGCACAATCAGATTCCACTTGGGAAGATTATCAACAGTGTAAAAGTGCAGTGGGAATATGCATGGATTAGATATGCAAAATGAAATGGGCATGTATTGAATGGTTTACAATGTGACAGATATAATATTGTAATAAGTGCAATGTGTGCATAAAGTCCAGTGATCAAGTGCTGTGCATAGCATATGATATAACAGGAGTATGCTGCTAGATGTATTGGTTCTGATTGTTCATAAGCCTGATAGCCGTGGGGAAAAAGCTATCCCTCAATCGGCTAGTGCGGGATCGGATGCTGCGGAGGTGTCTTCCTGAGGGCAGCAGAGAGAGCAGTCTGTGGGACGGGTGGCTGGGGTCACTAATGATCCTCCGGGCTTTCCTTCTACACTGCCTGGCATAGATGTCTTGGAGGGAGGGAAGCTCACCTCCGACAATGTGGCGGGCAGTTCGCACAACCCTTTGCAGAGCTTTGCGGTAGAGGCTGACATTTTTTCGGGAATCCCGCGGGTCACGGGATGGGAAACAAAATCACTAATAATCACGGGATTGGGACGGGACGGGAAAAAATGTCAGCGGGAGTGGGCGGGACCGGGAATCATAACGCTATGAAACCCAACTTTACAGACAAATATACCTTTATATATATTGTAATTTTGAACTTAATTCTAGTTGACCCGTCTCTTTATTCTCTCCTTCTGTATGCTTTGGTGTGGCTGGTTAAGCAAGTGAGTTCATGACGGACAGATCCCTAACAGCACACATACGTCGGGCCGACGTCGACCCGATTTACAAAATTCCATCGGCACGATGTGGCTCAGGGAGCGTTTGCTAATCGGCAAGATGTCGCCGCGACGTCGGCATTTGATCGCAAATGACTTCCGGCCGATATTCGGCCGATGCAGCCGTAAATCCCGGCTGCTCTGCGTGTGCGCTCACTGGCGTTTTGCTCATCGTTATTCTAGGATCACCCGCGACAGAAGCCGCCGGTTTATAATAAAACAACACACACCACTCTCAATAACAGCTGCAAATTTATTAATATTTTCAATAAACATATTAAACATACAAATACATTTATATTTATCAGATGCTTTTATCAAAAGTGACATACAAATGAGAAGCATGTGTACTCTTTCAAAGATTAACCATGGTTTTACCACAGCATTTGCAGTAAAACCATAGTAAAAACAAAACCAATCATAGTTTTACTACAATACCAATGGTTTAACTGACTGTTGCAGTAAAACCATAGTTACTACAAATTTTACCATGATTTTAAAAATATGATTAATATAGTCATGGTTACCACAGTTTTACTGTAGTATTACTACAATATAACTATAGTAGAACCATGGCATCAAACCTTGGTATGAACCAAAAAACACAAAAACTAAACTTTGTTAAAACACTTATGGTTGCTACAGTTTTACTATAGTAAAACCATTGTTAACTGTTGTATAAGTACAAGCAACTTTTCAAATACTTATTTCAAAGTAGGTTTACAGAAAATGCATTTTTTTTTCTTTCAGGATTACAATAAAAAAAAAAATTATTTAATCAGCCAGAGGTGACTGAGACTTACTGGGGAAGATCTTCTGGCAACAAAGTAATGTCCATATGACAGCAGCTCAAACATAAAACATGTCATGTGTTCAGTACTAGTAATTATCTATTTTCATTGCCACACCAGAATCTAAGACTATTTTCATGGCAAAAACTGAGTTACAATAATACAAGAACGACATAAACAAAATAAAAACCAAGCAAACACTACAGCAGTTAAAATGTTTGAAATTATATGATACAAATAATTTATATATATATATATTACTAAGGTCTCTAGTCATGTGCTCACACACTATCCTTCAAGATTATTAAAGGCTAAGTTCAACAATTTTCAATCCAATTTGTATTGTTACAATGTTGGAAATACATGTAAAAGAACAATGTTTAATCTTTCTCAGAGATACCCAGTTTATTTGTCAGCAAAACTCAGCATTTTGATGATCCAAAAAGTGCATTTTTTGCCATTTTGTCATTTCTTTTTTGTCATCCTGCAGAGTGTTGCTTACAAATAAAAGGGGATAGGTACATACACATAACTCAGAGAAAGATTAAATATTGTTCATTTACAGATATTAGAAACACTGCAATAATACAAAGCAGGTTGAAAATCGTCAAACTTACCCGTAAAGGCAATATAAGAATAATATTTGTCAGTTTTGTATGTCCAGTTGCCATCATCTGAAGTCTTGTTGAGTGTTGTCATCATCTGAAGTCTTCACAAGTGAGGCTGGATCCAAAACTCTAGTAACCTTGGGATGGGCATCCAGAGATAGAAACAGTAAAGCAAAAGGAGAAAGATTAGTATAGCAGCTTTTATTATTTATTTCAGAGAAAGGTGATTTATTTAAGTCCACTTCCAAAACAAAGATTCACATATGATGTACTCACCCCATTGTCATCCAAGATGTTCATGTCTTTCTTTCTTCAGTCTTAAAGAAATTATGTTTTTGGAGAAAAACATTTCAGCATTTTTCTCCCTATAATGGACTGATATGGTGCCCCGATTTTGAACTTCCAAAATGCAGTTTAAATGCAGCTTTAAACGATCCCAAATGTGGTTGTAAATGATCCCAGTCAAGGAAGAAGGGAATTATCTAGCGAAACATAGGTTATTAAAAAAAAAAAAAAAACAATTCAAATACTTTTTATTCTCAAACGCTCATCTTGCCTTGCTTTCATTGAACTCTGTGTATTCTGATTCAAGACAGTTAGGTTATGTCGAAAAACTCAGACCGTATTTTCTCCCTCGGCTTCAAAAATAATTTCAAAATCATCCTACATCACTGCAGAAGCAGAGACACAGTCTTTGCAAAGTGAACATGCAAATAAGTTCAAACACCCTTAACAAAAAGGTAAACATGAGGGAGAACATGAGATGGGAGTTTTTCAACATAAATGAGAAAAAAACAGTCATGAATAAGAAAAAAAAAAACAGGCCAGGCAGAGTAAGACAAGACGGGTGTTTGACATTAAAAAGTATATAAATTGTATTATTTTTATGAAAATAACCTATCGTTACGCTAGATAAGACCCTTTTTTTTGGCTGGGATCGTTTACAACCACTTTTTGGGATCATTTGAAGCCGTACACTGTTAAAAATTTTCCTGTATTTTTACAGTAAGTTACTGCCAGCAAGGTTGCCAACAAGTTAATGTACTGTAATGCAGCTTTACAGTATGTAGAATAGTGTACTGTAAAGCTAAAAAACAGTATTGTACTGTATTTTTACAGTACTTTGCAATTTTGTTTTTACTGTAATTTGCTATTGTGCAATAATTGTGTATTGTGTAGTAGGAATAGTACATACAAATAGTTAGTAAAACTGTGATACTACTATAACTCAGAATAAAATTACAAATCAAAAGACAATCCAAACATATTTACAAAAGTATTTTTATTAAAACATTTAAAAACATTTTAGTATTGTGTTTGCTACCCAGAGTACAGTGCATCAACATTTTACAGCCATGAAAGCATTTTAAGTGTGCAAGAATATAAATGAAACAAACAGATGCAGGGACCGAAATTAAGTTTTTGACACACCGGCCAAGTTGGCCGGTGGATTAAAAAAATCAACCGGCCAAGCTTAACGATTTAACACAGATATATCCAAAGCATGTTATTCTGTATATTATGTGTGCTCCGGACAGAGAGGAGTGACAATTAAAACATCAATAAGAAAAACAACTTTTTGGTCATTTTAGATTTTTTATTATAACTTGGAAATGTTTTTAACGAACTATCTGATCTAGTCAGACTACTTGTTTTCTGAGCCCATATGGCATCTGCTTCTCTCATGTTCTCGAATAGTCTCAAGCTTCATAGTCTTATTTCCTACGACAAACGAGTTGTTACGGTTCTTCTCTTTAGCATACTGGCGGCAAACTGTGCAGCTCATTCGAGCAGATTCTGGTTCAAAATGCAGCCAGTTTCTCACGACACCGCCATCTCCAGTTCGCCACTTTTCGTTGAATTTTCTGGTGTCCCCTGATTCTGGTGGTGGCTTTTCTTCCAGTTCGCCAAGCTTTCTTTTTGAAGGCTGGCTGGCTCCAGTTAAAAACCGCCACATCTCGCCACTAGCACGAAACTACCGCTACGTTGAGTGTGGGATAGACGGAAATGACGTGAGTGCGGAGCTCGCGTTTCACTTACGCTTCGGTACGTCGCATGCAGACGGGGGCGGGGGAGCATCACAGAGATCCGCGAGACTGATACTGATTAACATTACTGGTGAAAAGATTTACTCGCCATGTGGCGGATGGCGCTTTAAATTTAACTCGCCAGACAGAGAATTTGGTCGCATTTGGCGAGTGGCGAGTGTTAATTTCGGACCCTGAACAGATGCATCTTGAGAGCTGGATTGGGAATCAATGTCCTAAGAGAGAACTTGATTTATCTTAAAACTATCTAAAAAGTAAACTATCTTAAAATGAGCAAAAACAACAACCAGTGTCTTACAACCCTCACCCCTAAATGCAGGACACATGGGTGGTGACAAACAGGCCACTGACCCTCTCTGTGAAGTTCTCCATTTAAACATCATTTTGGACTGAATGAAGCTGTTGACATGCAGTGCTGATGGCCATCACTCTGCACCACCGTCCTAATCTTCTGCTCACTCCCCGTCTGGCAGTATATTAATTCCCATCAGTGGTGAAACTGAAACAGTCATGGAACACACAAAGACAAAACCTGTTATCCACAGCACCAGGAAAAATGAACAGAGCATGGGAAAAAAAATAGTGAATAAAAGCATAGATAAAAAATAAATGAAAGAATAAATACAGTTGAATTGAAAAGTTTACATACTCCTTGCCTTGAATCTGCAAAATGTTAAGAGAGATTATCATAGAAAATGCATGTTATTGTTTAGTCCAAAAGAGAAAAGAACTTATAAAAGAACTTATAAAAATGACCCGTTTAAAAGTTTACATACACTTGATTCTTAATACTGTGTTGTTACCTGAATGATCCACAGCTGTTTTTTTGTTTACTGATAGTTGTTCATGTTCCTGAACAGTTAAACTGCCTGTTCTTCAGAAAAATTTGAAGATCAGGTAAATTTAACATTAAAAAAAAAAAAGGAAAAAAAAAAAGAAAACTGATGTGGATCATGTGGATCAAATCAAGTGTATGAAAACTTTTGAATGTGGTCATTTTTATAAATTCCACTATAATTTTTTCTTGTGGACTGTATGTAAACATCTTTTATTTGAAATATCTTATTCAGGTCAGTACTAAATAAAAATAACCTGCATTTTTTTTTTATAAGCCCTCTTATTTTGGTAAAAAAAAAAAAAGTAATATTTTGCAGATTCTGCAAAGTCTATGTAAACTTTTGATGACCGTAAATAAAAATGTAATTAATTTAAATGAAACTTACAAAATGTTGCCATGCGACAGCATTGCCCTTCCCAGGGTGCAAAGACAAGTGGACCACATTGTAGACCTGCAAAAAAAAATCAAATAAATTTGATTCAATAATGTGTTAGCCTACTTGTTGACGATGTATAGGCTAAAGTCACGTAGACTGTTGCATATACATGTGTATTTCATCCACTCCAACAATACATCAGTTATTTAAAAAAACAAACATATTATGCTTGACTTTGCTGAAGATTTTGGCATGCATTTTACTTATCTTTGTTGACTAATAGCGACTATGTCCAGTATTAACCGCGACCGTGAACCCGACTTTTTTTTTGACGCACTGTAAATGTATGTATTAAAAAGTGCTCGTGTTTGTCATTGACAGGCTCGAATCTGAGGTTATTTTACCTCGCATACCATAGTAAAGCAAGCTTTGTTTAAACTCAACAGAATACAAAATAAAACTAACCAAAATGGCCTCGGTTTGTCTTTCCAGAGTTCCAACAAGCATTTTTGTTCAGTTTTGGTGGAAATAAACCATAAGCTAACATTAATTCACTAGATATGAAAAGTTCAGCGGGTGAAAGAGCGCGTAACTCACAGAGTTTCGACCACAGCTTTGAGGGAGTTAGATAATAACATTTGCAGCTAAACTTGCAGTTTCATTCCACGCTAAAAATATAATCAAATATGAACTTACCGAATTTGCAGTAATCAGCCGTTCTGCTTCTCTCTCCGGTCAGCAGCAGTTGTGTTCTGTCTGTGTGATGTGGCGCCAGGTGGCGCGCTATTTACAGCAGTCCTGTATTATTGCCTGGCATATTACAGTCAGGCTACAGCAAGGTTACAGCAACACTAAAATATACTGTAAAATATTCCCGCCAAGTCAAAATTACCCAGAATGCAATATAAATTACAGTATTTTACTGTAATGTATAAATGTGGTATTGTACTGTAGGTTTTTACAGTACTATGCTGCTAAATCTACAGCGATTTGGAAGTTCAAAATCGGGGCACCATATCAGTCCATTATATCAAGAAAAATGCTAAAATGTTTTCCTCAAAAAACATAATTTCTTTATGACTGAAGAAAGAAAGACATGAACATCTTGGATGACAATGGGGTGAGTACATCATATGTGAATCTTTGTTTTGGAAGTGGACTCCTCCTTTAATCACATATAACTGTAGTGCAGTGCTATGAGATGTGTTATGTTAATGTGTTATGTTACTTGGCTAAAAATGTGTATTTCAATCTAATTTAAACTAAAAGATTGTGCCTGAACAATTAATAGGAAGGCTATTCAAAAGTTAAGCAATAAAATACAAAAACACATTTCATATAATTTAAATGGTTAGTTCAGCCAAAAATGAAAATTCTGTCATTAATTACTCACCCTCATCTCATTCCAAAACCATAAGACCTTTGTTCATCGTCAGAACACAAATTAAGATAATTTTGATGAAATCCGAGAGCTTTCTGACCCTGCATAGACAGCAAGGGTCCTACCATGGTCAAGACACAGAAAGGTAGTAAGGACATCTGTAAAATAGTCCATGTGACATTAGCGGTTCAACCGTACTTTTATGAACCTATAAGAATACTTTTATGGGCTAAAATAACAACTATATTCAACGATTTCTATTTCTTTTCTTCTGGTACAGTTTGCCGCCATTATGGAGAGTGTAGTGGACATGAAAAAGTTAACGTGTTTTTGTCTCTGTCACGTGTTTGTGGTGGAGAGTCACATGGTTACGTGGGAATGAGAATATTAATCACCTGTTCAATTAGAGAAGGAGGGAGAGGGGGTGAGCAGGGGCGATGTATTCTTTGTTGATCAACATAATACAATAAATCTTTATGCCATAAGTCTGCAATAAAGAAGAACAAAAAAGATCATTTATCCTTACCAACACTGTATTCTTGTTGTGTCGCAAATGCAATGGGTTCCTGTTTTAGCCTCTCAGAGGTGTTTGGTAACTACAGAGTACAGACAGTATAACGACTCACGACTCACGTAGTACTTGCATGTGCTGTGCCTTGTTTACAAGGAGAGGAAGCACAGGCATACATCGTGGTACTCTTGATAATGACAACAGACTGTCCCAGAAGGGAAGAAATCGTTTAATAAAGTCATTATTTTTGTTTCCTTGGCACACAAAAAGCATTCTCATAGCTTCATAAAATTATAGTTGAGCCACTGATGCCACATGGACTATTTTAACAATGTCTTTACTACCTTTCTGTGTCTTGACCGTGGTGGTACCATTGCTGTCTATGGAGGGTGAGAAAGCTCTTGGATTTCATCAAAAATATCTTCATTTCTGTTCAGAAAATGAACGGAGGTCTTGCGGGTTAGGAACGGCATGAGGGTGAGTAATTAATGACAAAACTTTCATTTTTAGGTGTCCCATCCCTTTAAGTCGGAGGAACATTCATTTGGAGGAACTGCACTATCTTTCAAAAGTTTGTAAATTCATAAACTTTTTTTTACATCTTTGAAAGAAGTCTCTTCTGCTCACCAAGGCTGCATTTATTTGGTCAACAATAAATGTAAAAACAATAATATTGTGTAATATTGTTATAATTTAACATAACATTCTATGCAAATATATTGTGAAATGTAATTTCTGTTATCAAAGCTGCATTTTCAGCTTCATTACTCCAGGCTTCAGTGTCACATGATCCTTCAGAAATCATTATAATATGCTGATTTAATGCTCAAGAAACCTTTAATTATTATCAATATCTTATCATTATCAAACGTTAGAGCAAACATTTCTGTTTCAAATAAATGCTGTCATTTTTAAACCCTGAAAACTGGAGTAATGATGCTGAATATGTAGCTTTGCAACACAGGAATCAAATAAATGCTGTAATTTTTAAACCCTGAAGACTGGAGTAATTATGCTGAATATGTAGCTTTGCAACACAGGAATAAATGACTTCTCTAAGAATATAAAAATTATTTTAAAAATTATATTAATTTCACAATATTATTGTTTAACTGTATTATTAATCAAATACACAAAGTTGTGGCAGGCAGAAAAGACTTTACCATACCAAAACTTATGAAACGTTAGTGTATGTTTGAGATTTTACTTACTAGTCCAATGGTTCATAGTTCTTTGGAGAAGGAAGTTCACTCTGAGTCTGTTGATGTGCAGCAGGCCGTCAGCATGAAAAAATCTAGGAACAAAACAAGCAATCTGTCACAGAGACAACAATATTTAGTATGCAGTTGCTGGTTTATTAGGAGAAAATAAGCTAAACAGGTAAAATGCATAAAATAGAAAGAAAATACAGAATATATAATATACTACAACTAGATAAGAGAATCTATGTTTTTAGTTTCTTAAAATTACTGTAATAAATATATATATATATATATATATATATATATATATATATATAACTCTGCAGAAAAAAAGAAAATAATAATGATGCATGGTGATATAGGTGAAATATATTTTGTGGAAAAAAATGCATATTACGTTATTTCATGAGCTTCTTCAGTTCTCCTGTACATTTCCTACTGAAATTTTGAAACCTTGTAGCTTCCCATCTGTTGTGGATGGTTTATTTCTGTCCTCCTGAAACCACAGAACCATTTTTATCAATATTCGTTTAACTTAAAAGATCAAAACGCATTTGAACTTGTTTTCAGCCATTTAGGTTAAATAAATTTGCCTACTTCCAATAACCCATAGTCAAAATGGCAGTAAATCCTTTACACTTCAGTCAAAACCTGCTATATACACACGAGAAGATTTGATTAAAAGCCCAAAGTTTCATAAACAATAACTCAATCTCTAAAGTTAACATACCTCGTCTGTGAGATGCTAACGGACTTTTTCGAAGACATAAACCATTTCTATAAAGTAAATATTCAACAGAAACCTGTCAATTACAAGTCAGAAAGGAGTCAGGAACAGTTTTATGTAACATTTGTATAATTTAAAGCACGTAACTTACCTAAAATCAGTGACAACATTAGCGAGAGACCGAGTTTTCCTGTCAGGTGTCGTGTTGCCGCCCCGTTTCCATGGCAACTCCTTAAAACGTCAAAGTCACACAGTATTTACAGAAGTAAACATCTAAAATTAAAACATTACATGAACAATTCACAGTCTCATTCAATCATTATCCAATAATGAATTTAAAACTCATTTATTTCGAAAAGAACCGCAACAATAGCTCACTGTAGAGACGCTGTTACCGTTAGCTAAGCAGCTAAACAAGTTATCCTTAGTTGGAAATGAGTCAAAATCAAGTAGGACTCGCTGCAAAGTCTTTTTCCCTGTACTACACTGCACCGAGCGCTTAGTAGTTACTAATTGTCACATAATTAACAAAATAAGACCTTTTTTTTCCAATCTAACTCCAATGAAAACCTACCTGAACGCCACAGATGTCCCGGATGAGTCGCCTTCTCTCTGGTGAGTTGCTAAGAGACGAATAACCGTCCACATTCAAACAGAAAAGAGCGGCATCGGCCTTCGGTCGTGAGCAAACTCATGGGCCGACCTTTGATGAGCTGGCGAAATAGAGCACACCCGCCTATGCCTGACCGATCCATATTAGATCTTATAGTTTATGAGGCCGACGTTCTGCTCACGGGCCGACGTCGGCCAGACGTACGTGTGCTGTCTGGGATCGTTAACGACTGGTAATACAGCAGGCGATCCAAATGCTCACCTATCATTCATCGACCATATGGCTTTTCATCTGAAAGATGTATGTAGTAGCAAGTTTACATGGCCGCTCAATCTAATGTTAACCTAGAAAAATGTACGCTTTTGAAGTGTCTGTGCAAGTGTAGAAGCTGAATAGTAGCGCGGTACTGCATGACAGAGGCGCCGGTGCGCTCACTTGCTCTTAAAATACCGTCATTTTTGGTCATACAGATAAGAGTGATAGGCATCTTTCGAATTTGTAAAGACTCAACGTTTATTTGTGTGCACTCAGAAAAACAAGGAAACGTTGCGCTTTTGTAAACAGATTAAAGCAAAAAGGACGAGCTTTCTGCCGCCTGTCTCTGTGAACTTGAGCGCGTCACTTCGAAACTCCGTGTATACTTGCTTTAGAGACATGAAAAATATATCTATAGAGTGAAATGTCTACTTTCAAATGGACCAATTAAAATAGGAAACGTGTGTCTGCATGAATGATTTAAGTGAAATTTAATATGTGTGCAATGCACACTGTGCATTTGTTTAAGATGGCTTTCAGTTCAATAATAATAATAATAATAATAATAATAATAAACAAATTTTTGCATTTTTATTCAACTAATGTAAAAAAAAAAGTTACGGGCATACTGTGATCTGTACTGTATTCTTTACTGTAACTGGCAGATTCTAGCCAAAAAAAAAACAAAAAACAAAAACAAAAACATAATACGGGAGTGGGAGGGAATGGGAGTCATTCTTCCGGGATTGGGACGGGACGGGATTTTTTCCCAGTTTTTTCGTGGGATTGGGATGGGATGGGATTTTTTTTTGTGGGAGTGGGACGGGAGAGATTTGAAAATCCACTCCCGTGTCACCCTCTAATACCCATACAGTTCTTTGAGTGCCTGATCTGTGTTGGCTTGAGGGGGAATGTAAACAGCTGTGATTATGATCGCTGTAAACTCCCTCGGCAGCCAGAATGGTCGACACAGAAGCATATGAAATTCCAGGTCAGGAGAGCAGAATGATTTAATAGAGTGTAGGTTCCTTTCATCACACCACGAGTTGTTGATAAAGAAACAAACACCCCCACCTCTGCTTTTTCCTGTGAGCTCCTTCGTTCTGTCCGAGCGATGCACGGAGAACCCCGTAAGCTCGATGGCCGAGTCTGGAATCACTGCAGACATCCATGTTTCTGTGAGACAAATAATGCAGCAGTCCCTGATTTCTCGTTGGTATGAGATGCGTGCCCGCAGTTCACATAGTTTATTGTCCAGTGACTGAACGTTAGCCAGCAAAATTGATGGGAGAGGAGGTCGGAGGGGACGGCGTCTGAGTCTAATAAGGACACCGGCTCTCTTCCCCCTTTTCAGCCGGTGTTTCCTCGGTCGCGGCCGCGCGACCAAGAGAAAGGGCTCTGATGCGGTGTCTGTAAACAAAACGCCGGCGTTCAAGAACTCAAAGTCCGGTTTGCGTTGCGAGACACAGGAGCCAATATTTAAAAGCGTGCATCTATCGGAAACAATTATACTAACAACGTCCAACACATAAAACAACAAAAAAACAAAAAAAAAAAACACGAAAAAAACTGCAAAGTTTGCTCGGAGCTCGCAACACGGCTGCCATGCTCGGCGCCATCTATTATTATGGTTCAATTATTGCTTATAATAACTTATAAGATCTGGAAATATGGTTGTACCTAACAATGGACAACTATAATGAAAAAAAAACAGAAAACAAATATCATGCATTCATCATGGTATGAGATTATGTATACAGAAAAAAAAAACAAGAACAACATAATAACAAGGTTAAATATCTAAATAGTTCACCACAGTGCTTTTTTTGGAAGCCTGGTGGATGAAACGACAGTTAAATTCAACAAGAAAAAAAGAAAAGAAAACAATGGAGATTTAAACCACTTTACACATAAAAACCATTTTACACATAAAATGAAGAAATTAACTACATATTAAAGAGAACGACTTCATCTTATAAGTTTTCTTATAAAATTAAAAAAAAAAAAAGGTTGTACTACAATTGCAATAAAATGTAAAATAGTTTTTCTAACAAGACCACAAAATTAGCAAATTATCAACATCAAAATATTTACGGATAGATCAAACCTGCCGCTCGTATCTTTGAAATTGTTGCGCTTGTTATGAGCTCATAGATCACATGATAACGTAAACATAGCGGATCGCGTCCGAATTATAATAGGCTTGTTTGAGATGAGCAAATTCTGCACAGAATCGATCACCGGTGATCACTGCAAGATGCATGCCGGTTAGAAATGTGTCCGAATTACGTCCGCCTTGCTCTGATGTCATGCTGACGTGTGCCAAAAAACTCTCGCGATGGCGAGGCGGCTGTGTCGGATTGAGCAGTCGAGCGCAGTAGCTCTCCACCGACTGCACTGACCAAAAGCACGGTGGGAAAGGCCTGGATGACGACACAGCTTAAAGCTCATTGGTTCATATAACCGTGATGTAGCAGTTCTTTTCTAAAATGTTTTATTTTTTAATCTAATATCATGTGGTTATGTGTTTAAATTATGCATGAATATTCACAAACACTATGCCAGTGCGATCTGTGCGTGAGACATGTGATTGTTGTCATAAAAATCTAAAATACACGTTTGTATTAAAGTAAAAATGGATGATAAACACGCCTTTTGTATGGAATTAAATAGCAAGCACTCTGAGTGTCTTGTTCATCATATTTATTTTCATATAAAAACAACAGAGCTGAAATTATATCATGTTTATCAGCAACACAGCACGTGAGTGCGATAACGCGATATCCGCCTTTGATCTCGTATGTGTCTGTTCTACTTCGAGAGGTCAAAACTGTACGTCTTAACTGCACTTATTTAACTCCTCCCCTCACTGCAGCCGCCTACTCTCGCCTACATTTCAGGCAAGGCGAAGCGCATCTCAAACGAGCCTATTCATACTTAGTCTCGCGTAGCCAGACCTTCAGACTGACGGCTGAAGGTCTGGAATTCATAGCAGCTTTCTTTGGCCAAGGCCCGCCCATAAGGCCGTTTGACCGACATGTCAAACAACCAATCACAGTTCGTTTCGTTAGCGTCACGTTTCGGGGCGTGGAAATGTCCCCACAACAACAGACCGGTGTGCAACAAGTCAGTCAGCATAGAAAATCAAAGAAGGAGAAGAAAACAAGCAGTAAGTCATTGATCTGTTCGTGCACGTATAACAACAATGGCGTCTGCATTATATCTCTTTTTGTCTCCACTAAGTGCCTCAAACAAAACTCCTGGACATCTCTTAAAGAGTCTATGCCGTGAACCTTGCATACTTTTGAGAATCCTACGTTTAGCTGATCTTGATAAATGCTCATTGTCACTCATGTAAACACGACAGTTTTTCTTCTGCAATCACACGTCTGCGCTTTGTTTCCCGGCGGACCGAAAATAAACGCGACACTCGCGTCCCCCGGAAATCCGATAAAATTCAACCAATCAGATGACGACTTCGACATTCCTGAAGTGTTTCCAGTTAAGTGTACCATATGCATCAGACGTTTAGCCAACGTTCCGAGGGCTTGACGTCTGAGGCTGAGACTAATTCATACTCAACGAGATTTTGAAATTAAGTACCATTGAGTATGCGGTTTCGAACGCAGCCACAGTCTGCATTCTGAGATGCGCGCTCAGTACTGCGCTTGCACAATGGCTGATCTAGCCTGAAAAATAAGCTTTTTTAACACTATTGGAGCATAAGGAACAATATTTATGAGGCAGTTCTTGTCAGGTTTCATTGGTGGTTTCAAATATGAAATATAATAGTAAATTTCGTGAACAAAGAATTTGATGTTTCCTTATTCAAAGAAATAAGAGCAGCACTTGCCTGCCCTAGAGGCGTTTCAAAGATGGCCGCCGAGTGATATGACTTGCCTTAAAGGGACTTTGACGAAACTCAACAATGGTGACAATCAGGGAAAACCTAAATGCTGCAATGCATTCTTTTTTCTTTTTCTTTTTTCTTAACCTTGTTAACCTAGTTAAACTATTTTTCTGAATATTTTTTGTTGATTGTCACCAAGTCAAATTGGTTATACTAATAAGTAAAGTTGGTGAAGTCATTTGTTCATTCTTTACTGAGATCTTGAGAGATTAAGGCCTAGTCCACACGTACACAGGTATTTTTATAAACAGAGTTTTTCCCTAATCCTGTCTACATGAAAATGCAAAAACACACAGAGCTTGGTAGATTACTTACAAATTGTAATCTACCAAGAATGACAAAAATAGTAGTCAGTAATGTAATCCATTACATTACACATTTTAGGCAATATAATCAGATTACTTTCAGATTAGATATTTGATTTAACTCGTTTACCACAAAAAAATATTATTATATAAACACTGAGCAGTGTTTATTTAACAGGTGGTTTTTGCTGTGCAAATATAACAAGTGATCAATTGAAGGCAGATAGAAGATAGAGAGCGAAGAGAAGAACAGAAGTGTAGAGACACTTCAACTGTAAATGTGCTGTGGTTTTATGTGCTTCTGCTAAAATAAATGGTGATAAGCAGACCTACAGAAGCTAAAGCTTGCAGGAGCCAAATGTGTAAAAAATCTCCAGATACCTCTGCTATTTTTGCATGAAAATGTGTTTAAGAAAGATAAAGTGTGAAAACTAGAGCAGAAACTGACCAGTGCATTGGAAAGTTTGCATAGCGTTCAACATTGCTTCTTTGAATCTTTTTGAAGGTTATAGAACTATATTAGAAGAACTGAAGAGATGTTTGAATTCTAATAGATCACTCTCTTATGCATTTTAACTGTTTTAAACATGACTTTATTTGCCTTTTATACCATTCCAAATTATTTATAGTTGTACACATCATTTTCCATTGAGTTGTGCCTTCAACTCACCTTACATTAATGCAACAGAATACATAAATCTTTAGACTGATTAAACATTTACTTTATCTGATTAATCAGCATTTGATGGTGATTTCTGCCACTGAAGACTTCTGGATCTGATGTCATAAACCAGCACAGCTACAGTAGCCACACCCACCAGAGCAGAGAGAGCCAATTGGATCACAGCTTTAGGACCACCGCAGTAGACACAGTCTTCTGAAAGAAGAAATGAGCAGCACTTAAATAGAAATATGATTTATTGAGTTTGTGGGGGAAATATATATATAATGCTGCTGCCATACCTGAACATTTAGAGCTTGCAAATGTCCAGATGTTTAGTCTGGTTGCTAATCATTTTTTTGAGCACACAGCTGTAGGTGTTTTTATCCTGATATTCCACCTCCAGAGGTAGAGAGAGACTGATGCTGAGATCAGACACACTGATGCTGGACAATAAACTGTTTCCTTTGTACCAGGAGAGACTCACATCACTCACATTCAACACTGAACACAACAATGAACAACTCTGATTAGAAGATGTTCCCGAAGATGACAGGAACAGGCAGATAAGCTGGAAAATATTGGGTTATGATTAATAATTATGATAGTGATTATTGTCAAAGATGTATATAAAACAGGGTAATTCTCACCATAGACAGTAAACATCCAAAGTCAGTCACTAAACAAATACACATCAAATGGAGTCAACAGGGTGAGTAATTCTCTGCTCACCATAGACAGTAAGATTGAACGTGTTGAGTGGCATCTCCGTTCTGCTGCTGGTGACTTTATAAAATCCAGAGTCTGTGGTTCTGGTGTTTGTGAGGGTCAGAGATCCAATCTGATCCAGCTTCAGTCTGTCTCTGAATCTCTCATTGTAAAACTCTCTCTCTTATTGTCCTTTCCATTTATTTTAGCTATGAGAATGTGTCCAAATGTCCACATTATCAGATCATCTCTCTGCATTTCAGTAACATCAGTGTTTAGACTGACATAATCTCCTTCCATCACTGACACTGACTTTGCTTCATCAACACCAAACACACCTGGAGAACCAACAAATATTTCCTCAGAATTTAAAGATGTATGAGTTTTTGTCATTTTACTGTGTCCCCACGAGGATGTTGGAAAATTGACAATATTAAAATAGAGACATATTAAAATTAATGATGCATTCAAAAAAATGCTGGGTTAAAGCAATCCAATTTGGGTTATTTTGGTAACCCAGCACTGGATCAAATATGGACAAACCCAGCGTTGGGCTAAATCTTTGACCCGACATGCTGGGTAGCTTTAATTAACTCAAATAATGATTGAAAATTACTATTGCTGGTCTAAAATGAACCAAAAATAGGTTGGAAATTAAAAAGAAAACACAGAATTACTAGAGGCAGCGGTAATAAAACATGAACATTTATTAATAAGTAAAAACACCCATGGACAAAAATATAAGACTGAATTATGAAGCGCTTTCAACATTACATACATTTAAACTCATTTACCCTGCTGGTTGGCTGGTTTTAGCTGGTCATCCAGGCTGGTCTTAGCTGGTCAGCAGGCTGGTTTTGGATGGGTTTTGGCCACTTCCTTGACTGGCCAGGCTGGTCTTTGCTGGTCAGGCTGGGAGAACAGCTAAAACCAACTACTCCCAGCTTGAACCTCAGATCGCCGCCTCGCATTCACTCGTAGATGAAAAATGTCGTGACTGAATCCATAATAGCCTGCCCATAAACAAACAGTACAGAGTTTTGAGAACATATTTTAACATCCGAATTGACTGAACATATTGAACATAGAATCAGTATTACAACGAATAAATCAGTTATGCAAGACCAGGTGTTTCTGTCATGCGACATGACAGTTGCTGACGCATTTAGCTGACTGACATGACATCTCGTCCCTGTATGTTGCGTTGGCCAGAATAAAATTATTTATAGCACAGTAAAGACTTTATAGATAAATAGAACATATACTGTATAAATATATCCCAAATATCCAAAAATGGAAAAGGAGGTGGATTACAGTATTAGTGTGCTTTATTTATATTTTATATCAAATAGTCACACACCAGCCAATATAGATGTCTCTTAATGGTGTTCATTCAGAAAATAATTTTAAAAAAGGCAAAAACAAAAACAAAAAATCTCAGTATTACACCCAACGCTTTGTCAGCAAGCAAATTATGAATTAATTTTAAGTAACATTTATCCCTAAATCTACAGGTGTAGAGACCATTTTCTCAATAAGCAGGAATCTGCAGTGAACATATAATAATAGAAAGAAAACAAAATAACATGATATTGTCTGATTGACTACCAGTGTTGGGGAAAGTTACTTTTAAAAGTGATGCATTACAATTTTGAGTTACTCCCTAAAAAGTAACTAATTACGTTAATTAGTTACTTTTTATGGAAAGTAATGTGTTATGTTACTTTTGCGTTACTTTTTAAATCTGGGCAGGGCTTTCTTGTTTGTTTTTAATATAAAACAATTCTAATGTAAAAGAAAAGTACATTTATGCAGGAGATCACTCTTCAGCTATAAATAATAATGAAGCACAAATATTATTATATTTTTTATATTTATATGTTATAATTTTTGCTTATTGGTATAGTTGAATTGCATCATCGAAGGTCAGCAGCAAAGACACTGGTTAATAAAATGGGATTAAATGCATAAAAAACAAATGCATATTTGTTTTATTTATCATATTTAATTATTGCAGGGTTGCGTCATATTCTGAGTTTAAGGAATACTGAATCTGTTTTTTGTAAGTGAGATGTTCACATTTAGTCTAGAATACAGTAACATCATGTTTACTCCCAATTTCCCGACAGAAGACTTCATCAATCAATAAATGCAAAAAAAGTAACTGGCATTACTTATTTGCAAAAGTAACTCAGATATTTTCTTAGAAATTCAAAAGTAATGCGTTACTTTATTAGTTACTTGAAAAAAGTAATATTATTATGTAACTTGTGTTACTTGTAATGCGTTACCCCCAACACTGTTGACTACAGTGGGTTTGCAAGTCATTATCTTTGTAAAGCAGAATTATTTGCATTGTAAAAAGTGATATACAAAGACAACGTAAGTGAAAAATGGAAAACCAAAATCTATACTGTATTTTAATTACAATAGAGCAGTTTAATTTGATAAAATGAATTAATAATCACCTAAATCACATTTACTCATAAATGATATTTACTCAATATGTGATTTCATATCTCCAGTGGTTCAAAATCATCTCTACATTTCTGAGAATCTGATTATTCATTGCTCGATTGTGACATCTGCTGTCTCTTCTGTTGAAGACCTTTGGATCTGATGTCATAAACCAGCACACCAACAGTAGCCACGCCCACCAGAGCAGAGAGAGCCAATCGGATCACAGCTTTAGTAACGCCACAGCAGTGGATACAATCTTATAAGAGAAGAAATGCACGACATAAAACATAGAAATTTGATTCATGTACTATGAAAAATATAATGCTGCTAACACACCTAAATTTGTGTGACAGAGTTCACTAACGTTGAGATGTCTGACCTGTTTGCTGATGGTATTGTTGATCACACAGCTGTAGGTGTTGTTATCCTGATATTCCACCTCCAGAGGTAGAGAGAGATTATTTCTGAGATCAGACACACTGATGCTGGACAATAAACTGTTTCCTTTGTACCAGGAGAGACTCACATCACTCACATTCACCACTGAACACAACAATGAACAATTCTGCTGTGATGATGAAGATGAACAGATTGTAATGATGTCAGGAACAGGCAGATGAGCTGGAAAATATGAGAGAATTTAATAATGGTCATTTTAGATGACCTTCCAGATGTAAAAACTTTATAATCTATAACAACATCTATTACCAAGCACCTGCAATTCTGGAAAAAATAAAGATAAGTTCTGTGTGAATTTGCACATGTTATAATGTAAGCATCATTATTGCTTGTGTTGTGTAACACACACAACACACTTCTTATTTACTTATACAGTATTGCATGATTTGTATTAAATAGTTTACACCTTGCAATGTTTTCAGTTACACTCTTAAAAATAAAGGTGCTTCAAAAGGTTCTTTGCAGTGATGCCATAGAAGATTCCACAAAGAACTTCTTTCGCCACAAAGAACCTTTTTGTGAAACAGGAAGGTTCTTCAGATGTTAAAGGCTCTTTATGGAATCATTTAGACACAAAAAGGTTCTTTTATGGCATTGTAGTGTAGTTTTTAAAATGTTTGCAATTAGTTTTTAAAAGGTAACAATTAATTCTTGAGGACTCTACGCTTGCGTATCTTCTCAGGAGCACACCATTTAAAAAAAAAAAAAAAAAAACAGAAATGTTCAGCAGTGTCTATCAGTTATATATTTCTTAGTAATTATGACACTGATTCATGTCAACACACACACACAAACATATGCATAAAAACAGGGAAGCAATCCAATAATTCTCTACTCACCATAGACAGTAAGTTTGAAGATGTTGAGTGGGGTCCCTGAGTTTCTGCTGGTGACTTTATAAAGTCCAGAGTCTGTGGTTCTGGTGTTTGTGATGGTCAGAGATCCAGTCTGATCCAGCTTCAGTCTGTCTCTGAATCTCCCATCAGCATTTTCATCATAAAACCTGCTCTTCTTGTCCTTCCCATTGATTTTAGCTATCAGAATGTTTTCAAATTTCCACATAATCTCATCATCTGTCTGTATTTCAGTAAGATCAGTGTTTAGACTGACAGAATCTCCCTCTGTCACTGGTACAGACTTCACTGAATCAACACCAAACACACCTGATCAACAAACAGGAATAATTAGTCAGAATTTGTAGATTTAACGGTTATCAACAGTTTTTGTTGATATTAAATCCATTCTATTCTTTAATTCTTTACAGAAGTATTTAAGTAGGTTCAGTATGATACAACTTGTTAATATTAAAGGCAAAATGAATGATGACAACAATAAAGAACAGAATGATCTGTATGTAGACAAATGGTAATATAAAGAGAACAGAAGACATATTTACCAGCCAGATTCCATGATAACAAAAAGAAGAAAATAAACATGTCAGACATTTTCTTCAGAAGTTCTCCTAACAGTTTCACAACAGAAATATTTTAATGATCAGGTCCTGACACTCTTGAAATGTTGAACGAAGCTGTCAGTCTGTAGTGAAACTCTGCAGCGAGTGTAAATAAACTCCTCCAGTAGCACCTCCCATCACAGACGACCCATTTCAGTAAATATTTAAGTTTGAGAACAGTTAATAATGAACTATGTCCTTCAGACTTTTAATAATTTTACATTATTTTCTTTCTTATGGAATGAATCTGTTATTTTATTTCTTCTGTAATTTAACAGACACATTCCAATGTCCAAATGAATGGGGGCTTGTGGAGAAAAATTAAAATTAAAAAATCCCCAATAACAAGCTTGATTTTGTATTGATGTTAAGTCTAGTTATGTTATTGTGGGAGTGCAATTTCTTCCTGAATTTCAGCTTGATTGAAAATATGATGTGATTTTAGATTTTATAACAGTTTGATTAACAAAAAGTTAATAACTTACACTTTAGACATACATTGTCACTGAAGGAGCAAAAACTGTTTTAATTAATTTTAATTTTAAACAAACTTACAGCAGAATCACAGTAAATGCAAATCTACATAAACTACATGAAAAACTGTTTTCATAAAATGAGAAGGTTTAAGGAAGAAGAAGATTTTGAGATTTTGACATGGAGTTAAGATATTTAGAGATAGTTAAGCTAGTTTGAGAGGCTGTTTACATTTGCATGATCTCTCTGGGTTGATGTGCCTTTTTGTGACCCTACATAGAACTGCTATAGAGAATGGATGGGAAACTACAGAAATCCCTCAGTGTATTCAAAGAACCACTTTCTAAATATAGAAGCTGAAGATTGTTTATTGTATTTATTTAACTTCAGTGGCTTCATATTATTTCCTGAGGACTGCATATCTGAGTGTCTTGAATCTGACACACTCAGTTTAGTTAATAAATGTTTTTAAGAGCTAATGGCCTATGTGTTTATTTTTGCCTTAAAAATGGGAACATTTTAAATACTGTTTTTAGAAAGAGTTTCTTTCTAAAAGAACTTCTCTGTATTTTTTTCCTGTAGATGAAACAGTGTCAGTTTGAAAAGTCATATTCAGTCTGTGATGGGAGGAGCTACTGGAGGAGTATTCACACTCACTGCAGAGTTTCACTAAATCACTTTATTACAGACGACAGCATCATTCACTTTATGAAACACTCAAGGTTTGAATATATGTAATGTTAATTTACATATATTTGTTCTCATGGAGTCTGGCTGGTGAGTATATGCATGGCTTCAGTTTTGTATATATTTCAGTTTGTCCACAAATATAACCTTGTTATTTATTATTTCATAATTTATTTTGCCTCTTATATTTTCCAGTTGTATCAGATTTTGTACTCAAATACCTTCTGTTAATATGTCATTCCTTTCATTGGTTATACATTGAAATTAGTCAAGAGAGAATAAATGTTTCGCCATAACACTATTTTAAATCCTTTCAAAAGGCCTAAAACTCTCAGAAATTATTTTATTGAGTAATTATTTCTGTTTGTTGATCATCATCATCATCATATTGTTCATTCCTGTGTTCAGTGTTGAATGTGAGTGATGTGAGTCTCTTCTGGTACAAAGGAAACAGTTTATTGTCCAGCATCAGTGTGTCTGATCTCAGCAGAAGTGTTTCTTTACATCTGGAGTGTCTGGATGATTCCTACAGCTGTGTGGCGAACAACTCCATCAGCAACCAGACACAACATCTCAACAACACTCAACTCTGTCAGCCATGTTCAGGTACGTCTGTGATATTACTTCACGCATTTATGGGCACATTCACTCACAATAACGATTGTCTCCTCAACACCCTCCAGATGACTCTGTATCTCTGATAACATTGATTTCTGCTGCTGGATCTCTTTTGGTTGTTGCTGCAGTCGGGATCTTCTGCATCTGCAGGAAACACAGAAAAACTGACCAAAGTGGCAAGTATTACCTACTCTTACCTACTGTGTATGTGTGGGTGTGTGTAATGTAAAACAATCCTCAAGCATCAAGTGTTTAGTTTCTATTATATTTTGTTACAATTCAGAACCGTGACAGAGAGATCACTTACACTGATCCAACATTTTACAAAAGACATCAGTAAGAATTTATTTCTGTCTATGGTGTTTCTGTATTATTTTAGCAGTGCGTTAAGTTTAGGTGTGTGCATAATAATTTACAAACATGAGCACCACAAAAGACATGGCAGGTGAGGGTGGCTGTGGTGAATGTCTGACAATTTATAAAAGCTGTAGATGTATTTTAATGTCTTTTTGTCTTCTACTCTGATGTGTTCATATTGTAGGGTCACACAAGACCATCATTTAGAGGCATTACAGTACTGTCATGGCACAAACTCTTTTATGTCATTCATGACGCATCTATCCTCAGAAATGATGAAGTCATTAAAATGAATTAATGAAAATATTTAATCAAACAAAGAATGAGAGAAATACTGAAATATTCCCTCCATATGTGGCAACACAATCTCATGCCAATTCGTAATTAAATTGTGTTACATTTTAAGATCAGACTGTCTGTTTTCCAAACTACTTGGAACCTGATTTGGAGAAAATAGCAGATTTCTGATATGAGTGTGTACTGCTTCTTTTAGCTTATATTTAATAATATATATATATATAGGAATATTATATATAATACTATATATATAATATATATAATATATAATAATATATATAATACTATATAGAGAGAGAGAGAGAGAGAGAGAGAGAGAGAATAGGAATAGGAGAGAGAGTCAGCCACTCTAAGAATGAGCTCCTGAAAAATTACAAAAGATTAAGCCAAAAAGTAAGACAGAGAGTGAGATAATAACAGCAAACAAGTATAAACAACAGAGGAACAACTTGGATTCACGTAAGACTGTTTTTTTCTTCTGGAAATATACATTTTAATACAAAAAAGAAAACTGGAACCTCTGGATTAGCATCTGGCTACTGGATCACCACTGTACCAGCTATCTGCAGTTTTCCCTCCAAAACACTCAAGGAATTTTAAAGGAACTACAACTGAAAAACACTGCACACTTGTTGATTTTCAGTTGCTAAACAAAGAGGTGAGCCCTATCTGGCATAAAACGATACCAAAAACTGTATATTTAATTTTATTCAAGTAAAATCTCTCATCATTATAAGCTAAAAGCTACAGTTAGCTGCAGTTCTGGCTCAGTGCCAAGTCTGATTACCATGGCGACCCTGGCGCAAACAGAGTGCAGGGAGGTGTGTTACCCAGAGAAGTGCAGGAGTGTACAGGCACGTAAAAAACATAAAGAGAAAACTCTCAGAGACAATCCTGATGTTTTGTATGCTGACTATATTCAACTCAATGGGAAAAGAATCAAGAACAACTTCATTTTCCACACCACTATGATTAATGCTTGGAAATTGGCCATCTGTGAGGAATACAAACATGTTTTTAAAGAAGGAATTGGCTGAGGAGGAAGATTAACTATTTGTGAAGATGAAATGCTAGACGCAGACAACCCCATTCTCACTATAACCTACTATACTAAAGGTACCTTCTTATTGCAAGGCAATAAGGCAAGCCTGAACTCATTTCAGGAGATTTTCCCCCTGCTCAAAGCCAGAGCAGAGAAGGAGAGAGATGAGACCCATGTGAACTGCACAGATTCTGAGGACGAAGGCCCGATGAATCCTTCACCTTCATCATCTGGACGTCAACTGAGAGACAGTTTAGCCCTACTAGAACTGGACTTCACTGAATTCAGAGAACACATTCAAGTCAAACTCTCAGACACGCACAACACAAACATTTAAATCCAAGAGCTCAAAGATGAACTCCAGCAGCTGAAGAAAAACACCAGCTCCTCCATTACTGAACTTACAAGAGCTCTCAGAGAACTGCAAGAAGAAAACCAAACGCTCCGCTTACAGCTATGCAAACTAGAGGAGGACACAGAGAAAAAAGAAGAGAACTTCTCCAGACAGCTGCAAGAAATGAAAGAACAATTACAGAAAAACACAAAAGACATTACACTTCACTACAATACAGTTCCTACTAGAGACAAACCAAGCTACACAAACACAGAATGTGTATCTACAACAAACACACAGACATCTGCAGCAACACAGGCCTCACCTACCCAACCTCCAGAACCTGATCCAGATGTTCTCCTCCTCATGGACTCTAATGGAAAATTCTTGGACCCTAAAAAACTCTTCCCACACCAAAAAGTCACTGCAAAGCGATGTAGCACAACAAGCCACGCCCACCAGATCATCAGAGACTTCACAGGGCACCCCTCATGTATTATCATTCACACTGGGACTAATGACCTTCACTCGCTGCGCAATAATACTGCTGATGCTGTGAGGAAAATGGCAAAATTCACCAGCAAAAAGTTCCCAGAGTCCCGAATCATAATCTCCACGCTTCTCCCAAGACATGACACACCACCACACATCATCTACAACATCAATGCTGAACTTTCCCGTGGATGTTCTGCACTCCCCAATGTACACCTGGCCCACCACCATCACATCGGCCTCCAACACCTGTATGATGGACTTCACCTACACAAAGACGGAGTTTGTATTTTTGCGAAGTCCCTAAAAGATGCAGCCCTGGGCCACAGCCCAGCATCACCGAGACACGTATTACCAACTTCACGATTCCACCAGCCCATTCACCCCTCCATGCCCAGGAATCCCCCTCCGGCCCCAGCGAGGAAAGACACTGCATGGACAAACAACACACATCGTCCACTACATCGACCAACGGCTCCCTACACACCTGTAAACCTGCAGTCACCAACTTCACATCCACCTACTGGCCAGCAAACCCCCGTAAGAAAGAAGAAACCAAAAACCTCCCTACACCAAGAGAATCCCCCACAGCCGAAAGCACAGAGCTATGCTGAAGTTGCAGCTCGGCCCCCTGCTCCGCCCAGCACCTCCACACCTGCCAGCGAACTGAGCCAGATCAGAGAGATGTTGCATACACTGTGCAACCAGCTCCTGAACAGATAAGGACAACATCCACAAACACTGTACACTAAGGGGAAAAAAAAGTGCACTAATGTTAACTGTTTACCATATATATTCTCACTGGTTATTTTCTCTCTGTCTTACCAAATAGGTTTATCTTTAACAATACAAATATACTAATGCGTTAATTTCATATAAGTTGTTGGAATATTCAGGGTCTTCATTCTTCGACTTTTGGTTGTAAAAGCACAGACCCAGTTTTTCTGAAAAATAACACAGATGCTGACATCATCATTCTCACTGAAACCTGGTGTCGAAAGGATGCGCTTACCTACTGTCCCTCAGGCTACTACGAAACAATTGTGCCCTCAGTTAAATTAAGTACAGCCCATCGTGGACGAGACTCAGGAGGAATTTTGGTGTGGTATAAGGAAAATCTGGCCAAACACATTTCTGTTATTACACTTGGTAAATTTCATTGCTGGTTAAAACTAAACAAACAAATTGGCATTTCAACCACTGACACATATCTCTGTGCAATTTACATTCATCCAGCAGAATCCCCTTACCATGATGAGGAATATCTGAATAATATCCACACAGAGATCAGCCGTTTCCAGGCCCAGGGAAGCGTGCTGCTGTGTGGAGACTTTAATGCAAGAACTGGATCTGAATCTGATAACATAGATCCAAAGGGCCAAAACCCCTTGAGTCTCACAAAAAACCTCTCCTTCAGTGCATTCACTGTCATACAACAAACTCCACTTTCTGACCATAACCAAATTAACATTTATATTAAAACACACCACACACTAACACAAAACATACTCACAACCTGTAAAATGTATCAAATCCAGACAGCATACAGATGGGCCCCAGACAGCACAGACAAATTTATTCAAGCCCTCAATTCTGACGAATTAACAAATCTAATCACTACATTTATTAACAAAAAATTTGAAACAACTAAAGATGGTGTTAATTTAGCTATAAATTAAATAAATTACATATTTAACAAAGCAGCATGTAAAATTGAGTTGAAAAAGAAAGGCAAAAAATATAGTAAAAAAACACCAAAAGATGGAAAATGGTTTGACTCAGACTGCAAAACATTAAGAAAACAACTTAGAAATTTATCAAATCTGAAACATAAAGAACCAAACAATGCTAATGTAAGAACTAAATACTGTGCAAAATTAAAAGAATACAAAGACACAATCAGAACAAAAATGAAACACCATCTGACAAAAAGTCTACAAGAAATTGAACATTCAATAAATCATAATCAATTCTGGGATATGTGGAATAATCTGAACACAACAAAACCACAAGATTTACCAATACAAGACGGAAATATTTGGATGAAACATTTTGAAAATTTATATAAAGAAATCCCTTCAAAACAACTCAATAACAATTATAATCAGATTAAACTAAATGTACAAATGTATGAAAACACAATTAAAAATAATCAAAACCCACTCGATTTCCGAAGTACACATGAAGAATTGACAAAAAAAACTTAAAACCCAAAAACGTAAAAAATCTTGTGGTCCTGACAGCATTCTAGGTGAAATGCTGAAACACAGCACACCTAAGCTTCAGACATCTGTGCTCAAATTATTCAACCTTGTACTTAGTTCAGGCTGTTTTCCTGACATCTGGAGCCAAGGACTTATTACCCCAATTCACAAGAGTGGAGATAAATTAGACCCTAATCATTTCAGAGGCATTTGTGTGAGCAGTAATCTGGGGAAATTATTTAGCAGTATTTTAAACAATAGAATAGTGAACTTCCTTAACGAACACAGTGTCCTGAGCCCTAGTCAGATTGGCTTTCTTCCAAATTACAGAACTACTGACCACATTTACACCCTACACGCCCTAATCAATAAACACGTAAAAGAGACCAAACACGGAAAAATATTTGCATGCTTTGTCGATTTCAAGAAAGCATTTGATTCTATTTGGCATGACGGATTATATTACAAACTTTTACAAAGTGGTGTAGGGGGTAAAGTTTATGACATTATTAAATCAATGTACTCAAACAACAAATGTGCAATACGAATTGGCAATAAACACACAGAATTTTTCACCCAGAAAAGAGGAGTGCGGCAGGGCTGTAGCCTGAGTCCAACACTGTTCAACATTTACATTAATGAATTAGCGGTGCAGTTGGAACAGTCTACAGCCCCTGGACTCACTCTGCAAGACAAAAACAAAGTTTTTACTGTACGCAGATGATCTGGTGCTGCTGTCATCCACCCCACAGGGGCTGCAGCAGCACCTAGACCTGCTGGATAACTACTGTCAGAACTGGGCCCTGGCAGTAAACCTCAAAAAGACCAACATTATGGTCTTTCAGAAAAAGCCCAGATGTCAGGAACACAGACACCCATTCCATCTAGGCGGCACCGCCCTAGAACACACGATGCAGTACACTTACCTTGGCCTGATTATCACTGCATCGGGGAGTTTCAGTATGGCAGTGAATGCTCTTAAAGATAAAGCTCGAAGAGCTCTATATGCCATTAAGAAAAAATTCCAAAATATTGAAATACCAATTCCAATTTGGTGTAAAATTTTTAATAGTGTAATTCAGCCCATAGCGCTGTATGGAAGTGAGGTATGGGGTCCACTCAGTGATCAGAGCTACACTAGATGGGACAGACATCCAACAGAAGCCCTACACACAGAATTCTGCAAAATGATTTTAAAATTACAAAGGAGAACAGCCAACAACGCATGTAGGGCAGAATTAGGCCGATTCCCATTGATCATTAATATACAAAAAAAATCCCTCAAATTCTGGATGCATCTAAAATCAAGTCCCACAGAATCGCTACATTTTAAAGCGCTACAAACCCAAGAACTGAACCCCGAAAAAAGTCCCCTAAGTCAGCTGGTTCTGCGACTTACTAACCCGACTAACTCTACTAACTTTAACTAGTCTCAGACCAGCACTGTATCTCACTCAAACATCAAAATAAATCAAATTATCAAACAATCTAAAAATATATATCTGGAACATTGGGATCAAGAAACTAAAACACAAAGTAAATTACAATTATATTGAACTATAAAATCAAATTATGAATTGGAAGGATACCTCCAAAATATCAGAGACACTAAGCAGAGACAAATCCTGACCAAGTACAGGCTCAGTGCACACAGTCTAGCCACTGAAACTGGCAGACACAAAAAGAGCTGGTTACCCAGAGAGGAAAGAGTGTGTGCTCACTGCAAGACAGGAGAAATTGAGACAGAAGTGCACTTCCTCCTTCACTGCCACAAATTCAAATCAATAAGAGACCTATATGTAAATAAATTGACAAACATCATAAAGAACTTTAGAGGCATGACTGAAGAAGAACAAATAAAGATAATTTTAGGAGAGGGACAGACAGCATTATTATTATTATAAAAAAATGTTTTCCTCTTTCTCCTATTATTTATATCTTCTCATTGTTATTATTATGTTCCTCTACATATATTCAAAGCTTTGGCAATATTGTATTTTTACAGTCATGCCAATAAAGGAATTTTGAATTTGAATATATATATATATAATATATATTCAAATTTGCTTTATTGGCATGACTGTAAAAAAATTCATTTGTGAATATATATATATATATATATATAAACATAGATTCAGTTGCAGGTACAACTCAAATACTTATTAGTCTCAAAAGCACAGGGGGGCAGGAGTAGATCAGCCAAAACATACAGCTCTGGTAACACTAGGGCAGGAACTGGGGAACTGGAGAAACAAAAGGTAGAGATGGAGCAAGAAGAGAAGTCAAATAGTAGAAACTAAACTGTACTTGGAGTCTGGAAAACCACTGCAAGACATAACAGGACACGAGCAGAGCATAGTGTGATCTCACAACAACAGTCAAACACAAGACTGCAGATGAGAGGAGCTTAAATAGAGGGAGAAATAAGGGACTAACTGGTCACAGGTGTGACAGCAGCTAATGAGATGACGATGGGGAGGGGGAACCACAACAAGCACATGGCAAACTGTCAAAACACACATGCTCCTGACAACAAACACACACAAGACAAAACCAAAAACCTTCCAATCAGACTGAAGTCATGACATAAAAGACCTAAAAAGAAATATATACATACATTTTTAAAATACTCTTGTCATGAAGAGGAGAATAAGTCCGTACACATGCAGTTGCATTTTCTTTCAGAGTGCTACAGAGCAGGATAATGTGGTGTACGCAGGATTCTCAGGACTTCGATCAACTCCTGATCAAAATTTGATTTTGTTTTTGGATTACTAACTTTCTACATCCTAAATACAGAGGCAGAAAACAGAATCACATGTTATTTGTGAATACAAATATATGCCCATTAAATGGAGTTAAAATTCAGCCCTGGAAAAATCCAGCTCATTTGGCCTGTAATTTCCCTGTTTTGCTGGGGTTGTAGGGCCTTAAAATAGGACAGAAACAAATAATGAATATATATTATTGAATATACTCGTTTTTTAGAAATGCACATTTGGCAATAAAACAGATTTTGAGTTTTAGGACGGAGTAAAGTAAATGAACAAAATAATTCCTTATAACAGCAAATTTTTTCTGTATATTAACTTCTATTTTATGTAAGACACTGATGCTGATCTTTCATCATTTCATTAAAAGAAAAGGCTCCTTTGTCAAATTATTCTCATGAATCTGGTCCTGTATCGTTCACTCACCACCAGAGGTCGCCTTGCTATTTCACATTACACAGACTGTTGCACCACAGCCCAGACTATGTTCCCCATCATTTATTGTGCTGATTACACGCACCCAATCAGACATTGTATATAAACTTCAGACTTCCTCTTGCTAGTGGCCGAGTATTCTGTAACAGAGCGAAGGAGACGGAAAGCAAGTGGATCCAAATGCAAAGCTTTATTACTAAAGACATGGTCAGAAACAGGCAGAGTCAGACATCGGCAAACAGGTATGTCAGAGCAAGACACAAGAGTAGTCCGTAAGACAGGCGAGGGTCGATGAACGGCGAACATAGGGAGCTAGGCAAAGGGTTAATCCAAAAAAACATGCTAGAGATCCACAGGGCAGGCAGCGAAACAGACAAAACGAGAAGACTAGATGAGAATACAAAACTCAGAAAATCAGACTAGACACAGGAGATGGAGATGGCTCCGTACGGCAGCTAACACACAAAGAGTGCTAAACACAGTCCAATACTCGGCGACTGGCAAGAGAAAGTCCAAGGCTTATACAGAGTGTCTGATTGGATGCATGTGATTAGTGCAATGGATGATGGGAACGTAGTTTGGGGTGTGGAGCAACAGTCAGTGTAATGTGAATGTCAATGAATGATATTTGGTGACATCTTGTGGTGAGCAGACCGAAGATCACTGGCCAGATTCATGAGAATTATGATTTTAATTTTAATATGTAATTTTAAAAATAATTATAATTTTAAAATTGAATTGCTCCAGTGAAAAGTTACCATTCTTGCCTAGAATCCTGAATTTATTAGTATTTGGTTTCTAAATAATAATAATAATAATAATAATAATAAAAATATCTAAAAATATAACAACAACAACAACAACAACAATAATAATAATAATAACCAACTATGGAATCTGTGAAAAAAAAAAATCCTGTTTCTGTAATGTTCCTGCCTCAAAAAACAAAAAAACAAAACAAAAAAAAACCCACTGAATTAATGATGATCTGCCCCTGTGACTATTTAAGTATCACTGTTGTTTCAAATGTACTTTTATTTGTGTTTTGTTACATTCAAAAGTTTCTGTGAGTTATATTTTATGTATGATAATATGGTAATAAAACAAGACCAAAAGTTCAATAATTATAACAATAGCCCAGATAACAATGTGATATTGTTGGTTTTTAAATTTGTGGTTTCGAGCAGTGTTTTTCTCTTGTTTATGTTTTTATTATATTCAATATGTTTGTCAGCCCTGAATCTGATGCAGCGCCCCTAGTGGATAAACATGTTATTATTATTATTTATCACATATTATATTTTATATGTAAACGTTTTTACAAATCTGAAATGCATCTGTATATTAACTACTTCAGTACTATATTTCCAATTAACCTATTTCTGTACAATGTTAAATAAACATGCGTTTATATAATCTTTTTAAAAATATTCTTCAGGCCTCTTTCTTGACCTCTGAAATAAGAGTAGCAAACATTACAACATATGCATTTGTAACATCATTCGTCTCTTGCTTCATAAATACTGAAATCTTATATAAAATCTGTTCAAAACTATTAAAGTCTCATGTATAAAAAGTGTTAAAATGGTTTCAGATTATAGTATCTTTAGGTAGCTTTCACATGAGCACCCAAAAACACTAATATAACCATTGAGAATAGCAAATCTATACAGGATGTGCCACTGACAATAACATCCACTACTTTATTATGATATAAAACAAAATCACTTCATATTCATCCTGGATTCTGCATTTAGTGACACATATTCATTAAATAGACACTTTTATCTAGAAAATCAATAGAGACACTACCAGGACATATAAAAATAATGAATTTCTGTATACAGTGAATATATTTTTAAGATGACAAACATTGTTCTCATCATGGCTGTGGGTGTTTCTGCTGAAACGACACTGTTAATCAGTTCTAAGAAGATGACCACTGGAGTGCAAAAAGTGCAAAAAAAGTTGCTCGGTCACAAAAATAAATGTGTGAACATGAGTCAGTTCTTCAGTTTATATTCCACTCTGCTGTAGTTTGATCTTTATCTGTCATCACGACTATTTTAACACATTTTCACGTGCATGTCAGTTTAACCCCATGATGCACAGATGTTTGGCCTGTTTCAGCATGTCCATTGTCCTGCAGTTTGTAAAACTGTTGATTGGTATAGTTTGGCTTTGGTTCAATGGTTTTCCACTCTCCATAAACCACAATGAAACTCCACCGACCAACTAAACCAGCAACACTACAGACTATTCATGAAGACTAAATCTTACTTGCATGGTTTTGCATTCACCTCATTATTAATTCAATACACTGCATCCCAAAATACAATATCCTACAGGCCATCATTCTGTTATACTTACAATTGTTCATTTAACACACACTTTTAACAAGAAAATACAACAGACACTACTAGGCCTTTAATTGCAAAAATTAAATAAAACTTAAATAAATAAATAACAATGACTTAAATACAACAACTATGTGAAAAGAACGATCAAAAGAAATAAAACTTTAAGTGAATAAACATTCAAACCTTAAAAATGTATTTTAAAAGGTGACAAACATTAACCTCATCATGTCTGTGAGTGACTCTGCTGAAAACAAAGATGGAAGATTTTGACCACTGGAGTGAAGAAAAAAAAAACCATGAGTGTGAAATGAGAAGCTGAAAAGACAAAACTGAACACAGTCACATGATCACAAAAATAAATGTGTGAACATTAGTCATTTCTTCACTCTGCTCTGGGTTGATCTTTATCTCTCATCACGACTATTTTAACACATTTTTACAAACATGTCTGTTAAACCTCTCAATCCACAAATGTTTGATCTGATCAAGTATCTCCATGGTGTTCAGTTATTATAGTCATTGTTTGGTCCAGTGGTTTTCCACTTCCCACAAACCATAATCAAACTCCACAGACCATTTAAACCACCAACATCAGCTGCATCAGTCACTGAATCACCACATGAAAGAGTCTTGCTCCTTCAGCAAGGGATGAGTTCAATACAACAATCTGAATGATTTATGTCAACAAAACATGTATTTTGTGTGAATATAGTGGCAATTGATCAATTGAGAGCAGATGAGAGAGAAGAACTGCAAATGTTGAGACACTTTAACCTTTAAACACAAAGTGGTTTAATGAGCTTCTGCTGATATAAATGCTGATAAACGGTCATTTAAGAAACTGAAGCTCTCAAGAGCCAAAAAGATCCTAATACTAATTAATAATTAATTAATACTAATCCTAATCCTAGTGTGTGAGAGAGAAATGGAGTGTGAAAATCAGTGAAGAAACTGACCAGTGCTTTGGAAATGTTGTTTTTAATACTAAACAATAGCATTCAGATCTGCTTTATATAACATAATCAATTCATGTCATATATCACACATTTAAAAATGACAGAGCAGTAGAGCACACAGATAATGAGGTCTTGGACAGGATCTACACATAAATGAATTCTGATGAATCAATATGACTCACTTCTGCAGGATTACTGTTTTGAACAATTCTGAACCATTTACGACTGATTTTATTGTGATTCTGAATGTCACTGTGTGAATAATTTAGACCAAAGGTCAAAGGTCAAACATCACACACAGAGAGCTGATTATTATGGGATATAAAATAAATTATTATCAGAGGTTTTTTTGACTAATCTACATGTCAGAATCCTTTATAACCTTCAAATTTCATCATTTTAACTCAGTCATTTTAAGTTTAATGGTGTACAGACAGTACATCTCCTCTTTAGGATGGATAAACAAATAAATTTTACATTTATTTTTCATAGGCCTTAAAAAATTACACGGGAAAACATTTTCACATAAACTCTTTTTTTTTTTTTTTTAACAGCAATGCTGTTAAAACTATTTAGTTTTTCTATAATGTCAAACATATATTTATCTCAAATTATTTTTTTATTTTATCACTGATCCAGATCACAATAGAAGCTGCTGTGAAAACCTCAGTATCTGTGTGTTTGATCAGAAAATATCATCAGATATTAAATTTCCTCACTGAACTCTAATTAATGAGCTTCTGCTAATATAAATGCTGATAAACCATACTTTAAGAAACTGAAGCTCTCAAGAGCCAAAAAAGATCCTGATACTTCTGTTTTTATACATGTGAATGTGTGAGAGAGAGATGGAGTGTGAAAACCACAGAAGAAACTTACCAGAACATTGGAAATATTATTTTTAATACTAACCAATAGCATGTAGATCTGCTTTATATAACATAATCAAATCATGTTGATGTCACATAAAAAACAAAAACAAAAAAAAAAACAAAACAAAAAAAAAACAGATAATGACACATTATACAGGAGATGCAACTGTGTATAGAGAAGAGCAAATTAATTCTGACTCAATATGACTCATTTCTGCTTTATTACTGTTTGGAACAATTTTGTCATTTTACACATTTAGAAATGATTTTTGACAGTTTATTGTGATCCTGAAAGTCACTGTGTGAATGATATTGAATAAAGGTCAAAAGGTCAAACATCACACAAACAGTTTCATTATGGGAATTAAACAGGATTTTATTAGGTGTTTTTATTTATTTATTTATTAACAAATAAACATGTCAGAATCTTTGTCCAATTTCAGATTTAGTAATTTTTACTCAGTTTAATTGTATACAGACAGTACATCTTTACTGAAGACCCTGCTGGAGCGCCAACTAGTGTCTGAAGATGGAAAACCAAGGCCTTGTGGATACTTCAGTTTTTTTGGAAGTGTATATGAAAAACAAATATATATTTTCATAATCCAATAAGAACATATTTGACTAAATTATTGTATGAGTGATGTAATTACTGCCTGATCGTCTTTATGATTTTAAATCAGATTTGTTGCAGAAGAAGTTCCCGGAAAAAACCTGTGTATTATTCCTGTATCTGTGTGTTCAGGAAATATTAACATTATATAGCAGCTCATTTTCCTCACTGAACTCTAATGAAATATCTTTAATGTCTGTCACTGCTGATGTTTGAAATCCTTTGTTTCCACAGATGAATTAATGAAATGGTTTTCTCCAAACAACACTGTTATTTTAAAATATATGGACATTCCTAATACTTGCATTTTTGAGCATTTTCATTGTATATGCATTTTCACTGGCTCATGGTATGTATTGTTTTCTCTCTTTTGGTTAGTACTGTATGGCCTGTTCAGCCCTGCTGGTGGATAATGAAACTACACTTACCTACAAACACAAGGCAACTATGGGGTTATTTTTGTGTCTTTATTATTCAAACAAAAATACTGTGTTTGAGAGTAAAACTAAGTATTTTGTAATTAAAAAATAAAAGTTTGCAAAAAAAGTCTTCTTAACTCTCAAAAATAAAGAAATTGATAACAAAAGTATTTGCAGTGCATGTACTTTTCTTTACAATCTTTATTTTTCTTTGCGCACTTCAAACACTTTTCATCGCGAAACCCCAAGTTTTGCTCTCCTTTCTGCTTTCTTTTTTTGCGAGTCTAAAATTTTTGTTTGCGAGTTAAAAAGTTTTGCTTGCGAGTAAGCTGTATCTCAGTGGGCGGTCTCTACCTACCAGGATGAAAGACCTTTTTCTATTGGTCACTCTCGATTGAAGTGACCACGCCCACTACGTTGTGCCGCCAGGCGCCAGTCTGACTGAGGAGCGAGCGAGGTTCAGCCATGGCGAACAACAGCAACAACAGGTCGTTTACTGGGTAAGATAACCAAGTTAACGTCTTAAACTCAGTGACAAGTGAACTTATGTAGTCTCTCTTCTCATGCTCACATATTTAAATACGTAACGTTAGCTAAGCCCGCCTGTAGTGACATGGCATCTGACGTACGGAAGCCACTGGCGCATGCCACTGCCCAGTGCCAGTGACACTTACGGTTTTCTTTGACATATGCCGATGGACTGTGTCACTGCTGAAAGTGTCACTGCTCCCGCACCTTCCGCGTGTCAGATGCCATGTCACTTAATGTTAATACCGCTACTGTACAACTCTTGCATGTCATAATGGTCTTTACCTTGATTACAATCGTCATCCGAGTCATCTCGTGCCCCTCTATTTAACGGTATCGCCGAACTACAGGCGGGCTTAGCTAACGTTACGTATTTAAATATGTGAGCATGAGAAGAGAGACTACATAAGTTCACTTGTCACTGAGTTTAAGACGTTAACTTGGTTATCTTACCCAGTAAACAAAACGTAGTGGGCGTGGTCACTTCAATCGAGAGTGACCAATAGAAAAAGGCCTTTCATCCTGGTAGGTAGAGACCGCCCACTGAGATACAGCTTACTCGCAACAAAACTTTTTAACTCGCAAAGAAAAATTTTAGACTCGCAAAAAACAGAAAGCAGAAAGGAGAGCAAAACTTGTGGTTTCGTGATGAAAAGTGTTTGAAGTGCGCAAAGAAAAATAAAGATTGTTAAGAAAAGTACATGCACTGCAAATACTTTTGTTATCAATTTCTTTATTTTTGAGATTTAAGAAGACTTTTTTTGCAAACTTTTATTTTTTAATTACAAAATACTTAGTTTTACTCTCAAACGCAGTATTTTTGTTTGAATAATAAAGACACAAAAATAACCCCATAGGCAACACCCTTCTTTGAATGACATTCAGACATATATGTGTAGTCTGGTGAAATAAAAGTATTTTGTAGCAACATGCACAACTGTAAATATTTAAATATTTTATATTTAACCAGTGACTGATTCTTTTTAGCTGTTTTCATGATGATGTTGTACAGAAACATGTGTCTCCTAATGCAGATGATGCTGCTTTAACTCCCTCTTGTGACTGAATATGGAAACTCATGACATTTTTAATTGCTCTCACTGATTTGTTAGGCCTTTAAACACTGATATATGGAAATATATTCAATATATTTATTCAATTATTTGAACTGTGTATATATTAATCAATATCAATCCAAGTCCATTTCAAGGAAAATCTGCTCACTCTGCAGCAATATTTGAAAAGCATCTGGGCAGATATTTTGGGCATCCATGACCAAGTCCAGTCTATTTGAATGGAGAAATCTTGAAATCTTAAATCCTTCATGAAACTGAAGCTCTCAGGAGCCAAAAGTGTCAATCAAACTTAAGTTATTTCTGTTTTTATGCACGTGAATGTGTGTGAGAGATATAAGTGTGAAAAACAGAGCAGAAACTGACCAGTGCATCAGAAAGTTTGCTTTCAGTACTGAACAATATATAATATATATATATATATATATATATATATATATATATATATATTCAACATACGTGAAGATTATAGAATAGACAGACTTTGTTTGTACTATGTTAAAACTTTTCAGTCATTTTAAAGCGGTTTATAAAGATCCTGCTGGAGCGACAACTAGTGACCGAATATGGAAAAACAAGGCCATAGAAACTGGAAACTTTGTAAATCCTTGTCTTAAGTGTTTAAAATTTACATAATCTAATAAAAAATATATTCCTAATGTAGGTATGACATCACAGTCTGATCATGTTTTCAGATTTGTTCTGATAATCATCACTAGAAGTTTCTGTGAAAAATGTTCAGTATATTGTTCAGCAATTTGTGTTTGATCAGGAAATATTAAAATATCTAATTATATAGCAGAACTGTGATTAAATGTCTTGAATGTCAATAATAGCGATGGTGATTGAATTCCTCTTTGTTTCCAGAGATGGATTCATTATTTATTTATTTATTGAGCATTTTTTCATATTGTTTTGTTGTCTGTTCACTCCTGCTGGTAGATGTTGTAATTACACTCTGGGAAAATGAGGCACAACCTCCTCATCTGAAGCCCAAATCAAACTTATTTGTATTTTCTGGTGAAATGAAAGTATTTGCAAACAACACATTAATTGAAAGTGTTTTATTTTGTAATACAGTATTTGTTGTTTCTTTATTTGGATGCTTTTTGGTGAAGTTTTACAGCAACATATGACTCTCCTGTTATGGATGATGCTGCTTTAGCTCCCTCTTGTGACTGAATATGGAAACACATTATGTTTCAGTCCATGTGTAGACATACATTGCCATTGATTTTCACCAGTAGGTGCCAAAAAAGCATTAAACTTAATGTGTGACACCCATGCAGAGCCATTTTGTAGACACAGAAAACCCCTGAACAAGGATATACTGTTTTTAAATTCATAGAAATTGTCTGCTTTTGACACACATACAGTACATTTATTGTAATGTTGATATAATGAATTATGTATGTCAGTAAACAGACTCAAAAGCTCAAGGGTAATAGTCCTCGGTAATAGTCAGTTAATGGTGAGAACTGGACCTTAAAGGTAAAAAAGTCTGCACACTCTCAAAAAGCAAAAAGTGACAAGTGAGATGAAAGCAGTGTAAGCAATTTACTGAAAAAAGAAAAAAGTAAAATAAAGTGTGACCAAAATCTGCAACCGTTGTTTCACTGTTATTCCCATTATAAATAAAATACGCCATAATGTGCTTTTATTTTCTTACTAACATGTTGCTAGTTGTGCTCCACTATTTCAAATTAAATGATCTATTGATTTATTTAAACTAACACTTTTACCAGCAGAGATTTAATGTCACAGTCTCTGATGAGTAGAGAATTAGTGTCAATCTCCTTTACTGTTGTTTTGAAATATTTTATCTTAGTCACTGATATTTATTATTTTATGATTGATACTGACAACTGTGGTGTCAATAGTGTAAATAACAGTTAGATACAATGCAAAAAGCTACTTTTTCAAGTTTTCTCTGCTGCTTCCCAATTTGCCTATTTAGCCTGCACTATATCCTAAAAATATAGATACCTTGAGTGTGTAGAAGAGTAATCAAGCTTAAAAAAATAAACTGTCGCATATACTTGTCTCATTAAATTTACACTGCTTAAAAAAATTCTTCCTACCTTATTGGAGGGGGAAAAATCATGTTGATTTGCCAATCATGTGTCTTCCATGTGAGCTCTTACTAAAAATTAACTTTAATTAATTAATTTTGGCCGACTCTAACCATTAGGCCACAGCTGTCCCAAACTACTGACCAAACATGAAAAAACAAGGCCTTAAAAATGCTTTTCTTTTTAATAATCTGTATATTAATTTTTAAATATTTACAAACATAATCTCGTAAAAAATCTGTATTTTCCTGTATTATACGTAACATTTATCTTTAAGATTTATCTTATCATACTGATGATGATTGAAAACTGTTGTTGTTCCCAAATCTGGTTTCATGAAATGGTCTCATTCAATTAACATTTTGCTTTAATTATACTAGAACATTCATAACACTTTTATGTTAATAATTTACAGTGAAAGTATTCTGTAGGTCACGGTGTGTTTTAATTTCTCTCTTCTCTGCTGGTTACATGTTGTAACTACACAGATTTCTTCCATTAAAGGCAATTCAAACTAATTTCTGTATTTTGATTAAATAATGGCATATGTATGTAGCATATAAATTGCTAGTATTTAATTAATACATTTTACCAGTGAATCAGTCTTTCTCAGGTGCTTTCAAGATGATGTTGTACAGCAACACGTGACTCTTCTAATGCAGATGATGACGTTGCTGTGGCTCCCCCTTGTGACCAAATATGAAAATCGCTTTAGTCCATCGGGAGCGGATATGTGTAAACTTTTTTATTTATTTATTTCAACATTACCCTTCTTCGATGAAAACAGTTGTGCTGCTTATTGAATACGTGGATGTGTTTTTCATCAGGTTTTTTTTTGATGAAACATTGAAATAGAAATATGAAATGGAAAATGGAAATTTGAATTATTTGCAATTACTTAAAAAATGTATTCATTTTTATTATTTTATATATTTTTATTGATCAATTTGCACATTTACAATCTGAGACATGGATTATATCCAATTTACTAATATTGCACTATTTTTTCTTCTACTGCCATCGTGTGCTGAAAAAGATGAAGTGCATATAAAAACCATTTTTTGGCAGCACTTGAGAATCATGAAAACCTGTCTACTTTTAAACTGTAAAATAACCAAAATAAAAATGTAAACTGTAAAATAATAATAATAATAAAAAAAATGCATATAAATCGAACACGAAACATTATTATTATTATTGTCACCGTAATTACCATTTAGCACTGTTTCATTCAGTGAATAATTGATTTTATAGCTCCATTTTCAGTCCCTGATATTTCTGCTTACAACTAACACAACTAGAATACAAATTATTTTACTGTACTTCTCTTTTTTTATTAATTGTATCTGGTCATATTCAGTCCACTCTGAAGATTTGATGTAGTGCATTAATCAAAGAAAACATACAGTATGCAGCAAAACATTCAACCAAATTTTTATCTTTCTTTATTATTTGTATTGTAACAGTCACATATAATTGTATAATTAGACACATTGTTTATGCATTGCATTAAAAAAAAAAAAAACGGTTTTTAGAAAACAAAATCTGTATCAGTGTCTGTTCACTTGAGGACAGAAATGATCCAAAATTAAGATCAGTGATATATCAATATTTTACATGAGCATTTATTCATCAAGCAAATGATTTTGTCAAAATTACTAAAATATCATGTTATCATATCACAACTAGGACTGAACAACACACCTTTTCCATCTTAATTTGCTACAAGTGCAATAAAGCTGATTTCAACTGCTTCAGCATGAAAACAAAGGCACTATACACATGAAGAAGATCATGTGACCTCAGCTTTGGAGAAACACTGTGATCAATTCTGACCATCAACACAATCTGATTCTGGCCAATACAATGGTTAGAGAAACACTGCTGTGGTAAAACTTCTTATAAGGCAAGGCAAGTTTATTTATATAGCACATTTCATACACAAAGGTAATTTTGTATGTAAAACGTAATAATTATGTAAGTGCTTTACATAAAAGGAAGTAGAATAATCATAAAAACAATAATAAAAACAATAATCACAAAAAAGGAAGTAGAAAAATCAAAAACAATAGTCACAACAAAAAAAAATAAACACTTTTAAAATGATTTAAAAATTGAGATTAAAATTGACAAAAAAAAAAAGCATATGATACTTTGACACACACTGTCTATAATCACACAAAATCAAAACTGTGAGAGTCAAAATAATACTGTGCTAAACAGAGTAACAGGAATGACGTGTAACACTAATAAAATGATATTTGAAAGTGTTTGATAAACATGTTTCTTGGTTCTAAAACAATGAAGTTTTACAGCTCAACACAGATTAATTTCTCACTTTCACTGGACGGATTTTAGAGGCTCATAAAAGCAGAAACATGTTTATGGTGTTGTAGCTGCAGTTGAAATGTTGATGATGTCAGAGTGATTGACACTGGTGGGCGGGTCTTATGTTATTAAAGTGAACTCGTCCCCTCCTCATCATTCACTCCGTCCAGATTCTCTCCACCCAGCAGCGGCATCACAACAGTCACTGATTCATTCACTCGCTCTTCTGTGGAATCTGAAGGAAAATACAGAGACAATGACAAATTAAAAACAGAAGATGCACTGTTGTGGATTTTGTTATATATGAGATGCAAACTAAACAAACAATGACCAGCTTTTACAATGAGAAAATCATTTAATGCAGATTGTCAGCAGCACATTTTGTTCATTTGATAGGATCAAAGCACTTTTCTCAAATATTTGTGAACTCAGTAATGCTTCTATGAACATATGCAAACTGAAATTTAAAGTTTAACTGGATATTTTACACTTCTACATATTGAATCTTTGTAGCATTAAAATCATTTCTCTCAGGACAATCACTTTTTAATTCACTTACAGTCATTTGTTTGAAATCTGAATGAAAAAAAAAAAAATGAAGCTAAATCACACATCAGATCATGATATTGTTGTAAAATTAAAGATATTCAGCACAAACAACTGAATCTCACCATTGTTTTCATTCATCACTGATTTTTCCCTCACTTCATTTGTGACAGCAGCAGCTAGAAACAGAGAAATGAAGAGATTATAACAAGTCAGTTAAGTTTCTTTAAAGATGTCAATATCAGAGGGAGACCAGAGACAATTAATAACAGAGCACACTGTATATTTAAGAGAACTGCACTCACACATTACCTGGATGTGCTCTCATGTTAATTAACTCTCAACATTTTGCCATAAAATGCCATAAATAAACTATAAAGAAAAGAAATGTCCGGCTGAAAGCTGCATGTGCAGGCGGTGTCTCATGTCGCCCCTCAGCACATTGTGAGCCCTAGACAGCTGATTTTATTGTCTATGCCAGGATCTGACACTGTACTAATAATGTGACATTAATAACTATAATATATTAGAACAAAATTCATGTTTTAATATACATTCAATATTTATAAATACAGGTAAATTACTTGTACTTAACTGGTGTATTAATTTCCTACTCTGCATTAAATAATTTTGAACCAACTGGATAAATTGATGAAAATGCATATTGAATGTGAAAATACAGTCACACACTATAATGTGCACCTTTGCCTGTTAAAATTCAGTTCAGTGTAAAACTGTTCATTCAGTGCATCATCACTGTTACACTTGTGTACATTTTACAAAATAAACTGAAAGACAGTTACTTACTTTTTATTGAAACACTGAAATCCTTGTACAAGATCTTTCCGCTACTGTTGATGATCTTTAGTTCATAGGGTCCAGTGTGTTCAGATGAGATGTTTGTGATGGTCAGTGATCCAGTCGTGTTGTTCAGCTTCAGTCTACCTTTAAATCTCTTATTATCTCCATCACGTGTCTGTCCAGTCCCTCCGCTGATCTGAGCAATGAGATCGTTTTTATCTCCAAACATCCACTGAATCTGATCATCCTCCTGTATTTCAGTATGGGGGTTTAGAGTGACAGAATCTCCCTCATTCACTGATTTCTCCTCCGCTTCATCCATCACAGCAGCACATAGAAACAAAGAAAATAGGAGATTATAACAAGTCAGCAAAGTTTTATGAAGGATGTGTGTGTGTGTTTGTTTACACATGTACATGCAGTAGTGATTCTGGTTTATTTGGTGCCCTATATCTAAAAAAAAAAAATTCTACAAAGCAAAAAGTTTCTACATCATGAAATTTGTATATTCACCATATAACAATGGATTCTTAATTTCTTTACAATTTAAATGTTATTTTATTGGTCAGTTGTGGAAGTCTGATGGTTAATAGCTTCTAGCAACAATAAAACCACAAGAGAAAAGACTTCAAGAGCAAGAGCACATAGAGATTTGTGAGTGCACACTATCTGATGGAGAGCAGAGCAAATTAATAACACACTGTATATTTGAGAGTGTGTATCTAGTTTTGCGAGTGAAGGAAATACTCCTGCAAGCAGAGAGAACTGCACTCACACATTATCTGGATGTGCTCTCATGTTAATTAACTCTTAACATTTTGCCATAAAACGCCATAAATCAACTATAAAGAAAAGAAATGTCTGTCTGAAAGCTGCATGTGCAGGTGGTGTCTCATGTCGCCCCTCAGCGCATTGCGAGCACTAGACAGCTGATTATATTGCCTATGACAGGATCTGCCACTGTACTAATAATGTGACATTAATAACTATAATATTTTTAGAACAAAATACTTGTTTTAATATACAGTCAATATTTAAAAATACAGCTCAATTATTTATACTTAACTGGTGTATTCATTTCCTGCTCTGCATTAAATAATTTTGAACCAACTGGAAAAATGTAGGAAAATGTATAATGAATGTGAAAATACAGTCACACACTATAATGTGCACCTTTGCCTATTAAATTCAGTGCATCATCACTCTTACACTTGTGTACTTTTTACAAAATAAACTGAAAGACAGTTACTTACATTTTATAAAAACCCAGAATTTCTTGTACAAGATCCCTCTGCTGCTGATGATCTGTAGTTTATAAAGTCCAGTGAGTCCAGTGTGTTCAGTTGAGATGTTTGTGATGGTCAGTGATCCAGTCGTCTTGTCCAGCTTCAGTCTATCTTTGAATCTCTTTTTAGCTCCATCATATATCTTTACAGTCTCTCCTCTGATTTGAGCAATGTCTTTATCTCTAAACATCCACAGGATCTGATCATTCCCCTTTATTTCAGTATCAGGGTTTAGAGTGACAGATTTTCCTTCATCCACTAATTTCTCCTCCACTCCATCTGTCACAGCAGCACAGAGAAACAAAGAAATTAGGAGATTATAACAAGTCAGTAAAGTTTCATTAAGGATGTGTGTGTGTGAGTGTGTCTGTGTGTGAGTGTGTGTGTGTGTGTGTGTTTACACATGTACATGCAGTAGTGGTTCTGGTTTATTTGGTGTCCTACGCAAAAGAAGACACGTCACTCCCAAAATGTGTAAAGATGCAACATTACATACATTTTATACACTTTTATTGTTGAACGTTATAAACACTTACCTCAAATAACTATTAAATAATAAAAATACCTACAAAACAAAAAGTTGCTACACCCTGAAATTTGTATATTCACCATATAACAATGGATCCTTCATTTCTTTACAATTTAAATGTTATTTTATCAGTCAGTCATGGAAGTCTGATTGGTTAATAGATTCTAGCAACAATAAAAACAAAGATTTGTGCACACTATCTGAGGGAGAGCAGAGCAAATTAATAACACACTTTATATTTGAGAGCGTGTTTCTAGTTTTGTGAGTGAAGGAAATACTCCTGCAAGTGATAAAAAACACCATAAATCAACTATAAAGAAAAGAAATGTCTGTCTGAAAGCTGCATGCACAGGCAGTGTCTCATGCCATGACTCAGCGCATTGTGAGCCCTAGACAGCTGATTATATCGACTATGCCAGGATCTGCCACTGTACTAATAATGTGACATTAATAACTATAATATTTCAAAACAAAAAAACATGTTTTAATATACATTAAATATTTATAAATACAGGTAAATTATTTATACTTAATTGGTGTATTAATATCCTGGTCTGCATTAAATAATTTTGAACCAATTGGATAAATTGAGGAAAATGCATATTGAATGTGAAAATACAGTCACACACTATAATGTGCACCTTTGTCTATTAAAAATTCAGTTCAGTGTAAAACTGTTCATTCAGTGCATCATCACTCTTACACTTGTGTACATTTTACAAAATAAACTGAAAGACAGTTACTTACGTTGTACTGAAACCTTGAATTCCTTGTTCAAGATCCCTCTGCTGCTGCTGATGATCTTTAGTTTATAGAGCCCAGCGTGTTCAGTTGAGATGTTTGTGATGGTCAGTGATCCAGTCGTGTTGTTCAGCTTCAGTCTATCTTTGAATCTTTTTTTATCTCCATCACGTGTCTCTCCAGTCCCTCCGCTGATCTGAGCAATTAGATCGTTTTCATCTCCAAACATCCACTGAATCTGATCATCTCTCTGTATTTCAGTATGGGGGTTTAGAGTGACAGAATCTCTCTCATTCACTGATTTCTCCTCCACTTTATTGGTCACAGCTGGACATAGAAACAAAGAAATTAGGAGATTATAACAAGTCAGCAAAGTTTTATGAAGGATGTGTGTGTGCATTTGTTTACACATGTACATGCAGTAGTGGTTCTGGTTTATTTGGTGTCCTATATCTACAAAAAAAAAAAATAATATCTACAAAACAAAAAGTTTCTACATCATGAAATTTGTATATTCACCATATAACAATGGATTCTTCATTTCTTTACGATTTAAATGTTATTTTATTGATCAGTTGTGGAAGTCTGATGGTTAATAGCTTCTAGCAACAATAAAACCATGAGAGAAAAGACTTCTAGAGCAAGAGCACATAGAGATTTGTGAGTGCACACTATCTGATGGAGAGCAGAGCAAATTAATAATAACACACTGTACATTTGAGAGTGTGTATCTAGTTTTGCGAGTGAAGGAAATCATCCTGCAAGCAGAGAGAACTGCGCTCATGCATTATCTGGATGTGCTCTCATGTTAATTAACTCTCAACATTTTGCCATAAAACGCCATAAATCAACTATAAAGAAAAGAAATGTCTGTCTGAAAGCTGCATGTGCAGGTGGTGTCTCATGTCGCCCCTCAGCACGTTGCAAGCACTAGACAGCTGATTATATTGGCTATGCCAGGATCTGACACTGTACTAATAATGTGACATTAATAACTATATTAGAACAAAATACATGTTTTTATATACATTCAATATTTATAAATACAGGTCAATTATTTATACTTAATTTGTGTCTTCATTTCCTGCTCTGGATAAATTGATGAAAATGCATATTGAATGTCAAAATACATTTATACACTATAATGTGCACCTTTGCCTGTTAAAATTCAGTTCAGTGTAAAACTGTTCATTCAGTGCAGCGTCACTCTTACACTTGTGTACATTTTAACAAATAAACAAAGACAGTTACTTACGTAGTATTAAAACAGAGAAATTATTGTACAAGATCCCTCTGCTGCTGATGATCTGTAGTTTATAGAATCCAGTGTGTTCAGTTGACATGTTTGTGATGGTCAGTGATCCAGTCGTCTTGTCCAGCTTCAGTCTATCTTTGAATCTCTTTCTATCTCCATCGTATGTCTGTTCAGTCCCTCCTCTGATCTGAGCAATGACATTGTTATTATATCCAAACATCCACAGGACCAGATCATCCTCCTGTATTTCTGTATTTTTAGTATCAGGGTTTAGAGTGACAGAATCTCCCTCATCCACCAATTTGTTCTCCACTTTATCTGTCACTGCAGCACATAGAAACAAAGAAATTAGGAGATTATAACACATCAGTAAAGTTTCATTAAGGGTGTGTGTGTGTGTAGTTGTTTTTGCTACATTGTGGGGAACAAATGTCCCCATAAGGATAGTAAAACCTGAAATTTTTGACAATGTGGGGACCGGCCTGCCACATTATTAAAAATAGTAAATGATGTTTATCTGAAAGTGTAATTTAAAAAAATACCATGAATTAACTATAAAGAAAAGGAAGTCAGTCATGTCTGAAAGCTGCATGTGCAGGTGGTGTCTCATGTCGCCCCTCAGCACGTTGTGAGCCCTAGACAGCTGATTATATTTCCTATGCCAGGATCTGCCATTGTACTGATTATGTGACATTAATAATATTTTAGAACAAAATACTTGTTTTAAAATACATTTAATATTTATAAATACAGGTAAATAATTTATACTTAATTGGTATGTTCATTTCCTGTTCTGCATTAAACAATTTCGAACCAACTGGATAAATTGATGAAAATGCATAGTGAATGTGAAAATACAGTCACACACTATAATGTGCACCTTTGCCTGTTAAAATTCAGTTCAGTGTAAAACTGTTCATTCAGTGCATCATCACTCTTACACTTGTGTACATTTCACAAAATAAACTGAAAGACAGTTACTTACATTGTACTGAAACCTTGAATTCCTTGTTCAAGATCCCTCTGCTGCTGCTGATGATCTCTAGTTTATAGAGTCCAGTGTGTTCAGATGAGATGTTTGTGATGGTCAGTGATCCAGTCATGTTGTCCAGCTTCAGTCTATCTTTAAAACTTTCATTAGCACCATCATATGTCACTCCAGTCCCTCCTCTGATTTGAGCAATGAGATCGTCTTCATCTCCAAACATCCACAGGATCTGATCATCTCTCTGAATTTTAGTATCAGGGTTTAGAGTGACAGAATCTCCCTCATCCACCAATTTGTTCTCCACTTTATCTGTCACTGCAGCACATAGAAATGGAGAAAAACAAAGACAAATTTTTCTTTAGATCAAGTGTGTTGATGTAAAGAGTTTGAAATGACTAAATCTTGATCATTCAGAGGCTGTTTTAGCAGTCTGAAATAAAGACAGTTTGCGGTTTTCTTAAACAGAAATTTAACAGTACTGTGTATTAGCTTCAGATTTGATAACTCAAACCCTTTTGGGACAGAACATAGTTTATTTCACAATGTAGTTCAAAAGGGAGATTTCAAAACTCGATTCACATATTTCTAAAATATAAAATGATCTACAGATCAAACTCTGAATGAACATTAGTCAGTTTGAGCTGAATTACATGCAGAAGAACAAAATTATGGAGCAAAACTGCCCATGAAGATCTGTGATCATTATTATACTGACTTGAGCTACTCACCTTTGACAGTGACAATAAATCTCTGGCTTAAAGCCACACTACTGGATATTATCTGTAGTTTATAAAGTCCAGAGTGTGCAATTCTGGTGTTTCTGATGGTCAGAGATCCAGTTGTCTTGTTCAGCTTCAGTCTGTCTTTGAATCTCCCACCAGCAACACGATCATATGTAAAGATCTCTCCGGTCTCTCTTTTGAACATGGCTACTGCATCTCCAAACAGCCACAGTATCAAATCATCTTTGTTTATTTTAGCAGCAGGCTCTAGAGTGACAGATTCTCCCTCCATCACTTCTATCCTCCTCTCTTCATGTGTGAGAACAGTGCACAGAAAGACAGAAATACACAGATGCCATTAGATCAAGTATGTGTGCATGTGAACAACAGAGTTTGAAATGACTCCACACAGATCATACAGATGCTGTTTTATCAGTGCTGATCTTTACACTGATGTGTGAAAAGTTTGTACTGAAAATGAAATTCTGTACAAAAACATTATTAAATACAGCATGATTGTTCTGTGCACAGGAAATGCACCAGAAAACTAGCACAGGTCTTGAATTCTGGCTCTTCAGTAACACTTTGTATACATTTTTATGCTGTGATTTCATTTTTGGGGACTTATGACATTTTGTCACAATATGTGGTTTTATGACAATATAGGCCAGTGGACAGACTTTTTTTAAAGTTTATGATAACCAAAGACAGAAACACACTGAAGACTGAAATGATCTGAAGAAACTCTGAAGGGACTCTAAAGATTAAGCAGTTGAATTCACTTTTGGAAAAAAAATGAATGAATGAGGAAGAATGTGATCATTATTACATTGACTGGAGTGACTCACTTTCAACAGAAATGAAGAATTTTTTGTACGTGGTTTCTCTGTCTCTTCTGATCTTCAGAGTGTAGAATCCAGCGTGTGCATCTGTGCAGTCTGTGACCGTCAGTTCGCATGTGTCCTTGTCCAGCTCCAGTCTGTCTCTGAATCTCTCATCAGGACCATCATATTTAGTCATCTCTCCAGTTTTGATTTCAGCTATGACAGTCTGTTGCCCTTTATTGTCAAACAGCCACTGCATCTCATCATTTGTCTGCATTATAATATCAGGGTATAGAGTGACATCATCTCCCTCCATCACTGGTTTCATCCTCTCTTCATGTGTGAAAACAGTACATAGAAAGACAGAAATACACAGATGCCATTAGATCAAGTGTGTGTGCACATGAACAGAGTTTTACATTTCTACTCAGATCATGCAGATTCTGTTTTATCAGTGATGATCTTTACACTGCTGTGTGAAAAGTTTGAGCTAAAAATGAAATTCTATATAAAACATTAAATGCATCTCTCACTGACATTATTCTCTAGTGTTAGAGATGATCGTTCTATGCACAGGAAACACATCAGATAACTAGCACATAAACACTGTGTAGAAACTTTTACGCTGTAAGTTCATTTTTGGCAGCTTTGTCACTATATGTGGTTATATGACAATGTAGACAAATGACAAAGATTTTATAAACAAACTTTATAATAACCAAAGACAGAAACACACTAAAGACAGAAATGATCTGAGAAACTCTGAAAGGAGTCTAAAGATTATTCAGTTTGAGTTAAATTCACTTCTGGGAAAAAAAAAAAAAAGAATGAATGATGAAGAATGTGATCATTATTACACTGACTGGAGTGACTCACCATTGACAGAAACATGGAATCTTTTGTTTAAGGTTTTTCTGCCTCGTCTGATCTTCAGAGTATAAAGTCCACTGTGTTGAGTGTTGATGTATGTGATTTTCAGTGATCCAGTCATCTCGTCCAGCTTGAGTCGGTTCACAAACATCCAATTAGGACCATCATATGTAATCATCTCTCCAGTCTCTTTTTTGATTTCAGCTATGAGAGTCTCTTCAACTCCAAACAGCCACTGTATCTCATCACTTGTCTGTATTTCAGTATCAGGGTTTAGAGTGACATTATCGAATGGAGGCACTGACCCTGACAGCAGCACATAGAAACAAAGAAATGAGGAGTTAATTATTGTGTTCGCGTGAACATGTCATTATCATTTAAGGACTAAGATGATACTGTGTGATTCTTCATAGGTGTTTCTAATAATCACTTCATCTTCCTGATGACTTTAACTAAACATCTGTAACAATTTGCAAAAAAAAAAAATGTTACACGTGTTAACATGAATTGACTGGTTAATAAATTATTTTCCACTGAAAAATTATATTTTAGTAAAAAAAAACAAAAACAAACACACAACAAAACTTTTTAAACTGTTCTTACAGGTAAATACTAATATGCATCTTTTATATTATCATATAACGAAATATAACATTGTTTACTCGCCCTCATTCATCTTATGAATGAGCAGATTTTGAAGAATCGTCATGCAGCTCTTTCCATGTAATGACAGCTCATAACAGCCTTCAAAAAGTTGCCTCCACAAATGACATTAAAGGGCAGTAAGTCTTCTGAACTCACACAGCAGCTTTATGTGCGGTTTAAGTGTTTGTTTTCTGAAACTCGTCGCTGTAATCCACAAATATTATCTTTCATACTCAGACACATGTGTCGAGTTCACACATCAAACATTCAGTCAACTAATTCCTTCTTTCATGTTTGTAGCTCAAATATCTTTTGAGTTGCAGTTCAGAGCTTTAGTGAACGGGAAGATGATCAGTGAATAATTACTCAAATTTCTTTCTGTTCACACACATCACATGATTTGAGAAAACTTTTGGTGTGTTCGACATGAACTACAGCTACAGACGGCGATCAACGAGAATAGCCGAGTGCAGTCGGGGGCAGAGTTGAAAACCGAGCCGTCAAGTCAGACACTTATCAGTCGAACAAGAATAATGTTCAACATAAACATATTCTATTTAAACAGTAATAAAGTGGGGTTATTTATGCTTTTATCAGTGTATTATGACAAATGTAACTCAATATAACATTGCGACTACAGTAAAAACACTTTTACTGTTCTAAAAACACAGATTTGTGAGCATTATTGGACTTGAGGATGTTAGAATAAACCCAAAACACACGTGATCGTTGTCATGCAGTGAATCTGACCAATCGTGAAACAGCCGTGTCATCATCAGAGCTCCTGCAGCCGCTCTGAAGAAACTGCGCCGGCTTTCTAGGCTCACATATACAGCTCTCTCTCTAGCAGTCAACAATAATATTTGCAAGACTGCTGATATTATGCTTTTCAATTTTTTTATGGAAAAATAAAACCCATTATATTAAGAAATCTGTAATTATAAACACAACTGAAAATAGAGGATTGAACTTCTTAGATTTTACCACTCTTAGATATACTTTTAAAGTTAACTGGATCAAACAATTAAAAAAAAAAACTAGTATATGGAACATCATTCCTCATTGTATCTTTTCACAGGTTGGAGGTCTTCATTTTCTTTTGCTTTGTAACTACAGCATTTCTAAACTTCCGTTAAAGTTATCCAATTTTCACAAACAAATGCTTCTCTCCTGAAATTTAATTTATAAACAATTTCTCACCTAACAGATGTTTTATATGGAAAAATAAACATATCTTATATAAATCTAAAAGTTTTTTGAAAATTGCTTTTCTAATGATATAGTTTTGGTGAGCCAACTTTTCAACCAAGGTCTTCTGTTCACTTATTCTGAATTTTTGTCTAAATTTAAAATCCCAATCACTCCTAAAGAATATGCTGTAGTTATGGATGTTGTCCCCTCTGGCTAAAAATGCTTATAAAAATACATTTCCCCAATCTTCTCTGCAGTCTTTAGATCCTGTTGACACTGCTGTTGGTCGAGTTTGTTTTTCTTCTTCCTCTGTTAAGCACAATATTCAGCAGATTCAGACCCTTTTTCAAAGGGATGTTGTCTCTAGACTTTCTGGAACAGCTGTGTTGATGGTTTGATATGGTATAAAATCTGGAAACTACCTCATAAATATTTAGTCACAAATAAAGTAAAAGAAATTTCTTTCAAACTCATTCATAAATACTATCCCTGTAACTATTTCCTTGCAAACAGATTTAACTGTGATATTGATACACTATGTACACTTTGTGGTCTACACAGAAACAATTTTGATTTATTTTGGAGTTACTCCTTACTCAGTCAAACTGTTCAGATTTCTGCTCCCTTGTTAGAGATCATATCGTGCCCAGCTTTCAACTTTGTTTTGAAAATGTTTTGTTTGTTTTTTTCACTTCTGACATGTCATTCCATAAGGAATATTATTTGATTAATCTGTTACTTTTGCTGGCAAAGTTTAGTATACATAAATGCAAGTATAGTGATTATAAACCATCATTTCTCATTTTGAAATCAGAAGTTAAGCAATACCTAAAATCTATTTGCAATCTGACAAACAAGAAAGCTGTTAAATGCATTAATATATGTAAAAATTTTCACATTTTTACGTAATTTTCTTTATTTTATTTTATTATTATTATTACTTTTTGTTCCTAATTTATTGTGATTTTGTATCTCCTTTTCTTTGTATTCACCTCCTGGCTACTGTAAAATGCAAAATTTGAGTGATTTAATAAAAAATAAATTTAATTAATTAATTAATTAAATAAAACAAAATGCGCCGGCTGCTCTCTAATCGCTATCGTGGTACTTTGATTCCACACGTGAGAGTCACATGGCACCGTCTCAAGTCAAGACAAAATTTCTAACCGGCATGTACTGCTTCAATTCAGAATTTAATCGAGCTGCACAGCGCTGTCGAACACACCTACTGAATATAGTAAATGAGTCACGTGATATTTTTATGACAGATGACACTTACTTACTTAACTAAGTACTTAAAACTGACTGACAGACATGGTTATTAAAAACTGTTGTTGAATAGAAAAGATTTCCATAATGTTAATCCAAATATCTAATTTTGCATTTGACAGAACAATTAAAGTCATACACGTTTGCAATGACATAAATGTGCATAAATAACACAATTTATGTTTTAGAATAAACTATCCCTTAATAGGAATAAATAAAATACATTGACCAGATATGTCAAGATATATTAGTTAAATTATAAACATGAGTGTTATTTACAGTAGACATACAAACACTCTCTCCATATCATTTTCTTGGTTTTCAGTTTAGAGTTTTTATATTAATAGTCTATGGCAGTGGTTCTCAATCAATTTTGCATGTCTCCCTTATTTAACACACCTGATGGAGATCATCAGCTCATTAGTTCAGTTCATGGATCTCTCTTCTAATGAGTTGATGATCTCAATCAGGTGTGTTAAATAAGGGAGACATTAAAACTGTGCAGAGCAGTGGACCCCCAGGACAAAGATTGAGAACCACTGGTCTATGATGTTTAAATGAACAAGGTGAATGAAGCCACACATAATGATAAAAACACAAACATATCTGTGACGTGCTATGAAGACACAGGCACCCCAGATAAAACTCAAAATGAAAGACTGAAAGACAGCAGGACTATGATTTTAGGCCAGTTTCTGCAAAATGTCTCAGCCTTCAATAGAAGAACAAAACTACCTAAACACAATCAAACAATCAAAAAACATCCTAAATGCAGCATTTTAAACAGACAAAGATTGAACAGACAAACAGACCAAGATTTAGTAATTAGCATTAATGTAACTTAGCTCAATATTAGAAAAATCACACACTTCATCAATTACTGCATCTATTAATAGCAGAACTTGTGTTTAAAGTAGAAATGTTGACTGTGAAAAACCATTTAAACTCTACTGAACCACAATAAAGCTCAATGATTTTTTCTCTTGCTGTATCAACTGTAATACTTACACGTTTCACTTGGTAGTTGAGAGATCCTGGGGCGGAAGAAGTAAATCACACCAGCAGCTGCAGCAGCAGACACCAGCAGAACAACAACAACAATCCCTGCTACAGCACCTGGAGACAAACCTGGAACAGCTAGAGAGACAGTCATTAGTGTAAATGTGTGTCAGATCTATAACAACACTAGAAACATAATCTGAGTGAAGATCTGATACTGTAATGATAAAGAGATAAAGAGTCATAATGAGTGTCTGATCTATCTTTAACTATAGTGATGTGTTTTTTAGTGTTTTTAAGGTTCATAAACAAATTGTTCTTTTGAACTGTTTCTTTTAAATGAACCTGTCAAACCAGTTCACCAAATTGAACTGAATCGTTCTAAACAGTTTGTTTCTTGAGTCAGTACTTATCCACAAGTTACTTTTAGGTGTGACTGACAGTCACTCTGATCTGAAATATACTTATGTAAATGTACCATTACAGTGGTTTGAGTAAAGAATTGGTTGTAAAAGTTTTCAGTTCAGTAATCAGTACACTGAACTGAGAACTGCTTCTTGTAAAAACATAAAAACATTTTATTTTTTTATTTTATGTTATTTATTTTAATCCAATTCACTGAAACAAAGTGTCAAAAAAAGAACAGATTCATGGAAAAGAACCGGACATACCATCACTTTTTTACAAACAATATAAACATCAGCACGTGATCTTATTCCTAAATGACAATGATTCACCTGTGTCGATTAAACTTTTAACAAAATCACACCAGAATATTCACATATGTGCTGGTGCTGCTGCTGACCCAGAGAAAGCAGATGTCACGTTTAGGCATGAAACAGCTTTAAAAACAGTCAACCATTTTCAACCTTGGGTGTAAAATACACCACTTTTAATAAAATGTACATTTGTCCCTCGCAATTTTTCTAAGTATGTTCACGTAAAGGTTTTCGTGAGGCAATGTGTATGTATAAACCTAGATTAAAAATTCAAAGAGACAGTATCATCTATACAGTATGTCACCTGATGTTTACATGGCAATTGGAAAGTAAATTGTCACGTGGTATCCAAACTGTTGCACAATGATGAATAACTTATTTTTAAACTCTTTTATTTTTTTTGATGAATAATTGGCAAGTTTTAATAGCAATTAAAATATTAGCTACCTGTACAAATGCATATATTTTCGTAACTCTTTTGAAAACAATATTCACCTCTAAATTTTACACAATTTTTTTATATAAAATATTTTTTAAAAAAAAAAGGAAAAAAACAAACAAACAAAAAAACAAACAAAAATCCAAAATGGCAGTGGACTAAAGCTATCTGATGTAAATAAATAAATAAATAAACCAAATCAATTATAATGCTACAGTTTCACCACTGGATGTCTAGATTTCTTACAATTCCCAACCCTAGATGTTAGTGTGAATGTGTCTGATCTATAACAGACAGCTGATATACAATCATTACTGTAAAAGACTTAAGTTACTCACCACTGATGGTAACAAAATATGTCTGGTAAAAATTCTGTTTGTTGCTGCTGATCTTCACTGTATAAAGTCCAGAGTCTGTGGTTCTGCTGTTTGTGATGATCAGAGATCCAGTCTGATCATTCAGCTCCAGTCTGTCTCTGAATCTCTCATCATAATATAATGGTGAGCTCTTGGCCTCTATATCAACTTTAGCTATGAGTTTTCCTTCATCTCCAAACCTCCAAACTATCAGCTCATCTCCGTATAGTTGAGGAACATCAGTCTGAAGAGTGACTGGATTTCCCTCAATCAATGACATGCTCTTCATTTCAGCTTTACCAGCATCAGATGTAGACTCTAAAAGAAATTCAGACAGAGATTAAACATATTAAACACTGTTACTGGTGCTAGAATAGAAGGTTTACATGTTCATCTTATGGTTATACAGCTTATGGTGATTTTGCTTTCACATTCAAACACACAGTGTCTTTGTGACATGACAACAACAATTGTCCAACAGTAAATAAACAATTGATCCATTTTGTAACTCTGCAGGTGTTGGACAAGTGCAGATACATTACAATAGAAAGGAAAACTAATGCTTTAAAAAGCATATAGCTTCTTTAATAAAACAAAAAAAACTTGATCAAATCAAAGTATTTAAAATACATATTCTCACCATAGACAGTAACATTGAATTTTCCATATGATGTCCCAGAGCTGTGGCTGATCTGTACTTCATAGAGTCCAGAGTGTTTGGTTTTCATGTTCTTGATGGTGAGAGATCCAGTCTGATCCAGCTGCAGTCTGTGTCTGAATATCTCAGTGTGACTGGGATAGGTGACGTCTTTTCCATCAGTATAAGCAATGACTGGGTCTCCAAACCTCCACTCTATCAGAGTAAATTTCTTTATTTGAGTAAGATCAGGGTCTAGAGTGACAGAACCTCCCTCCATCACTGACACTGACTTCACCTCATCTTGATCAGCACCAAACACACCTGGAGAATAAACAGAAACAGTAACAGGGAATTAAACTCATAAAACAGCTGGTAATGAACTGAAATCAGTCGTATAAATACATTTTGATTAAAGGCCCCCATTATGCTCATTTACAGGTTAGCAAGTTGGTCTACTAGAATAGGATTACAATACTTAATGTTCAAAAACTATTTTTCTGATAGTTTACATTGTTGCAGCACCTGTTAGATTTACTGTACCACATCAGTTCAAGCCTGAATTCCACAGTGACAGTCAAGAATCACAAACTGACCAACCCAAAACCACCTTCACTAGCAGGACTGCACCTCGTGTCACAGTGGAAATTCTTTATTTTATTCCTCTCTTACACTTCAGATGTAATATTATACATGTGTTATTTCTTTACATAATGTTAAACTAATTCACCACCTTTAAGGTTCTATCTGACATTTTTATCAAAACCGAGTTTATACATATAACATATTCTTATTCAGTGACAACTTATTTACATTATGTGATGGTCCTTTTGTAAGCTGTGTACATTTTGGACCTTTTTTTAGAAAACAAAAATGGTTTTCTCTACAGAAGTCTATGGGACGCAGAAACTCTGAAGCTCAATATATCAAAAGTGCTCTGAATGCATATAGTACCTCTTAATTCTAAGGTGACAAAATGTCTGTTAACCAAGGGCGGATCTACCTGGGTGGCAACTGCCACCCTATGAAAAAGCTCTGCCACCCCACCTGCCACCCCAGAATTATAACAGAATAAAATATAAATTCAAGCAGTGTTTCATGTGCTACTTTTCAGCAGCGTCGATGACAGTTTAAGCCAAAATAATGGCAAAAATACGTCTTTCAATAAACCGTCATGATGGTTGCACTGTAGTAGCTTCATTAAAAAATTACTCTTATATGAACCGGACTCTTTTGAGTTAAAAACACAAAGCATGGCCCAGTTCACTATCAAATTATTTTTACATTTGTTCGTAAACCAGATAATAATTACTGCTTCTCGGCTAACTCGTCCTTTGAGAAATCTAATCCCGTCCGGTCCCGATATGTCTGAGATTCATTGTTTGTGATCCGATTCTCTGACCGCTCACTCCACTTTCATCATGTATATAGGCCTTTTTGCCAAATCTGACGAAACAATAACATGAAATCAATAAGAAGATGCCGATCACGGAAACTGATAGCAGAGTTTGGTAAGAATCTAGTCGTATTGCAGTTCTCTCAATTACTAACAAGAATAAATTCACATGTTGATGTGTTCAGCTCTCTCCTCTCTACATTGTTAGGATGCACAGATTCTGATGGGTGTGTCATCAGTTTTGCTAATGTTTAACATAGTTTAACTCATTGTTAAACTTTTTGAGAAATGTGTCTTTGTTTGAGAACTGAATGAATGGTCCGGGAAAATGTGCCTACTAAAATCTGTTACACATAGAGTATATTTACAGTATACAGTATCAGTACATGAGATTATGGAAATTTCACTAATCTATATGTACAGTAAACTGTAGCACATGTTGTACAGCTTCAATCGTGTGACTGTCAATTTTTTTTTTTTTACAGTATGTGTACTTCATTTTTGCAGAACTGAGAAATGACTGCCTAGAGATATAGCTAGCATTGTGTCAGGAGACCAAGAAACTACTATAGTACTGTATACTGTAATGAAATTTGGCCAAATGTGCAGAGTTTTTACAGCAGTAAAATGAAAATATATTTTTTTCCAAAAGTTAATTGCTGATTTATGCATCTGTATCTGTTTTTTTGTTATAGTGTTTTTGATCTCATGAGTGTTAACTGGCAGGAAAGTCACCTGTGTATTTGAATTATGTGTAAGCATTTAAGAACACCTGTAATAAGTTGAAAAGTTTGAGAGTAAACAAATTTATGCTGGCTTGTCTTAAAGTCTTGTTTAAAAACAAATATTTTGGTCAGATGTTTTAGATGTTTGCTAAAGTGTTGCTAGTTGCTAGGATATTCTGGGTGGTTGCTAGGCTCTTGCTATGCAGTTGCTGGGGTGTTGCTAGATTATATGGCTGATAGTGTGTTGTGGGTGATTACAGACATTCCCACCTCTGTTAATAACAAAATCAAACATTGTTTTCAAAACTGATCCAGTTTCAGTGCTTTGATATTATTGCAGTTCTTTCTAATGTTAGGAAATTCAAACATTTTTGTTGCTCTTAAACTTGCACTAAAAGGTGATTTATACCATCTAAGTAGCCTATGTAATTTTAATAGAACTGCATGTCTTCTTTAGTGATACAAGCTCAGAAACATTTATAACCTGTTTTTTATGTAAGTCTTTTATGTTGTTTATTGACTTGGTGCCATGATGGATATTGAAATGTTATTTATTTTTAATTTTAAACATTATAGATGATTAATATGCATGATAATGCAATATGTTTAAACACAGCTGTGTATGTCAGACTATAAATCCCCTAAAACTGTGCATGGGGGCTTGCTTTGGTGCTGCCACCCCTCATAGACCCCATGCCACCCCTTTGTCACCCTAAAAATTATTTTTTAGATCTGCCCCTGCTGTTAACACTGACAATGTTGAGAACACAAACAGGTTATGGTTGTAGTGAGGCCTAATGGTCAGAGAGTCGGACTTGTATGGCTACAGGTCATTTCACTTTTACTGCTGAGAAATAGTTTTAAAAATGCACCTGAATCACTGATTAAATACTTATACATTTTTCTTGGCCCTATATCTACCTGTAAATGGGGGGAGCCAAAGTAGCCAGTAGACAGGCATTATGCAAATGTGTTAAATGGGGAATTAGCTATGTGACAGAAATAATTGCAGGATGACAAACAAGGCATTTCAGGCAGGTGTTTTCTGCTGGAGAGATTCACTGACATCAATTCACTAAAAGGGGAATATGAGATACACCACAATAGAATTTTGTGGGGTATCAGCGTGAATCAGACAAATTGAAGATTCGATCAGAACATTGTTGAAACCAAAGTGTCAAATTCCACTAAGAGGCCCAGGCTAACCAGACAACATCATAAAATCACATCCAAATTATACTCTGCAAGAGTGGGAAAATTCAGACTATAAGACTGATAACATGTTGATGTTTTGGGAGGAGAAACAATATCCCGAGTTAAGACAACATATGGTCAAGACACCATTTGGGATGTGTCCAAAGCTGAGTTTAAAACCACAGAACACCATAACATTTAGAAAGACCAAAAGACCAAAGACCAAAGCCAAAGCCTTAGCTTGTTATGAAAAGATTTCTTTTATTTGTGTTATTATTTTGATTTGGAGTTTGTTTTAAAATGTCAGTTTAGTTTTGGTATATTTCAATTTCACAAAGAAACATGCAGCATTTTCTCCAAGCAATAATAAGAGGTCACCTTTTCATTTACTGTATAATTTGTCTTAAAGGAACCGTATGTAAGAAATGTATTTCAGTTAATCATAAAATGGCCCTGACATGTCACTAGACATTAAGAAATCAAGTTCATTTCAAATACTTATATCACTGACAACAGTGGTCCGGCCAGGATATTGTCATTTAAAAGTGAAAGTTGCAGCCCTCAACTGATGTTGATGTTGTCATGTTGTATTTTGGTCTGAGGCGCCACCCTCCAGCTATCTACCAATCACGAAGTCAGTAGAGTTTCGTCATCCGGGTTGCCAGCTCTGCTCTAGTTACAGCTGCAGCTACGAACGTGCCGGATAAAACATGTATAAAGTTACGAAACCTAAAAGACCTCATTATGAATCCGAAGTACGTCGTGACAAAGTCCGAAATAAAACAAGGATTAGTATACATTTTGTAACGTTACTTGTTTTTCATGCAAGAAATAGTAGAATGTCATGTAATCTTTCACATCACATATTTCAGCGTTATGGATGTGTAAATTTCCTTTGGCATGGAATTGATCCTCGACTTTTGGATGCTATATTCTACCATGTTTGTTGGTATAGGCTAAAAGCCCTGTGCTACACAGTGGATTTTCCACGGTCGCCCGTGCTAAATGCGTTCATAAAAAGCTTTATATCGCACCACTAGCACGGTATGAAAACAATCTATGTTCCGACTGAAATGTGGTATTACAGTACATCTTTACAAAATATTTGGCTAATCGCCTTTAGTAAATTTTTGGGACACATAATTACTTCGCAAAACATCTCTCGTGAAGCATAAACATAAGTAACAGAAGAAAAAAAAAAACTTATTGTGTAGGACTCGTCACTTGCCATTGGAAGCTCCTTGTAGCAGCCTACGTTCCTGCGGAATTCTGCAGCTTAGCTGGCAACCTCGAGTCAGGGGGGATGGGGAGGGGATACGCCGTTCTACAGTATTTTGAAAGTGATTGCAGTACCAGTTTTGGCCACAATCCTACATATGGTTCCTTTAAACCTTATTTTGTTAAAAATACAGTGAGAAAACCATATTGTGAAACCAAAATCGTATCGCATTGAGTTGAGTAAATTGTTACATCCCTACAAATGCTTCATAAACATCAGATTTGATAGTTAAATCATGTGTATGTTAATGAATTCCAATCATTCATAAATAGGGCACGCGCACATACGCAATCCCCGACTATGAATTACAGGTTTGGCTCCAGTATATTTCATAAATGCAAAAAAGACTAATAAGCTATATGACTAACAATAACTATTCAATTAGCATGTCCATCAAAGCATTTTAGCTAGCTGAAAAATGCCAGGTGCTCTTCTGAAAACCGCTAGCTGGCGAATGCTTTGGTGGCACAGCATTGTTTCAGTAGCATTTGTCCCACCTCTCCTCCATTGATTGGATGACTGGGTAAAAAGTGACAGTGACCCAAGGTTGAACAGTTATCAACTCAAAATAATAAAATATCAAAACTTAAACACAAACAAACAAACAAACAAACAAACAAAAACACAACAACAACAACAACAAATAGAAAGACAGAAAAAAATAACTTATAAAATACTATGATGGCAGTGCATCAAAATTCAGCATCATCAGTTTGCCAAAAATTTGTTCTGCTTGTGTTTCATGAATGATGCCCATAGTAGGGCTGGGCGGTATATCGAGTTCTGAGGATATATAGATATGATTCCCCAACGCGATGCGGGATTATCCAATACCTTTCATATCGATATGGTTTGAGGCCACACATGCGCGTTCTGCGTGAAACAGACCACTCCAAGGTAGCACGCGACATGGAGGAACACGCAGCGCCGGTCAACACAGAAAATGTACTGGTCAGTAAAATCAATGGTTCACTTATCTGGAGATGGTTCGGATTTAAAACTTCCGATGAGCAGCAAAAACAGCCCATCTGCAGGGAATGTTATAAATCAGTTGTATCAAAATGTGGAAGCATGTAAAATCTCTTCCACCACTTTCTGAGCGGCTCGCAAAAGTGGCTCATTTCACACTAACAGCTGATTAATGGTCTAGCAGGACATGCGAGCCATATATGAGTCTGACAATTCACTTTATTGAAGATTGGGAAATGAAAACTGTGTGTCTTCAAACCAGCTATTTCCCCCAAGACCACACAGGGGAGCATATAGCTGAAGCTCTGCATGATGCGCTTTTAAACTGGAAGCTTGACGAAAAGGGACTGGTTGCTATAACAACCGACAATGGCAGCAACGTAATCAAGGCGGTGGAACTAAAGAAATGGCAGATGATGCAGTGCTTCGGTCACCGACTTCACCTGGCCATTGGTGAGTGCAACGTTTTTATTTGAACCTGTGAATCATACGCTAAGTGCTAATAGTAAATGATTGTTATGCTAGTAAAATGATTGTTTGCAGTAATGACTGTTTACATTTATATGCTTAACCAGCATTTCATCACAGCATTTCATCTAAACAATTTCGTTACTTCTCATATCTGTAACGGGGAGTGAGAGGCGAGCGGATCCATCTGCGAGCTTTTATTGATAGGATGAGACAAAGACATAGTCGTACAGGCAGGGTCAAAACAGGAGCAAACAGGAATATCAAAGGCAAGACGTAGAGAATAATCCAAGAAACCGAGCTAGAGTCCAAAAGGCAGGCGGCGAGAACTAGGAACGCAAACAAAGAACACAATAACAACGCAATACTCAGTGGAAAGCAAGGGGAAAGACTGGGGCTTTTATAGCGCAGGTGTAGACAAAATCAGCGCGCTGCATGATGGGGAATGTAGTCCGGGATGTAGTGTAACAGTCTGTGTGCGAGGATAAGATGAGAGCGACATCTGGTGGTGAGCGGTCCGCAGGACACTGACCAGATTCGTAACAATATCTATAGTCTATTCATTTTCATCTCCTTATTTAAATATTTAGTAAAACAAAACAAAAGAAAAAGTGTAGGATTTTTTTACATGGAGTGAGAGACTGATCTTTAGATATCTTTGATATGTGCACTGTTTAATAATTGTGCACAATATATACATGTAAATGTGTAACTAAAAAAACATATACAGCTGATTTAATTGTTGTTTATAAATCACACAACTGTGGTATACAGGATTACTTATAACAACACTGTAATTGTGACAAAATACTGTGTGTTTCATATTTACATTCAGTGTGGTTCTTTTCTATTTTCTATTTTTATTTATTTTTTTTTTGTTTGTTTTTCCATTTTCTTTTGCTTTTCTAGTATAGGATGGTACTGTAACCAGAATTAAAGTCCTTTGATGTATTTATTATGCATAATAAACTTGATTTTACTTCCGACAGGGCATGGCATGGATGACAACCGCATCACTTGGGCCATTTCTCTGTGTAAGAAAGTGGTCAGCAGCTTCTCCCATAGCTGGCGAAAAAGAAGAGAACATGGTGAAGTTCAGATTCAGCTGGGTCTGCCAGCTCACCAGCTCATCACCGAGTCAGCCACACGCTGAGGATCATGACAGCAAATGATTGACGGTTCCTGGAGCAGGGGCAAGCAATTACAAAAGTTCTTTCTGCTGATAAAAAGTCCAGGCATCTCGTCCTGGAGGCAATCTAAACCGAAACCCTTCAGGACTTTACAGATGCGCTCTCGGGTGAGGAGTATGTCACCATCTCATATGTCAGACCTGTACTGCACCTTTTCAACACACGTCTCCTGGCACATGAAGATGATGACAGTGAGCTATGAGTGTGAGTCAATCAAAACCTGCATTGTTGATTACCTCAATGCCAAGTATGCTGACCCAGCAACTAGTGACCTGTTGGACATGGCCTCACTTATGGATCCACGGTTCAGAGACAAATGCATACCAAGTGAAAAGGTCAATGCAGTGAAAAACCAAGCTGTCGTAGAGGTGGAATCTCTCCTGGCCGATCAGGGCAGCCGTCAGCCTGACACAGCTGAGCACACTGTGCCTGTGCCTACAGACCAAGCAGAAATAATGCCACCAACAGCAAAGAAGAAATCACTGGCAAGCTTCTTCAAGCAATGCACAGGCACAGCAAACACAATAAGCACTGAACTGACAAGGAGGGAGGTAACTGAAAAAGAACTTTCCAGCTACTTGCAGTCACCTAATGTAGAGAGTGACACTGATCCTCTTAAATGGTGGAAAGAGAATGAAACACTCTTTCCAGCACTGAGCCACCTGGCAAAGAAATATCTTTTAGTACCAGCCACCAGTTCACCTTCCGAAAGGGTTTTTAGTTGCAGTGGTAACACTGTAACTTGCCATAGGGCCTCCCTTAAGCCTGAAACTGTTGATATGCTAGTTTTTCTTGCACAAAACCTGTAGGAGGTAAATCCTACAATACTTTTTGTTGTGTTACTATTTAAGTTTGTTCCTTTTTTGCTCTGACAATGTAGCCATGTTTTCTATGGTTCTGTTTACTTTGTTATTTGCACAGCAGCACAGTAGAGCTGTGTATAGTGTTAAGCAGGAAAAAACCCTGTACTGTATTTATTTATCAAAGATTTTTTTTATAATTTGAAATGTTGTGCAGCTTATAGTGTTAAGCAGGAGAAACAACCTGTACTGTATTTTATTTATCAAAGATTTTGTGCAGCTGTTTATTTGTTGTGCAGCTGTTTATTTGTAAACAGGGAGGGAAACCCCTGTGTTTGAATTATATTTGGGTCATTCCAGCTGGAATCATCAAATGGTCCCCACCTGACCCCCTCAGATTTGTCTGAAAAAAAATCTATGTGATGGGTAATATGTCCAATAGATCATATACAAAATTTCGTTTTGGCATCACTGTCTGAGTGACCACGTTCAGACTAAAATATCTCCAGAACTATTTGTGCCAGGTCCATGAAATTTTCTGGGCTAAGAGTCCTAGTCCAGAACTGCATGAATTACAACTTACAGCATTGTTACTGAATTTACACCTGAATGCTGGCCCTCTACTTTTCTTTGAAACTATTACTTTAAGGGTTTTCAGATGTCCATAGAAACCTCAATTTTCAATGTATAAGCATCAAACTTGGTAAATGGTCTGATATGTACCATGTCTTTCACATCCTTTGACATCAGACAATAGAGTCTTATGGATGTTGAGATATTAAGGTCCAAATATTGAAAAAAACTCATTTACACCAATGTTCAGAGCTATATTTCCCATGTATGACACCAGGTGTGAACATGAAACTTTTTTTTTTGAAAGAGCATGTTCTTATTGATAAAATATAAAAAAATTGGAATGGGGTTTTGCCTCATTTTTCTGTAATATTTTTTTTTTTTTTTAAATCATTGTTGTGTGACATTCACAACTACTGTAGTAGCAGCTATTTTGAACTCATATGCCAAAATTAATGCTATAATGCAGCATTCCATTGTGCTCGGGACTCAGGGAAATCCAACCTCCACCTCGGGAAAGTGCAATGGAACGTCCACTTAAGTTGGGGTTCTGAAACACATACTCGGGCCAGTTCAGTGCAGACCGAGTCGGTTGGAATTATCCATAGGCATCCATATTTTTGCCAACTGTTACAATGGAACGCATTTACGACGGACATCGAGAGAACTAACTCGGATTCACCGACTACCGACATTCAATGGAATGCAACATAAGAACCTAATCTTGATGTTCCACCCAATCCAGTGAATAATACATCCATTTTCATTGAGAAAGCAGGGCAATATTGATTAGAATAATAATATTCAGGTGGTATGAGATCTAGCATCAATCAATCAATCAATCAGTCAATCAGTCAACCAATCAAGTCTCAGCATTTAAAATTAGTACCAACAAGTTGTGTATATAAGCTCGTGGCATTGTCAGATCAGTTTTGGTCATCAAGATGGCATCATCAGAGACCTCAACCTTAGCGCAATGCACCACTGGAAATATTTTGGGATGCAGTGAGCATTGCCACATATTGGACTACACACATAACTATGCACAGTAAGTATTTTTTTGCTGTTACATTATGCTGTTAGACTTCTCTGTCTGTCTATCAATGTTCATCCAGGACTACATAATGTATTTGGACTTTTGTGCCATTTTACAAATGGTACAGTTCTAACTGAATTTTGAAATTGTGTTATATACAGTTCAAATTTATTCTACCATACATGTATGATATTGTAATCATATAGCAGAACTTCATGATTATATATTGATAATTTATTTTCAGACCAAGGCTGCTGATTGCCATAAATTCACTGACAATTGATGAGCAAGGGCTCCTTAAACATCGTTGTGCACTTGATGATCTGCCCTCAGATGCCACAGTATGTTTACATCATAAGAAGATGTACTTGGACTTGTACACTTCACTCCAAAGGTCATGTTGCAATCCGTACCTGTTACATACAAACCTTGTGAAGAAAAATCTACGAGTCATCAACATTGCACAAGCAAAGGCAACTGGGAAAACATCTGTTAAAGCTGGCATGAAAATGTGCATTAAGTGTAGAAGCCACAAGCCTATACCAGAAGATGATATGCAAGAACCTGACACTGATTTTGTACCTGAGGAAAATGTCAGAGAACATCTAGATCAAAGCTTCACTGCCATTGGATTATCGCCCTGCAAATTGCCAAAAATCAGCTCAAGAGATAAGGAAGGATATATCAAAAGGAAGGTGAAACAGGTGGAAGAAAAAACAAAAGACCTTCTATGTCAGGTTGCTGGAACACCATCAGAATCACTTGACATACACACTCCGACTGCAAGTATATCATCTGTTTCAGAGAGCGATGTAGATTATCTTGTTCAAGCAATCAAGCAAAAGCTATCTCTGGCTACTGGAAAGCAAGAGAAACTGAAATTACTGACTCTTGCCCCAAGGACTTGGACTATTGCAAAGACTGTTGCTGAATTTGGTGAGAGTGAATACTTGGTTCGTCGTGCTCGAGACCTTTGAAAGGACAACGGTATTTTACCTGATGTGACATATTGTGTTGGCAAGCCATTAGAGTCTGGAACTGTGGACAAGGTTGTAGCATTCTTTAATGATGACAATGTCTCAAGACTAATGCCTGGGAAAAAAGACTATAAAAGTTTAAAAGAAGGTGCCACACGGGTTCACAAACAGAAAAGACTTATTTTGATTAATTTAAACGAAGCCTACCAGCTCTTCAAAGAAAAACACCCAAACATCAAAATAGGTTTATCAAAATTTTGTGAACTGAGACCAACAGAGTGCATAACTGTCGGATCTAAAGGTACCCATTCAGTGTGCGTCTGCACGTCACCAAAATTTCAAACTGATGCTGGCTAGTTTCCCAATGAAAGATAAAGACGAAAATATCAGTTATACCAACCTATTTGATTGGCTTGTATGCTCCACACAGAATCGAGAATGCATGATACATCGATGCGAATGCTGCCCTGGGTCTACTAATTTAGAGGAAATTCTCCAAGACAAAATTTCTGATGAGGTGGAAATTATCAATTTCAAGCAATGGGTATCAACAGATCGCACCACGCTCAACAGTCAAACCATGACAAGGGAGGAGTACATTGAGTCACTGGTGGAGAAGTGCAATGAACTTACAGCTCACCACTTCATAACAAAACATCAGACTCAGTACTTGCAACAACTCAAAGATGAGCTTGAGCCAAATGAGTGCATCATTTTATTGGACTTTGCCGAAAACTACTCATTTTTAGTGCAGGATGCAGCCCAAGCATTCCATTGGGTTAATTCACAGTGTACTCTGCACCCTTTTGCCATTTATTACAGAAATGAGAGCCAACTGAAGTGCTTGAGCATGTGTGTCATCAGTGACTGCCTCAAACATGACACAGCAGCAGTTCACACTTTCCTTGGTCAAGTTCTCGAGCATGTGAAACATGTCATTCCTGGTCTGGAGAAAGTTTATTATTTCAGTGACGGTGCAGCTTCGCAGTATAAGAATTACAAAAACTTTGCTAATTTGATGCATCACAAAAGGGACTTCAACTTAAATGCTGAGTGGCATTTCTTCACCACCATGGCATAGGGGGGACTGTAAAGCGGGAAGCAGCTCGTGCCAGCTTGCAAGCAACTGTAGATGGACATATACTAACAGCAAATGACCTGTTCACCTGGGCAGATAAAAATATTCTTGGAATAAAGTTCATCTTCATTGACCAAGAAACTGTTAATGCCAATTCAGATGTGCTGCATTCCAGATTCTTGAAGTCATCTAGTGTTCCTGGCACACGAGACAACCATTCCTTTAAACCAGTCAATGACACAATTTTGGAGGTCAGTCGAGTATCAGGAACACCAGGATTCCATGTCAACTTTGATGTTGACCCAGTTGAACAAGGCTTTCACATCACAGATATGGCCCCAGGACAATATGTTACTTGTGTGTATGACCGACAATGGTGGGTTGGTATCATCGGAGACGTCTCTGACACAGAGCAAGACATTCAAGTGCTTTTTTTGCATCCCCATGGCCCAGCTAGAGGCTACTTTTGGCCAAAAAGGGAAGATGTCTGTTGGGTGCCTCTCCAGCACATCATAATAAAAAAAGATGTGCCAGTTACTTCCACTGGACGATGCTATGTCATAAAAGAAAATGAAACTGTGGATTCAGACACTTTCATGACCAATTTTCAGTAACTGTTATGTCACACATTTATTTGTGTTGGTGGTATACATTATTAAAGTGACTCATGTCTGGAAGTACGTTTTTTGTATTTTGTATTTTTTGTATAAGTGGAACATTAATAAATTCTGTTGAAATGCCCATACCAAGTTGAATAGCAAAAGTGAACAATAGGATCAGTGACGAAACTCTGAGTTTTAAAAAAAATCATTACAGAAAAATCATTAGGCAAAACCCCATCCTAATTTTTTTTATATTTTATCAATAACAATATGCTCTTTCAAAAAAACAAGTTTTATGTTCACACCTAGTGTCATTCATGGGAAATATTGCTCTGAACATTGGTGTAAATGAGTTTTTTTCCATTTTTGGACCTTAATATCTCAACATCCATCAGACTCTATTGTCTGATATCAAAGGATGTGAAAGACATGGTACATATCAGACCATTTACCAAGTTTGATGCTTATACATTGAAAATTGAGGTTTCTATGGACATCTGAAAACCCTTAAAGTAATAGTTTCAAAAAAAGTAGAGGGCCAGCATTCAGGTGTAAATTCAGTAACAATGCTGTGAGTTGTAATTCATGCAGTTCTGGACTAGGACTCTTAGCCCAGAAAATTTCATGGACCTGGCACAACTAGTTCTGGAGATATTTCAGTCTGAACATAGTCACTCAGACTGTGATGCCAAAATGGGGTAAAAAAACAAACTTTTTTACAATGTTTTTGTGAAAAAAGTACGCACAGTAGAGATCTGAAATTTTGTATATGATCTATTGGGCATATTACCCATCACATGGATTTTTTTCAGACAAATCTGAGGAGGTCAGGTGGGGAACTTTTCCAAAATTTGATGATTCCAGCTGGAATGACCCATTTTGCTCAAAAACTGTTTAATAAAGGTTTAATAAAGGCTTTAACTCTCAAGTAACCATTTATGGAAAAATACCGGATATATATCGTATACCGTCATTCCTCCTAAAAATACTGAGATATGAATTTTTGCCCATATCGCCCAGCCCTAGTACATACCATACATATACATATAATGTAAACAAAAACACTTATTTTGGATGCGATTAATTGTTGCACAGCACTAGATTTTAATATACAGATAAATTAATGTTAAATAAAGGCTTCTAAACTGGGGTGTTTTAGGTGAGTGATATTCAAATGACATTTTTTCAGCCGCCACATTTATCAATGTACGATCATTCATACGATAAGATTGGCATACAAATGCTTCATTAATCACAAATGAACATTTTCGTAAGTTGATTTGTGAGCTCATTTCTACATTAGATTGATAAATATGGCCCACTGTCACCATCACAATGTGTTTGCATATGACAATTGTGTTAATAAGACGATTAATAAAATAATAAAGTAAGTAAACAACTTTCACAATTAGATATAACCACTTTGTTACACTTCATTAGATCCATACATGGATTTAATAAATACAATATTGATTACATTGTTACTGTAAAAAGATAAAATATTTTTACAGTAACAATGTATATTTTTCTTTTCTTTCTTTTCTTTTTAATATTTTCTTCTTCTTTTTTTTGGATAGTGTAACTAATGTTCATTTAACCAAGATTTGATATAAATAAATAAATAAATAGCCTCCTCAATTCAGAACACCACCGCACACCACTGGTCTCAATGCATTTAAAAAAAAGGAAATACAAAATTGAGAGAGAAAAAAGGTGGAGAAGAAAACTATTACAAATAGTGGAGAAGGACATGTCCAGTTACACCTGGATGAATGTGATTATTATTAAAAAGGTAACGACGGTCAGGAATAAGAGAACGTCAGCAAGTGTCAGCAACACTATACTGTTTAGGAAGTGAAACCGAAAGTGTTAAATAATAAACAGAAATCGTGCACTTACCGCACAATAGTAGAAAAATCTTAAAGCATATAAAAGCGCTCCTCATAATGTTGTAGATTTCAGTAAATTTAGACTTTGAAAGATATTATTAATAGGCTACTCGTTGTTTGTTTCTGAACCACACCCAACAGATTGGGAGCGGCGACTGTTAACAAAACCACTTAATGCGAGAGATTTGACCGACTGTCTTGAATAATTTACACGATTTGTATGCTATTAAAAACAATAATAACAATAAAAGAAGAAGCACGTGTGCGTTTCCAAATCTGGAACACACACTAACAACGCGTAAATGACTCTCTGTAATGGCGGAGATAACGGTTTCTTCTTTACTGCGGATCACAAGCTAAAATAGAGCATTACCGCCATCTGCTGTTTGCAAGGACCAGACAATCATTTCTCTTTCTCAAAGCCAACGAAGAATTGTATATCGGTCCACATTGGAGAGTTTTGGGTACTTGAACAATACAGTACAATACAAAACATGCTTTAACATGATACATATAGAAAGAAACAATAAATAAAGTATTAAAAAATGCATTCATAAAAAATAATAACAATAAAAATCACTGCAATTTGGAGCAACAATCCATTAATAATCATTGATGAATTATCTTACATTAGGAATAAAAACAAATGATTATATATTTCAAACAATGTTACCCATGTGTGAAGGTTGCTTTCAATTATTAGAAGACACAACAAAACTCGACCATCTAAAAAAATACCAAACAAGCTCATTCTGTTCTTCATAAGAGCAAAAGAATAGGGTGACAAATCAGACAAGCACAGCAAACACAGAACGTTCCCCTACTGCCTGTGCCTGTGTAAATCAATTGGGAATTTCCAGTTTGGGGAAGTTCCATTAAAAAAAAAAAACTAAATACAATTTTTCTTAAGGTTGTACTACTACAAATAATCTTTAACTGTCGGTTTGACTGAATGAGGTGTACATTTTCTGTCATGTTCTATTTTCAGATGTGAGAAGAATAGCGTATATACTGTAATTATAAAATATAATATAATACTAAAATAATTTTAATGTGACATTGTGTCTTTTCCTCTTGATTATTTTCTCTTTTCCTTTGTACTCCACTATAACAATGTGTTCTCCTGTCCAGATTTAATTTACGTTATATCCCATGAATAATTCACTGGAAATGCAATTCTCTTGTGTTTCTCCCCAAATCCTTCCCAATCGTAGTTTTCACAAGGATGCTTTAAAAGTTAATTGTTACATAATGTAGACATATTACTACAATTATATTTAATACATCCGTAATATTGCTTTGGGAGTTGAGCTTCAGGGGCTATTTACGGTATCATGAAAGTAATTTGTTAATGCTTTTACACTTTTAAATTTCCTTTTAAAATTCAGTGGTTAAAGGGTGAGTCACCTCATTGTGCCCAATTTTTGAAAATGCTAATTATTGTTCACAGAGCAAACCTTTCAATGATTGTTTACAGTGTAAAATAAGTTAAGTCTACTCATGATTCACACAAAACGTCATGGGGCGTAGGAATAGAAAAAAGGAGGATAAGTTATTGGAATATCCTTGATCACTCAGGCTCAGGACATATTTACATTATACGTTTATCTTACTTATGAATCAGTTGACCAGCAGATTCCAAAACTTGTTATTGGAGATATTAATGCTTTGTTTAAAAAGTGTAATAACTCTTAAAACAGAAAGTGTGTTTTTCAGAAATCACCAGTTATCCAAAAGCACTGGTGAAATGGAAATAAGAAAAGGACCTATCCTTAACCCATCCAAATGCACACACACAGCAGTGAGTAGTGAACAAACACACACCCAGAGCAGTGAGCAGCCAATGCTGTGGCGTCGAGTTCTGTCCCCTGCTTAAGGGCCTCACCTCAGTTGTGGTAGTGAGGGTGGAGAGAGCAATGGTATTCACTCCCCCCACCTACAATCCCTGCCAGACCTGAGACTCGAACTTGCGACCTTTGGATTATTCCTTTCATTGATAAAATATGGTCAGCACGTAACAAGTGATGTTTACTGGCTTCAATATAATTGATAACATTAAAGGTAATAATTATTCTTGGGAGATTTTTAATTTTTATATTTTTATTAATCTATAATATTTTTCTATTAATATTTATTATGGATAATAAATATGAATAAATATTGCTTTATTAATGAATAAAGAAAAGTGTCCCATTCAAATATGTTTGATTTATGGTTTGTTTAAACTGCAAAGGTAAAAAACAAAAAGGTAATTACACTTATTATGGCGGATGTGAAGGGGAAGGACAATTTTGGTTTCAGTTTTGTCACATACTAATATGCATGTTAAAGCAAAGTAATATCGTTGTGTGCACTGTATAACAAGGCATAATAAGATTGCGTGACTGTTTCGCACACAATATCTCAATAACACTCACAGCTGTGAAAATGAGAAAATAACATATTTGTTAAATACAGTTTTATTTATCATGTTTTCATATTAAATGTTTTATTTTTAATGTGTTTTTGTAAAGCCATAGTCACATTTTAAAAGTTTTGTAGAGTTCATTTATATTTTTAAATATATTTGTTAATTTGTTAAATATATTTGTCTGATAATATTTGTTATTACAGTTTTTTTTTTCAATTGCTAACAAGCATTTACCAGTACTTGAAGTACTTTTTCTAAACTCTTAACACAGCAACACACCTACATCACACAATTAGCCAAATTGTTCATTTTCTGGCCAAAAACATATTTTGTTACAGTATTTCTGAATTGCTAAAACACATTTTTTGAATGTTTCTCTCACTTTCTCAAAACCTTAAACACAAATCACCAAACTTAAGCTACACTGTCAAAACCTTTGACTTGTCTTGCTATATCAAACAATTGATTCAGAACTATGTTATCTTTACCCAAAACCAAACACTGTTTTCAGATAACACACACATCCAGCTAATGCATAAACACTACACAGCAGTCATTACACACTACAGAGATAAATGCAAAACACTGCACTCAGGGCAGAGCAGGGGAAAAAATGTATTTATTATGAAGTTTTTGCACAATCCTGCACACATATAAATGTAGTCACAAACAAAAAAATGCAGCAGATCGATAGCAAGCAATGTCTTGGAATCATTCTGCCTCAGCATCATGCCTCTGGGCATGGTCAGGCCACAGGACCTCATCAACGTCACTGTCACACGCACCGGATCACGTGAGGTCACGAGGTCCCGGAAGTAATCTCCGTGGGTATATAAACAGGAAGTAAAGGTTGGTTTGGCACCAGACATTGAGTTCATGCGGGACTCTTTTGAAGGTCGTCTCTTCCCTCATCATCTCTACTCACGTGAGTACCGCTCTCCGGAGCTTTTGTGTGTTTGTCTGTGTGCGTGTGAGAATGCGGATTTCCTGGTGGGAATCTCAACTCCTTTGTCGGAGCGTTCTCAGATAAACTGCGTGGTTAACCTGCTTGTTCGTACACAAGTGCTACAGAGGTTGCTGGCCCACCAGTTGTTCTGTAAGTTGGAGAAATGTGCTTTCCACCAGCACACCACCACATTCCTTGGTTTTGTCATCTCAGCCCAGGGTGTGGCCATGGATCCCCAGAAGCTGGAGGCTGTGCGTGCGTGGCCCCTACCCACGTCGCTCAAACAGCTACAGCGGTTTCTGGGGTTCGCCAATTTCTACAGGCGATTTATCCGGGGCTTCAGTTCCACTGCAGCGCCTCTCACTGCTCTCACCAAACCATCTCGCGGAGACTTTCACCTCACCCCGGAAGCCACCCAGGCATTCAAGTCACTCTGCCATCAGTTTACCACTGCACCTGTCCTCATCCATCCAGACCCGACCAAACACTTCGTTGTTGAGGTGGACGCTTCCGATGTGGGCGTAGGAGCTGTTCTCTCACAACGAGGGCCAGACGAGAAGCTACACCCCTGTAGCTTCTTCTCCAGAAAATTTAATCCCACTCAGCAGCGTTACGGGGTAGGGGATCGTGAGCTGTTGGCCATCAAGTGGGCTCTGGAGGAATGGCGTCACTGGCTCCAGGGCGGCGGTGACCCATTCACCGTCTGGACGGATCACCAGAACCTCACAGTCATTCGTTAGACGAAGCAGTTGAACCCGAGACAGGCGCGGTGGGCACTTTTCTTTGAGCACTTCAACTTCCACCTATCATACCGCCCCGGATCCAAGAACTTTAAAGCCGATGCACTCTCCCGTCAACACCAACGTGACACCATCACTTCCGAACCCGCGCCTGTCTTACCCCCCCCAGATCATCATGGCTCCTATCCGGTGGGGGTTAGAAGAGAGAGTACGCCAGGCACACGGCCAAGAACCACCACCACCGGACACGCCCGCTGGACGCCTCTTCGTCCCCAACATCCTTCGACAGGAGGTGCTCCAGTGGGGACACGACTCCACGTTGGCCGGGCACCAGGGAGTCCAGAGAACCATCAATTTCATCGGCCGGGCCTTCTGGTGGAGGACGCTGAGGAAGGACGTACAGGAGTACGTCCAGGCCTGCAACACCTGTGCCCGCTCTAAGAACCCCAACGCGCCCTCCACCGGGGAGTTGCAGCCCCTCCCCGTACCCAAATGCCCTGGACCCACATCTCCCTCGATTTCGTCTCTGGATTCTCCGACTCCCAGGGAAAGAACACCATCCTCACCATCGTGGATCGTTTCTCCAAGGCCGTGCACCTGGTGGCTCTCGCCGGACTCCCCTCTGCTAAAACCACCGCAGAATTAATTCTCGAACATGTAGTCCGCTTGCATGGGTTCCCCAAGGACATCGTCTCGGACAGAGGGCCCCAGTTCACGGCCAAGTTCTGGCAGGCCTTCTGCCGTCTGGTCGGTACCACCTCCAGTCTCTCGTCCGGTTTCCACCCTCAGACTAACGGCCAGACGGAGCGGGCCAACCAACAACTGGAGCGCTTCCTCCGATGTTTTGCCAGTGAACACCAGCGCTCCTGGGCCAGCTACCTCGTCTGGGCCGAACTATCAAACAACCTCCACACCTCCACCTCCACCGGCCTAAGCCCATTCGAGGTATGCTACGGGTTTCAACCTCCCATATTCGAACATCAGGAGCCGGAGGTTGAAGTCCCGTCGGCCCAACAGTTGGTCCGCCGGTGTCGGCGGCTCTGGAACCACGCTCGGGCTGCCATTCTTAAGACCAATCGACGCTACATCACGCAGCACCGCCGCCGACACCCTCCGGGACGATTGTTCCACGTAGGTGACAGGGTTTACCTCTCCACATTAACCTTCGAACGGACTCCAAAAAACTCACCCCTCGTTACATTGGCCCCTTCAAGATCACCCACCGTCTGAACCCTGTCACCTTCCGGCTCCAGCTGCCTGCTTCCCTCCGGATCCATCCCGTATTCCATCAATCCCAACTAAAACCTGTTTTTTTTTCTCCACTATCTCCCCAGGTCCCTGCTCCCCCCCCACCCCGGATCATTGACGGTGGTCCTGCTTACACCGTCCGGAGAATCCTCGACTCGCGACCCCGGGGCCGTGGCACCCAGTACCTGGTGGACTGGGAGGGCTACGGTCCGGAGGAACGGTCTTGGGTCCCCGGGCGGTTCATCTTGGATCCAGCCCTCATCCAGGACTACCGTCGTCGGGTATCCTCCTCCCCGGGTCCGTCTGGTGCCGGCCCGGGGGGGGGGGTACTGTCACACGCACCGGATCCGTGGAGTCACGAGGTTCCACTCCAATGTCGTCACATGCTGCATCCATTGACTGAATGAGATTTTCCTGTGCATAAGGATTTCTGTCATAGACCTTCCACCTCCATGCAGAAAAAAATTCTTCAATGGGATTAAGGAAGGGCGAGTACGGTGGGAGGCACACATTTATAAAACGTGGGTTATTTTCAAACCACTCACGGATTCTAGGACCACGGTGAAAGTTCACATTGTCCCAGATTACCACATACATGGGATGCTCTGCCTGCTCATCACCTCTCTCTTCACGTCTCAGTAATGCTTCCTGTAGAGCATACAGAAACGTTATAAGATGGGCAGTGTTGTAAGGCCCTAAAGTCACATGGCGGTGAATAACCCCGTAGCTGCTGATGGCAGCACATATGGTCACGTTGCCACCACGCTGCCCTGGCAACTCTACAATGGCACGTTGACCAATAATGTTGCGGCCTCTCCTTCTCCTCTTGGTGAGATTGAAGCCAGCTTCATGCCTCATGAGGCCTCTCCATGGAATCCAGTTGAAACATTCTCTATAGAAAAGAACAAAAATTTATTTTTGAAGTAACGTAAATTACATAGCATTCCAGGCTTCATGCCTCTATATACATGTGCTGCATTACATTCAACACAGTAAAGATGTACAGTAACTCAATAGTGCTGTCTAATCTCTGGACATGATTACTTACTTGTACATATTGATATCGTAGCTCTTTTACCCTTTCAGAATTTCTCTCAAATGGTACTCTGTAGGCTTGTTTGAGACTTATCAGGTTGCGTTTCAGGACACGGTCAATTGTGGAGAGACTCACACTGTTGATTCCTTCAAAGTTCACGTTGTCTTCCTTAACTCGCTGTTGTATTTCACGCAGATGAATGAGATCATTTTGAAGGACCATATTGACAATAATGGTCTCCTGCTGTTGTGAGAACATACCCCTCCTTCCACCGGCATGTGGCAGTCTTTCAATTCTAGCAAATAAAACCTCTTGTTAGAATTGTACAGACAGGCCTAATGCATTGAAATGTCACCAAATATGTACAATACATAAAATACTATTATTTTTAGTACTACTATTAGTTTTACTGTAATACTGCTAGAAAAGGGCCAATTTTTAGAGATATGTTACAGTAATTTACTGAGACGTTCCACAACTGTACATACTGTACTGTAAGTTTGAGGGACCACAAATGATAGTACACTTACCTGTTCTCTTCTCTGAATGTCCTGACAATGGAGGCCACAGAGAACCTGCTTATATTTGGTTGAACACGTAGTCCTGCTTCCCTCATACTCATTCCATGAACCAGAACATGGTGTATGATTGTTGCACTAATTTCATTGGAAATGATGGCTCTTCTTCTTCCTCCTCCTCCTCTGTCTCTTCCTCCTCTGTCTCCTCCTCCTCCTCCTCTGTCTCTTCCTCCTCTGTTTCCTCTGTCTCTTCCTCCTCTGTCTCCTCTGTCTCTTCCTCTTCCTCCTCCTCCTCTGTCTCTTCCTCCTCTGTCTCCTCTGTCTCTCTTCCTCCTCTCCTCCTCCTCTGTCTCTTCCTCCTCTGTCTCTTCCTCCTCCTCCTCCTCCTCCTCCTCCTCGTCGTCCACTTCCACTTCCTCCTTCTCTCCTGCCCTCCATTGTGAAAATCACACATGCCATTTGGATTTGACATGGCTTTATATCCTGATTATTGATTAGGTGCAACACATTACTGATTTGAAACAGGTGTGTTAAATTTTGAGTGCTTGTGTGTTACCGATGACAACAGTGTGTTGCTTGTGTTTCACTTTTGGGGCTGTGTTGTGCCATTCTGAGTTGAAGTGCACCACAATGCTACATGTGCCTTGTCAATGACAATGTGTTTACAGTTTTGCACAAAGACTGATTCCGATTTGCTAGTTGTGTCTAACCACATGAGAAGTGTTTAAAGTTCTGCAAACTGTGTGATTCAATCAATAAAGTGGTTTGTACACTTGCAACTTTGGTTTTGCAAATGGATTTTAGTGTTTTAGCACAGTGTTTTAGTGTTTAGTTTACAGAAATACTGTGAATAAATATAAAACTCACATTTCAAAATGCTGAATACCATTTTCGACCTATACCAACTCTATCAAAACACAGCAAACCCGATTCAAAAACGAGTCATTCGGTCAAAACATTAGCACTAGTTTCTATCCAACAGAAACATATAGTCAATCATAGCACAGTGACTGTCAAAATACTAACATTTGATGGCTTTACAAAAGCTGCATTGATTGTCATGTTTCAATTCTACCCAAATATAAGAGACAATATTTAAATCTACTGTTTTTTGGGGTTTTTTGTTTGTTTGTTTGTTTGTTTTGTTTTGTTTTGTTTTTTGTAATTTGATTTTACCCTAAACAGAAACCCATTTTACATTTGTAGGTGTTGAATGTGTTCTTTCTTGGCAATATACTATCTAAAACGGAATGAGTCATCATTACATTACATAGAATGTCAACCCATTCTCACTCCCGAGGCGTCAAAAACTGCAGAACGGTCAAGCGCCTCTAGCGTCACTATGAAGACGTCAACGGCGCCCCTCGGCGTCACTATATCGACGAACTGGGACCTACATTGATTTCAATGAGGGATAGGACAAAATGGCGGGCTGAACACATGTGTTTAAACCGAGCTCCCTAGCTAGTCTCCCAAGTCAACGTTGAAACACACAAATCTCCTCTACGTCTACCTAAAATTAACAATTTAAACACTGTCGAGTTGTTTTATGTTTTCAAAATGCGGAAATCTTCACAGCAAACTAGCCTCCCGAAGATTATTATCCCTCCAGCCAGTGGCTCGAGTCCAGCTTCGATCTTAGACGACTCAGAAATGGAGGCACAGTCCGCTCAAACAGATAAACGCCGCGATTCGTCTCATCTCACCCCCACTAAATCAAACGCCTTGAAAAAATTAAGGCCCCACGACGAGGATATCACTAATGCAACGCTTCTGCAAGCCATAACTTCACTCACAGCTCGCTTTGATTCACAAAATGAAAAACTAGAAGAAATGGCGAATCAGATGCGAAGGAACAGTGTTATGGTCGCAGAGATTTCCAAGGCTGTCGAGTTCAATGCCGCTGAAATTAAAGACTGCAAAGAAAAGTGCCTAGAGACGAGCAAGTCACTTCTGGGTCTAACTTCATCGCACAAAGACCTGGCGAGTAGAACATCTGAACTCGAGCGATATAAAAGAAGATGGAATCTGCGGATCAACGGTATGAAAGAGAAGCCTGAAGAGGATCCCCGCAGGGAAGTGATCGTTCTTTTTGCTGAAATCGCACCGCACCTGGTTCAGAAATTAGATGACATTGTTGACACAGTACACCGAATCGGCAAGAAGGAGCCAGGGAAACCAAGGCAGATGATTGTGCAATTTGCAATGCGAAAATACAGGGATGAATTTTGGCAATCAACAAAGAACTCATCAGTCTGCCGGGACCGCGGAGTTCGATTCGCGGAGGATCTGACGAAGGAGGACCGTCTGGCCCGCGCTGCGCTATGCCTTTGATCGATCAGGCGCGTAAAGCAGGAAAGAAAGCGTACTTTCGTGGACCGTTCGGTTACATTGAAGGAAAACGCATCGACTCAACATGATTATTCAAGTGAACTGATTAAGGGTAGATTGGTATGAGATAAGCAACCTGATCTCAAAGAAATGCGTGAAATGAACACGAACCCTTAATCCCGATATACGTGGTGGTGGCACGAAATGTGTTGAAATTACGTGTCGGCACCACGGAAACAACACACATACAAAGTCAATGAGGCTAATCTGTCGTGGTGGACACACGGATTCCCTGGTTCAACAACGTCACACAGTGGGCGGCGGTAAATGTTGTTTTCTAGTTTACGAAACGTCCTCCTTTTATAATTTATTATAGTGAATTTGTTGCTATTTTTGTTGTCTAAATAACAGTAAATTGTTTGTGATATAACTATCAATTTATAGATGGAGTAGCTTTAAAGAATGGCCCGAGACAGTGTTAAATTGATTGTTCCCTTTACGTTATTAAACCCTTTACGATATTTTATGATTTTCAAATGTATTTTCTGTCATAGCAGCGAATATTATTAATAATTATTCTTACGAATCAGAAAACTTTCAGTGCTTACCACGGCAACGATACGTCACGTCACGTTACGCACCGTAACGCACGCTTCATACCCATAATCACTTTCACCACTCATTTCACCCGCCAATCGACTACAGTAAGTATCTCAACCCAATGGGTGTTTGTTTGTTAAAAAGTACGCAAAACCTTTTTTCTGTTATTTCTTTAGTTGTAGCCCGATCTGTGTAGCGTTCAGCTCTGGAGATTAGGTTGAATTTGCTAGTGTTGCATTTTCATTTACACGGGTACCCGTCGCTGTCCCCGGCACTGCTAACCACAGCTACCAAAAACAGTTTAAACTCATGTATTTGTCCATGTGTTGTGAAGACAACAATTAACAACGAGTTGTTGCAGTGGTTAAAGTTTTATTCAAAGTGCAAAGTAAATGTCAGAAGTGTAACTAAGGGGAATTAACGTTACCGGAATCAGGGATGGACTGGAATAAAAAAGTGGACCTGGAGTCTTTCCAGAGGATTTGACTGCTCAGTGCGACTGTCAATGACCGTTCATACCTGTATAATCAGTGCATAATTAAATAGAGAGATATAGATAGAATGTCCTGTGACACTATGGTGCCATACTTTTGTAAGACTTTGCCATTTTAGAAGACAATGAAATCATCATGAGATAATTGAGGGTAATTGTTACTTTAGTTATGTGTGACATTGAGAAGAGAGAGCAGTTGTTACCATGAAGACCACTGTTTCCATTATTTGTAGGCCTAAAAAAATAGATTTGTGTATGTACTTGCTTGTGTCAAATCTGATATTTGTACAGTAAGGATTGATTTGTACGTAGTGGTTGATTAATATTTAATTAATAATTACAATTAATCTGTCCTAACAATTAAGAAATGCTCATTTACCACAAAGGCTATTCTAATAATCCTTTGCTTTTTTCCTGTTTTACAGCTTTATTGCAACACTTTTTGACTTCACCAACACACACACATTCACACACACAAATCAAAACAACGGCACTTTTAAGAGCCACTCTCTCTCTCTCTCTCTTTCTCACTTGTCTCTTTAGATCACTCTCTTTCTCTATTTTTTCATTTTTTTTTATTTTTTTTTATTGTGTCTGTATTGTTTCTATTTGTATGTGATGTCCCTCAATTCTGACATCAGGGTCTTTGATGATCCCAATGATGCAAGGATCCACATGGCAGCATTAATTAGTGATGCTTATCTCCATGATGCCAGGGTAAGGCTTGTCATGAGAACCAAATACCTAAGTCTGAAAATACTAATTGCTATTGCTGTTTATAGATGTGATGAAAAGGGTTACCCTTTTATGCAACTACTGAGTAATGCACAATTATAAATGCTGCTGGTATAAGTGTTCTGCAAATATATAGGCTGCCATGGCCAAGAAAAACCCTGCCTTTCCTCAAAGAAAAACGAGAAAAAGCAGGAAGAGATCCCTCACTAATCCACTGGTCACAGGCAGGCGTGAGAAACGTCGGGAAACCCACTGCCCTGGATCGGGTTTGTTCTTTACTAAAACATGATTACTGTATCTAAGAATAAACATAATTCATTAAATAGTGCTTTGGTGGTTACACGTATTATAAATTGAGTCAGATACCACTTTGACATAATGGTGTTGCAATGTTTGTGAAAAATTTTCTCACTAATATATAAGATATTTTAAGAGCATGTGACTGATAATCCTTACTTGTGTTGTGTTTTAATATCTTTTGCTTAGTTTCCCTGCCTCCAGTCCTCATGGAATATTTTCATTTTGAAATGAATTGGTTTCATGTTATATTGATCAAAGGGTTAAGTAAAATGACTGTCTCTGCAGCTGCTTCTCATTCCAGAAGAAGGGATCCAGTGCATGAGGAAGGCCTTCAGATAGAAGATCAAGAGTTGGCAAGTCTTGGTGAGGATACTGAGTGTTACAGTAGTAACACTACACCTACAGTTTTTCCAATTCCCACCATTTATTTAATCATAATCAAGCATTATGTTTTGTTAGTTCCATTACAGACTTACAGTATAACTCATATATTAAATTCAATTAAATTAAATTAAATGTATGCATTTAGCAGACGTTTTTATCCAAAGTGACTTACAGTGCATTCAGGCTAACAGTTTTTACCTAACATGTGTTCCCTGATATATACTTGTGATATATACTTGTGTGTGATCATAATCATGAGTATAGACCTTTTAAGGACAAGTGAATGTATATTTTTGTTTTTTAGAAACAAGACTCCAAGAGTTAAGGGACACCATAACTGCAGACCAGGTTCCGGAGGGAACAGACAGAATGGTTTCTGCTTGGGAACAAAGGCAGCTTCTCACAGATGTGAGAATGAAAAATGCTAGGCCTATGCTTTTTGATGCAAAGCTCTCAGCCGAGAGAGTATTGGTCCAAAATTGTCACAGATGCTGTGCTGTAGAAGCTGTGATTAGGTGCCTGGACTGTGTACCACTGGACATGGAGTACCTCTGTTCTACCTGTGACATGGAGGCCCACAAGAGAAATGTCTTCCATGACAGAGAGGCTGTGTTCCATGGATTTCTTGAGCCCATTCCCCCTACAACTGCTGTGGTGGTGAATGAAAATGGCCAGCCTCAGTTTTGTGAACAAAGTATGCTAAAATGATTATTATATCAAATTGTCTCATACTTATAGTGTAATTCCCCAAATGTTTTTGTAGTTTGGCACATGTTTATATTTAACAGTGTTTCTAAATGGCTTAGACATTTTTTTTTCTAAAATGCTAATCTTATTCTAAGATTATTCTCAAAACTCTAAAGTGCAAATGTGAAATTTAATAGCTGAATAACAAAGTATGATTGGTTTTGACAGTTCTGACCAGCATATCTTTGACCAGCTAAGTCAATTGCATCTTAATAAATGTGTTTAAGCATTTACTTGTTTCTACATAGTGACAATTACAGGTGGTATAGTGGTGTGGCCAGTTTTGATTAATGGTTGTGTTTTAAAGCACTATTTTGAAAATGAGGTTAGCGTTTTGGGAAATGCATCTAAAGGACTGAGGAGAAGCTGTAAATACACCCTTCATAAATTCTTTCTGTTTTGCAGTATGTCAACTGCCTGTTCCTGCACCAAGGTCAATTTGTGAATGCACTCATGACTTCACAATCACTCCAGGGAAGCATATTTCTGTGGTTACCATCAATGGTATGTTGTTCTGAAAGCCCTCCTTTCTGTGCATTATTGTACTAGAACTTTACCACTGTGTGCAAAGCAAAGCGTTGCCCAAATGCCGTGTCAAATAGCTAATATACCATATATTTGTATCTCTGTGTAGAAGGCAATCTGTTGCAATTTAATTACTGAAATTATTTTAGTCTTTACTACAGTATATTCACTTGTTCACAGGACGATACGATGTCTGCTTGCCTCGGAAATCCTGTTCATCATGCTCTGCAGAATGGACTCCCGAGGTGAAGGACCTGCTCACTTATCGGTACTGGCCAGCTAGCACCAGCTGCCAGACCCTATACAAGTTTGATGTCTTCACCTCTTTTGAACATATGAAGGTGACGGCACCAGCCATGTCCAGGCAGGCCTTCCTGAAAATGTTGGAGCACAGATCTGTACAAGCTGGAAGGGTAAATCTGCCTAAATATCACTAAAAACATATAACAAACAAAATTATATTACTATATACCTAATATTTAATTGTGGGCATTGCTTCAAAAAATAACCTAACCGATCATTTCTTAATATACAGACAGGTAGTATCTGTGCTGATACATTTCAGCGAAGCTTTTTTGAGTTTACCTTCTGTCAATACAAAGAAGAGGATATGTGCCAGGTCCATCATTTTGAGTGTCCAGCATGTTCTCCAGACATGTTGGCTGTCTGCTCTGATGGAAACCGAAAACATTACCGCTTCAGCAAGTCAAAAGGGTAGGTATAGGTATTTTTCAGAAGTTTATTTTAGACTTGTCTAACACACACAGTAGCTCTTTGGGTTGTCTTTGAGTGATCATAACTTACATTTTAACAAATAGTAAATGTAGTACTTGTGATTTTTATTACTGATGCATGTTATCTTATCATGGACAGGACTGAGGAGCCAGCCATATATGAGGGCTTGTTCCTGGCCAAGGACGAGGAAGTTGCTACCTTTGTTGACCTTGTCAGAGGCAACATGAGAAGTGTACGAACATTAGATTTTTTTTTTTTTTTTTATAATAGTTGTTTATATAGATGTTTTGTGTCTTTATGTATCTTAAAATGTGTTATAAACTGACTTTATAGGCAAATGAAAGTCCTGTGTGCGGTACTGCCAAGTTCACCGCTGGCAGAGAGATGTCAAAAAAGTCTGGTGCTCAGATAGACGAGGAGGGCATTCAAGTTGCAGTTTGCAGGTATGTATGAGTTTGTGTATGATTTTTGAGTCTGATATTTGAGTTTTAATGGTAATCCAAGTCTTAAGGTCCTTGCACACTGAGTCTGAAATTTTCACATGCGTTTTTTCATATTCATGATTCTGTGGCTCTGAATTGTCAAAACACCAGTCAAACTGCTTGCTACTGAAAAACGCAGAAAATCGAACCTGATTCGAATTTTTTTTTTATGACGGACAAAAGTTTCGGAGGGAGTCTAACCACTAGATTTTCTTCTGATTTATCAGACATGGGTTTCTCTTACGAGGACTGAACCATTATCGTGGAGAAATATTTGCTTACCCGATGTTTCTTCAAAGAGAGATGTCAAAGAAGGCAAATGTTACCTTCTTCTGTATGGATGTTACATGCAGGTAATCCTCATTGTCATATTGCAAATCCAACTCCATGATTAAAATGTCTTGTTTCTCAGCTTTACAGTGATTTTAGATTTCAATTAAAAATGGATCTTTGTTACACTCACATGATGCTGCTCCTGCTTTTTAGGTACTGGCCCTACCTTAACAAAGTAGCAGAGGGTTTACCAGAGCTTCTGCCATTGACAGAAATGAGGCCATTTCTGAGCGTTATGCATGCCAAAGCCCATACAGCAAAATGCGAGGTACATGTAATAACTTTAAGTCTGGTATGGCTGTAGCTATAGGGAAATAATAATGGGTCGGATAATAAAGCATGCTGTGTGTTATCTTTAACCAACTGCTTTTCAGCTGCTTGTTCAAATTTATAGGACATGGATTTTGTTTTCCCCCGCAAAATAAAAAGATTGTGTTATGAGGTGTTTTAGAGATAATTGTATGCATTAATGTAGATATAACATTCAAGCAATCTTCAATGCAAAGGATTATTTTTACATTTGTGCATGTTATGCCTGATTGGATGATGTTATATCAAAACTTCTGAAGTACTGCTACATAATGCTTCTCACTCTGTGTTGCAGGTGAGATGGGGTGGCAGAAGCCAGGATGGAGCAGGAAACACGGTGGGAGAGGAAGTGGAGCAGGTATGGTATTATTGTCAGTATTTTAGCTATGGCTACAAAGAGTCTTAATAGAATCCATAACACCAAAAGGTACTTATTTGTCATCTATTTGCCATCTAAGTAACAAGCCTGGTGTGAGGGTTAAAGTACATCCTTTATGTATGAGTTAAAATAAATAATAGGCAGTTCAGTTGTTCATGCATGTGTAAGGGGTCCCAAATTCCTAGGATAATACATTACACTGTTAAACCACAACCACAAGATCTATGGTGTGTAGGTAATATTTTTATGTAATGGAGACCAACATTTTATTGTATTATTTTCTTTATAGGTGAACAGCTTTCTCTCCAGGGCAGCACTTGTCACAAAATACATGACAAAGGCTGGTTAGTGTTGCACTTATACTTCATGCTGTCATAACCTAAATAAATAATAAGTAAATACTTAATTGTGTTTTTACAGGGAAATAAAAAAACAAAGTTTCTCTGTTCTGTTCTTACGAAAGTTAACATTGTATTACTTCAAGGTAATTACCCGTTCAACTAACTTTTAGTGATAGGGTTTAGGCATGTCTGTTGGGTTTCTCTTTTTGCCTTTTGTATGTGTAATCATACTTTCTGGCTTGTGGGTGCATTGTTTTCATTAGGAAGAGTGAACATGCTAACGCGACAGGCTATGGGTTGGAACAGAAGAAAGAGGGACAACCTTCATCAAGTGTTAGCCCACAGATATGTCAAAGTAAGGGTAAATTATAATTGAGATCCTAAGCACTGCCCCTTTTTCTCAGTGCACCATCTACAGCTAGATCTGAAACTATTTGTTGATTAATTGTTTAATCATGTTACATAAAATAAATATGTGACTATTTTGATAATCTTGTTTTATTAATTTTAAGTAACTGAGGGGAGGGTAGTGCTTAGGATTGGTCAGTTATCTTCTAAGAGTTTAACCTCACTGTTGTACAGACATTTTTCTCCTATTTACAAGTCTGCTTGGTAGTATACACAGATATTTAATGTGTTATTTAATGTAACACCTGTTCTGATGAATGTCTTGTACCAAAAGCTCAAGTAAAATTGGTGTTTCTTTGCATTGTGGTGGTGCGTAGAACTTTTTTTCTGACATTTTATTTTTTCTTTTTAAAAGATCACAGAGAGGGCAAAACTGGAAGCTGCCAGCCTTAGCAACATCAAGAAGGAGCACAACCTTGATCAGGAGACAATACAACAGTGGGTGTGTGATGTCAGACAATGGGCGGTTACAGGTAAAACAGTACACTATGTATATACAGTGGCATTCGAAAGTTTGGGAACCCCTTGCAGAATCTGTGAAAATGTGAATAATTTTAACAAAATAAGAGAGATCATACTAAATGCATGTTATTTTTTATTTAGTACTGTCCTGAGTAAGATATTGTACATAAAAGATGTTTACATTTAGTCCACAACACAAAAAAATTGCTGAAATTATTAAAATAACCCCATTCAAAAGTTTGGGAACCCTTGGTTCTTAATACTGTGTGTGGTTACTTGAATGATCCACGACTGTCTTTCTGTTTTGAGATGGTTGTGCAAGAGTCCCTTGTTTAACTGTTCTCAGTTTAACTGTTCAGAACAAACAAGGAACTCATGGACAACCATGTACCTTTATACAAATAAATAAAAGGTGGCTATATTTTGAAAATGTCACTAATTGTCTCTTGTCCAATTGTTTTGTTTCACCTATTTAGAGAGAGTCTACACTCCAGGTTGTACTGAAGAGCTAAGGGCTGACATTGAGAACATCACTGTAACCCTTTTGCGCAAGAAGAAAGATCTGTATCGTCGGCATGGTTTGTTGTCAAATCAAGTTATTTAAATTAATAACACTTCAAAAAACAATAATATTCTGGGATTATGGCACAGTTTTCTTTTCATTTTGATTTGCAGATAGCAACCAGGCAAGACAAAGAAAGAAAAAGAAAATGACAGAGTTGAAGAAGAAGCTTCGCGAAAAGGTCTTGCAATACAACACCGTAGTGGAAGGAGATCCGATTGACGAGGAATTGGCTTGCAGTCTGACAGAGGGATACATCCTACCATGGGAGAGACACAAAGATGGTATGATATGTATGAATTGCTAGTTTAGCTTGTTGTTCTTTTAGTTGATTTTTTTTAGTTGACATTTTACAAATTTTATTCCCTTTTCGATCTTCACATGTAGTAATGGTTCCAACCACATTTCCATATTTACCATTGTCCTTTTTGTTACTTGTCATGCAACAACACAGGAATGGGATGATACACTGAAATAAAAAATATCATGAATACCAAAATATGGAAATATTTATCATGGAGCATAAACATTGAATGGTGACATCAACACCATGTTATTCTGCTGTAGTAATCGCGAATAAAATGCTTGACCATCACAATTTCACAAGCTCTCCATCCAAATTATATTATTGTTACTTGTATTCATATTTTTAAATTGTTTATATTCTACAGAACCAATGCTGTCACTAAAAAGATTTCTCAGAAATAACATAATTCTGTTATACTTATATAATATAATAATAAACATTCCTTTGTCCACTGTTCCATTCCTTTCCCTAACCAAAGGCAACACCTTCAGGTTGAAGAGATCTATCTTCGACCAGGTAATGCTGCTGAAACGCTTGGAGGAGGAGCAGAGCATCCTGTTAAAGGAGATGTCTCAGCACATCAAGTACCTTCTAAAACAAGTGCAAGAAGTGGAGTCACTCAGAGGACAGACTTTGGAGCGCATCAAAACCAGCAGTATGTACAAGATCTTTAGATTTTAGTGTCATGAATTAATTTATAATAAATAGATATATAAATATAGATAAATAGATAAATGTTTTTCTTTTATGTTTTCTATATGACATCTACATGTACATACATAAATACAGACAGACAAATCCAAACATTTTTCACTTACATCCTGTAAAACTGTATAAAGAAATGTCTTACATATGGACCACTGTAATAAACCCATTTGATGGAATTGTCTGTTGTGTGAACTTAATATGCCAGTTAAATCCTTCAGTGGTGGACCCGGCCGTAAATAAGTACATTTACACAAGTACTGTAATTAAGAACAAAATACTGGTATTTGTACTTGTGTATTTTCTTTACAGAAAACTGCTTTAGTTACTATTTACTTCACAAAGGTGGAGTTTTGCACACAAACAATATGAAGAGTATAAATTAAGGTACTCAACAGTTTATACAAGTACAGCTAGTACATTAGTTAATCGACAGAACTTTAATTGCCAGCTATTTAGATAATTGTTTGTCATGTCATGTAAAAACATTTAATGGTTCCAGCTTCACAAATGTGAAGATTTTCTTTTCATTTTGATTATTTTAATATATAGATTTTTAAAACATTTTTAGGCTTAGACTGACAAAACAAGCACTGCGAAGGTGTTACTTTTGGGCTATGGTACATACATACAGGTGCTGGTCATATAATTAGGATATTATCAAAAAGTTGATTTATTTCACTAATTCCATTCAAAAAGTGAAACTTGTATATTATATTCATTCATTCCACACAGACTGATATATTTCAAATGTTTATTTCTTTTAATTTTGATGATTATAACTGACAACTAATGAAAACCCCAAATTCAGTATCTCAGAAAATTAGAATATTGTAAAAAGGTTCAGTATTGAAGACACCTGGTGCCACACTCTAATCAGCTAATGAACTCAAAACACCTGCAAAGGCCTTTAAATGGTCTCTCAGTCTAGTTCTGTAGGCTACACAATCATGGGGAAGACTGCTGACGTTGCTGCAGTAATTCAGGCAAAAGGAGCCCCAACTAAGTATTGAGTGCTGTACATGCTCATACTTTTCATTTGGCCGAGATTTCTAAAAATCCTTTCTTTGTGTTGCTCTTAAGTAATATTCTAATTTTCTGAGATACTGAATTTGGGATTTTCATTAGTTGTCAGTTATGATCATCAAAACTAAAAGAAATAAACACTTGAAATATATCAGTCTGTGTGTAGTGAATGAATATAATATACAAGTTTCACTTTTTGAATGGAATTAGTGAAATAAATCAACTTTTTAATGATATTCTAATTATATGACCAGCACCTGTATAATACTAAATTTCTAAAAAAAAAAAATCTAAAAGTTGAGGTCGGGGCCTCAAAGTCCTCTCTGAACTAATCCTGAGCCAATGCTGTGTCCATGTCTCCATGAGAAGTTAAAATTTTCTTAGGACTAAACCAAATATATTGTTAGAAAGAGCTCGACATGGAGAGTAACATATGTCAGTCTGAAGGTTGTAAATAGCTCCTGTTTTGAAATATTGACCTCTAAACCTCCTTGACCTTGGTGTATGTTGGCAAGCTTGTCATTAAGGAACAAAAAGGGCTACATACATGAAACCAACTGTTATGAATAGTTCTTGACCTCAGTTATATGACTATACCCATATGGATAGAGTCATCAAGAGGGGGTGCTGTCAAAAATGGTCAAACTTGATTTTTACCTATTTAACAGTAAGGTATTTACAATTTTATTACACAAATGTGATTCACATCCCCTTTAACCCATCACTGTACTTTTACATCATTATTTACAAATTCCAATTTCAGTAAATTGAGTCATATTCCCTCTAGCCACGCCATCCCACTTGATACTTACTAGTATCATATTTGTAGTTTTTCCTGTTTGCAAAGTTAGGGTGTGAATAGGGTCGTAAAAATATGTATGCACTGAATATGTTGAATATCTAGTACAGCCGAACTAGTCCTTACACTGTATTTATGTGTTGTATGATATGCAAAAGTAAAGATTTTGGTTTATTTCAGATATTTTCAGAGCTTGAAAAGAAAACAAATCAGCATCACAGTAGTTCTGGTTGGCAAAATAGGGTTTCCATAGAAAAACATATCAGGAGAATATCTTAATGTTTAACTACAGCCGAAGCATATATTACACTGAATTTATGTCATTTATTTGAAAAAAGCAAACTTTAGGCATTTGATTTGTATATTGTTTAATTAGAATTTCAAAATGTTTGTTCGGCCAACACGACTCAAATAAAATTGCTTACAATATTGCAATATTGCATTGTGTTAATAAGCATTAAGGTGCTAGTAAATTACGTAGTCAAGGTCAATGATATATGGACAGACCTGAAAAACACCCATATTAAATTAAAACATTTACAGTGCATACTCACGTTGTTTTTAACTTACTAATATAAGGCTACAAATTACTCCTAAATGTGTTAATATGTATGTATCATTTCCTTTCTCTTTTCCTTGTTGTTATACAGGTATACATTACCTTCTTCAAAATCTCAATAGGCTATTCACTTTTCTTAAACTCTATTTTGATATGAATAACAGAAATGGCAAATGAACAAGAAAATGTAGTACCAAAAACTTTATTTAAGATTGTCAATTCCCATATTTGAAGTTTGTGAAATGTACATTTTCATTCCCATCAAAACTTTAAATACATTGTCAACACACAATCAGCTTCAAGGTGAGTAACTGCTACATAGGGTTAGTCCAGACAGTACGTTATGCAAATTAGGATATGGCATGATTTCATAGTTAATTACGGTACTGTAATTTAGCACAAGAGGTTGAAAGATTGCTCATAAAAATTAAGGCATTTCGAAGCCTGTGAATAAAATGGGAAGTTGCTCATTTAGTTTAATTTGTGGCGGAGGTTATTTAATATGAAATCTTAAACGAAACAGTGTCCTCTTCGATATTGAGCTATGTCCCCCAATAAAGCACTCCAACTGTGTGTGTCATCAGTGGACTGAACATTTTAGTAGTTGTGAAAGGATCAGTTGTTCCACATAATTTAGCTTGTCTGAGTCAAAATATGATCAACTGTAGCTTTTCCATGGTCTGTTGGCCACAAAACAATCCATATAGGGATCCTTCAAGTTTAAGAAATGTTAAGTTTGTTGACTGTTGCCCTTTATTGAATCCATACAGATAAAAGAGACTGTAACAAGCTTGAAGAAAAAACATGAAAAAGATTAAAGTTCAAATTACATTACAAACTGCTTAGCTGATGTAACATGACAATGTTATGGCACAATACAAGTGGACAACAAAATATGTAAAGAAAAAACACTTAACAAGAGCAAGGAAAAAAAAATGCATGTTTGCAATGTATGTTGCATATTTGCAGGCTGCATGGGATGGGAATCAGGCTGGCTGCCAGGATGGAGGCCAGGGCTTTCCACTGAGAAAAATAAATAAATAAAGAGAGGGAAGTTGAAGGAGAATTAGTAAGTATAATACACAATGAATTGATTGTCATGATTGTAACATTTACTGTTTTACAATACTTTGTAGAGTAGTGCAGTGCATCAAGAATTCAATTCAATTCAATTCAAATTTATTTGTATAGCGCTTTTCACGATACATATCGTTGCAAAGCAGCTTTACACCAAATTGACATTTTTACTATATATGTAGTAGTAGCTTGATGTACATATGGTAGAGATGTGTGGTAAAGATCAATTAATGACGTAATCAAACAGACAAAGAACACTATAAATTTGTAGCAGAATTTGGTAGTGCTGTATGTTTTCAGGGTTGGCATCAGGGTTGGCATCATCTGAAGTCCTCTGAAGGGTTGGCATCATCTCTTCTTAAGTGTTCTGGATCAACACTGGAGCTTGTGAATTCCTAGTTACCATGGGATGTCAATCCCATGGCAAAAACAGAGAACAAATAGGAACATAATTAGCGTAGCTGCTGTTCAAACTAAGAAAAGGAAGGTTTGTTAAACCAGAGCTAAAAGATTAAAATGAACATTTGATCAGATATAGCTGCAGAAAAAGTTTATGAGATGCATTATTTGAATGCTTGGCTAAAAAGATGTGTCTTTAATCTAGATTTAAATAGAGAGAGTGTGTCTGAACCCCGAACGTTATCAGGAAGGCTGTTCCAGAGTTTGGGTGCCAAATGTGAAAAAGCTCTACCTCCTTTAGTGGACTTTGCTATCCTAGGTACTACCAACAGTCCAGAGTTTTGTGACCTTAGGGAGCGTGATGGATTGTAGCGTGGTAGAAGACTAGTTAGGTACGCAGGAGCTAAACCGTTCAGTGCCTTATAGGTAAGAAGTGCGATTTTGTAGCTGATGCGGAACCTAATAGGCAGCCAGTGCAGAGACTTTAAAATTGGGGTAATATGATCATATTTTCTTGACCTGGTAAGGACTCTAGCAGCTGCATTTTGGACTATCTGTAGCTTGTTTATTGAAGATGCAGGACAACCACCTAATAGTGCATTACAATAGTCCAGTCTAGAGGTCATGAATGCGTGAACTAGCTTTTCTGCATCAGAAACAGGTAACATGTTTCGCAGCTTGGCAATGTTTCTAAGATGGAAGAATGCTGTTTTGTAACATGAGAAATATGATTTTCAAAAGACAAGTTGCTGTCTAATATAACACCCAGGCTTTTGACTGTAGTGGAAGTAACAGTACATCCGTCTAGTTGTAAATTGTAAGTCAAAAGATTCTGTGTATTGTTTTTAGGTCCAGTAAGTAATATCTCTGTCTTATCTGAATTTAATAGCAGAAAATTGTTGGTCATCCAATCTTTTACATTTTTAACGCACTCTGTTAACTTTGATAATTCAGAAGTTTCATCTGGTCTTGTTGAGATATATAGTTGAGTATCATCAGCATAACAATGGAAACTAATCCCGTGTTTTCTAATAATATTACCAAGGGGCAGCATGTATATTGAAAATAGTAGAGGACCTAGAACAGATCCTTGTGGCACTCCATACTTTACTGGTGATAACTGAGATGACTCCCCATTTAAATAAACAAAGTGGTAGCGATCAGACAGGTAGGATCTAAACCATTTTAAAGCCTGCCCTTGGATACCTGCATAATTTTGTAGTCGATCTATTAGTATGTCATGATCTATAGTGTCAAACGCAGCACTAAGATCAAGTAAAACTAGCAGTGAGATGCAGCCTTGGTCTGACGCAAGAAGCAAGTCATTAGTGATTTTAACAAGTGCAGTTTCTGTGCTGTGATGGGGCCTGAAGCCTGACTGAAATTCTTCATAGATATTATTTTTTTGCAAGAATGAGCACAGTTGAGCACATATAACTTTCTCTAAAATTTTAGACATAAATGGAAGATTAGAAATGGGTCTATAATTTGCCAGTTCACTAGGGTCTAGCTGTGGTTTCTTAATAAGAGGCTTAATAACCGCCAGCTTGAATGGTTTAGGGACGTGACCTAAAGATAACGATGAGTTGATAATATTGAGAAGCGGTTCTTCTGCCACAGGTAACAATTCTTTTAGTAATTTAGTGGGTACGGGATCTAATAGGCATGTTGTTGGTTTAGACACAGTGATGAGTTTATTTAACTCTTCCTGTCCTATAGCGGTAAAGTACTGCAGTTTTTCTTTGGGTGCGACGAAAGAAGTTGACATATTAGATGCAGTATAATCTACATTGGTTATTGTATTTCTGATGTTATCTATTTTATCAGTGAAGAAATTCATAAAGTCATTGCTATTAAACTGTAAAGGAATATTTAGCTCAGGTGGTGTCTGGTTATTTGTTAATCTAGCCACTGTGCTAAATAAAAACCTTGGATTGTTTTGGTTATTTTCTATGAGTTCGCGGAAATGCTCAGCCCTAGCAGCTTTTAAAGCCTGTCTGTATCTGGACATACAGTTTTTCCATGCAATTCTAAAAACTTCCAAGTTAGTTTTTCTCCATTTGCGCTCAAGATTGCGAGTTTCTTTTTTGAGGGATTGGGTATTACTATTGTACCATGGTGCAATACGTTTTTCTCTAACTTTTTTCAATTTGATGGGGGCAACAGCTTCTAACGTATCGGAGAAGATGGTGCCCATATTGCTAGTCATTTTGTCTAGATCCTGTGTATTAAGGGGTACACAGAGCAGTTGAGATAAATCAGGCAGGTTATTTGTGAATCTATCTTTGGTGGCTGGAACAATAGTTCTGCCAAGACGATAACGCGGAGCCCTACAGTTAATATCAGTGATACGCAGCATGCACGATACAAGGAAATGGTCAGAAACATCATCACTTTGAGGTACGATATCTATATCAGTAAGATCAATTCCATGCGATATAATTAAATCTAGCGTATGATTAAAACGATGAGTGGGCCCAGTGACATTTTGCTTGACTCCAAAAGAGTTTATTAGGTCAGTAAACGCAAGTCCTAACGCATCATTTGTATTATCAACGTGAATGTTAAAATCTCCGACAATTAGCACTTTATCAAAATTAACCAATAGTTCCGAAAGGAATTCTGCAAATTCTTTTAGGAAATCTGTATACGGCCCTGGCGGTCTATACACAGTAGCTAAAACAAGAGATAGGAGAGATTTCTTTTGCATATCTGGCAGAGTAACATTAAGCAAAAGTATTTCAAATGAATTAAACCTGTATCCTGTTTTCTGAGTAACATTGAAAATATCACTATATATTGTTGCAACACCACCACCATGACCACTCTGACGGGGCTCATGCTTATAGTAGTAGTTTAGTGGAGTAGACTCATTTAGACTAATATAATCATTAGGTTTTAGCCAGGTTTCAGTTAAGCAGAGTACATCAAAACTATTATCTGTGATCATTTCATTCACAATAACTGCTTTGGGTGCAAGTGATCTAATGTTTAGGAGCCCAAGCTTTAAAAATGGTTTCTGTTCGTGTATTTTGCTTTTTTCTGGTTTAATTACGATCAGATTTTTTCTAGATCCTACATTAAATTTACGTTTTGACCTCACTATTCGAGGAACAGACACAGTCTTTATAGATTGGACAGTGCAACTACTATCATTTAAGCGTTCAGAACAAAAGCCATCGTAGCAATCATTTGAGAATGTACTCACTAGTCAAATGGAGCGTAGCGTCCTGGAGATGTTGTCCGACAGCAGCTCCGCTCCGACTCTGCTGGGGTGCAGGCCATCAGCACGGAAAAGCCTAGGACGCTCCCAGAAAAGATTCCAATTATTAACAAAGAGCAGTTTCTGTTCTTTACACCATGTCAATAACCATTCATTTAGAGCAAGAAGTCTACTGAACCTTTCGTGCCCACGTCGATACGTGGGAAGCGGTCCTGACACGATGATCCTCGTCGCGGGCGACGTGCTGCGAACCGTCTCGATCAGGCTGCTGAAGTCCCTCTTCAGAACCTCCGTCTGCCGCAGCCTGGTGTCGTTCACCCCCGCGTGCAGGACGATCGCGCCGACGCTCTCGCCGTCCTTCAGGATTGCGGGTATCTGCGCAGAAACATCGAGAACGCGAGCACCAGGAAAACAGTGGGTGTGGACTTTACCTTTAGCTAAAGTAGCACGTACGTACCGGACAATGGAGTCTCCGACGATCACAGCGTCGCGTTCCGTCTCGCGGAGGGGAGCGAAGCGGTTCCGGGTGGAGATCTCGAAGACCGGAGGCGGCGGAGGGGGCGAGGTCCTCGACCGGGGCCTGGCTCGCGTCTTCCGCTGCTGCTGCACCCAGGGTCCGTGGTGTCCCGGCGCCGGAGTGAAGGACATCTGGGAAGATCGCGTCCAGGGTGCACGGGAGCTGTGCAGAGAAGCACACGGAGTAGAGGTGGTCAGAGTGTTAGTATCGCGCTGTATACTCACCCGGGAGGATTCCAGAGCGGCCCTCCGCTCTCTCAGCTCCGTCTGCCGCACCAACAGCTCCTGGATCTGCTTCTCCACGGCCTCCAGCTCGAGCTGCAACGAGTGCAGCTCGAACGTGTCCTCACCTGCACTCAAAGGTGGACACAAATTCGCCATTAAAGCAAGTAACAGTGAGTAAACAATGGAAATGTGTGTAAGCAGTGTGTAAACAATGCAAGCAGGATTAGCGGCAACCACGCTGGTGCTGCTAACGGGCTATAAGCTAGCGACTCCGGAAATCAAAACAAAACTAGTGATAACAAAGCAATCCGGATGTTTTAGTTGTAGAATACAATAGGGGGTATATTCACACGTTATAAGAAACAAGAATGATTGTGTATAAAATTGATTTTGAATTGAAAAACAGACAATAAGAAATTAACTCGACGGAGCTCAAACTCTAAGCGTGCAACCGCAACAAACGGGGAGAATCTGTTGTTCCAGAGTGGGGACGAGGCGATAAAATTATGTAACCGTTAACCTAGTTTTGCATAGCAAGACCTATCTCCACACTAGAGCTGTGCCAGAGTTGGAGGAAGGTCTTGTAGTGATTAGGTCATTATCATTCTGGTGTATCTGGTTTCCATGTGCGCAAGATTACTTTAAAACAAGATATAAATCATCACGGTCATTATGGTATGTCAATGTTACTCACAGTAACTGTTGCTCATGGAAAAATAAACAAAACCAGATAATTGTGTAAAAAAAATGTAGATAGGCACAATACAGCTGTCAGGTGGACCAAACATGGTCTTAAAATGTCAAAAATGTTGTGGAAAAATAAAATAAATCCTCTAACTGACAAATAAATGTATCCATTCGCAGTGTACTAATCGCCAAACCCTGAAACCCTGATGTTTCCTCTGACTATACCATAAACATCTCCAATCACTGCATTCCTCTTCTAGAGACTTACAGCAGAAACTTAACTTTTCACTTTTGGTTTCATATGGCTATGGATGCACAGTACAACATATCAGTTTCCTCACAATTGTAAACAGCATACAAAAACTGTTTGCATTACAATTTTTCTTTAATAATCTCTACCCAAGACAATGGCTTGTCAACAATCCCCACAAATTAAAACATTACATTACATTTATTCATTTAGCTGACGCTTTTATCCAAAGCGACTTACAAATGCTGTTTATGTCAAAGGTCGCACGCCTCTGGAGCAACTAGGGGTTAAGGGTCTTGATCAGGGACACATTGGTGTGTGAATGCTTTCTGCCAGTACAGAGAGATCCAGGCACAGAGAGATCCAAGAGCCCAATAATAAAATGCATGTAATCATACATAACTAAAAGCTATTTAACATACCACATTGTGCAGGGCTGCCAGTCATAAAGATGTTCTGTCCTCCCCTGTGGCAGGAAGACAAAGACATTGTATTACTGTATGTTATTTAAATGTTGTACTTTAACAAGGAGTGAAAATTGTTGACAGTTTATATACTGCATATTTTGAATCATAGTAATGTGATAATAACTGACACTTCCATAACTGACACTTCAAGCTAAAGGTATTTACAGGATGCCTACTTTTACAGCTTAATGTTGTGACTTACACAACAGCATTTTGTCAAGGTAACATTAAGTAATTGCAAAACAATTTATCCAACAGTTATAGAATGTCATCCAGTGTTTCCTTTGTATTTTTTTAGGGTGGATGGGTGTGGGTGTCTTTAGGGGTAATGTTTGTTTTTTGGATAAATAATAAAAGCGATAAAAGCATTGTTTTTAATCACATATTTGTTGCTGCATTTAAAGTGAAATTTAACTTCATTAAGGTTTTGAAATGACAATTCCAATAGCATTATTTAACTAATTGAGAGGAAACACTGTCATCCAGTTAGTCATTGTCCTACCTTTCTTTTCCTTGTCTTTATTATTTCACGGACTGGGAACATTTCAAGCCGATTGTGAGGGCAATCTGTAATTGTAAGGAATATATTATTTGCACCAATGTCCACAATATGGATAGTTTTTTGTTTTTTTTGTGGAGGAATCAATTCAAAATCCACACATGTATGCATTTTTTCCACTGTTTGTCATTAGCACATTTAACTCGTCCTAGTGAGATTTGAGAACCACAGGAGTATCAAAGGCTGCACATGGTTCTATTCAAAATCTTTTTTCTTTGCCATTCCTTCTTTATGTTGTGTCTCCTAATGGACTGTTTACATTTTCCATCACTTGCCACAAAGGCAGATATCTTTTACACTGGTATTCTTTACACTGGGACTTTAACTTTGCATCTCTCTAATTACATGAAGCAGGGATGTGTAAAGAACCATCAATTAAATTATTATTTAAAAAACAATAAAATAATATAGTATCTAGGTATACAGTATAATTGCAATTCTGGATCAGATCCATAATAAATCAATAATGTTTGGAGGGTTTACAAAAATCACATTAACTTCATGACAATTATGCAGGGGTAAAACATGCCGTGCATAGACTAAAACACACCTTTAATTTTTTGTAGCCTTTTACGTTGCTTTGGACCCCACAGTGGTGGCTGCACAGCTGAGACATGGTGTGCTGGTTTGATGGTGGAGCTGGTGTGCTGGTTTCTGAATGGGTGGAGCTGTATGTGGTGGTGTGTGGCTGGAAAGAGCCAGGTGTGCTGGTTCCTGGATGGGTGGAGCCTGGTGTGCTGGTTCTTGGATGGGTGAACCACACGGCACCAAATTTAGAATGAAGTTCTCCTCATCTTCTTGAGGCAGTTGGTCTGGGTTGAGTCTTGTCCAACCTATAAATGGACATGGAACACACACAAATATAATATATAATATGTAATTAGGCCAATGTGAAAATATATGCAACCCCAAATCAACCTAGATGGTAAAAAAAAGATGGACATAGTGAATGTGATTATACCCACAGGATTCTGAAAGACATAGGGCAGAGGAGTCAAGGAAAAATGGAGAACGGGTTGGATATGTGTTCTTTCAACAGCTGTTAAGTATCGCCATTATTGTGTCAGTCTAAGATGCAAAGAACATTGTCATCCATTGTAAACTTTGTGCAGCCAGCAAAAGGTCTACAACCGCTAACAATTCTAAATCTAATTTATTAAAGCACCGCCATGTAAAATGTATAAAAAGAAACACCGGTGCTGACTGGTAGGATGCTACTGCCAGTGATGCATGCACTCGTCGGGAGAGTAGCTCAGTACCTCAGTTAGGTACTTTTTTGCACATCCAATCTCTATTCGCAGTGGCACAAGTAGTAGATTTACTTTGACTAGCTACCATTGTTTTTAAAAAATACATTAACATAAACGCAAGTTAGTCTTAAAGGGCAAAATGAGTAGGATTGTCTCTTGCTGTTTGTAAACACATGATTCAAAGTTGGACCCATGCAGACAGAGCAGCGATTGAGTGAGATCCAAAGCAATTGAAGAGAGTGAGAGGTGTTAGCAAGAACAAAGCAGTGAATCAGAGAAATAAAAGGTATTCTGATTGTTTCACTTCGGTTACATTCTAAAGCACAAATAAACATGACCCCACCTCCACAGAACCCTGTTGGAAGAAGCCAAATTGGCAGATTTTGTGTGATTACAGCCGAAGCCACCGTCAGCTTTTAATATAGGTCTGCTATAAGTGTGTGTGTAGCTCAGACACACATACCTGCATGACAGAGACAGATCACAGAGGAGAGAGATGAGACACCAACGTAACCTGGTTGCTACGTTACTATAGAGTCAGAGTCGGCGCGTTTATTTTATGAGAAACCACAGGAAGTCCTGTTCCCCATTTGCGCTAGCTTCCCAGCTGAGTAATTAGGCCCAGTCAAAACAATGCAGCCTCTATGCAGGAAAAAACCCTGCAAAAGCTTATCGACATACAGTTGCATCAATTTTCAATAATCCAAGAACTGACGTTTTTATTGATTGGATTTAGCTGGAGGTCACCAATTTAGCTTTAGCACACATCTAGTGTCCTGCTTTGCTTGTCATCTGGCTGAAATGCAAACTGTGACTACATACAGGGGGTGGACAGTGAAACTGAAACACCTGGGTTTAGACCACAATTAGTATGCCGTTTGGCCTCCTTTTGCAGCAAATACAGCATTATTTCATCTTGGGAATGACAAATACAAGTCCTGCACAGTAGCCAGAAGGATTTTGAGCCATTCCTTTCGCAGAACAGTGGCCAGGTCACTATGTGATGTTGGTGTATGAAAACATTTCCTGACTCGCTCCTTCAAAACACCCCAAAGTGGCTCAATAATATTCAGATCTGGTGACTGTGCAGGCCATGGGAGATGTTTAACTTTACTTTCATGTTCATCAAATCACTCTTGTCACCAGTCTCGCTGTGTGTATTGGTGCATTATCATCCTAATACACGGCACCACCTTCAGGGTACAATGTTTGAGCTATTGGGTGCACAAAGTCAACCTTCACACTCTGCTCTTATTGGTGGAATGTGCGATCAGTAAAGACTGGCCACCAGGCTGCATAAATATAGCCATGAAACCTCCAACACTATATTGGCCAGTGTTTCAGTTTCATTGTCCAACCCCTGTAAGTCTGCTGGTGGTCTTGTGCTAGAGTTTCTAGCATATTTGATTTGACAGTGAGTGTGACTCATTAAAAAGTTCAGCCTCAAAAAAGTGCTCCCACTTTAGCTGGAGATTTCAAAAGTTCAAAAGTTAACTTAAAACTACCAAGGAGATAGAAGTGAGGTATTTTAAAGCACAGGCGACCCCTGCCATCATCCCAAAGCAATTTTTGTCCTTGTTTTCCACAATACCAGCTCTTTAAAGGGGTCATCGGATTCCCATATTCAAGTTGATATGATTCTTTAGGGTCTTAATGAAAAGTCTCTAATATACTTTGATGAAAAATTCTCAATGGTTTTGTAAAACAACACCCTTTTTACCTTGTCAAAATGAGCTCAGCAAAAATCATCTCATTCTAAGGGGTTGTTCCTTTAAATGCAAATGAGCTCTGCTCAGCCCGCCCCTCTCTTCTCTCTGTGAAAAGACGGTATTGTTTACATTAGCCGCGTTTAGCCGCTAAACTTCCTAATTACCACGTGATAAGGAAAGGCGATCGCAAAGATTCATAAAAAAAAACGCTTATACTCACTTATGCTGTAAGTGAAGCTGGTTCACGAATGATTTGCGTGAACATAGACGGATATATGTAGATCGGGAGGCGCATTCCCTTCACAAACAAACGTAATCCACTTCATCTTCAGCGGCTCAGATGTCGGGAGTAAATGACGACCACTATGTTCATTATTACATCCAGCAACACAACACCTCAACCGCTCAATCTGAGATATTCTTGTCTAACTTACATCCCTGCTCCGGCATCGAAACAGAGAGGTCTGACTGTTACAGCTGATTCGAGGTAAATCGCTCGTGTCAATCAACTATCATGTGAGCAGCCTCTGTTGGTGTGACGCCACAACGACAGACTTCTGAGAATGGCTCGATTTGAAAAAGGGGATATTATTTTTACAGATTAATTAAAAACCGCTGCATGGTTTTTATCATTATAGGGTAGATTTGTACATACACTGACAACACACATTAATGTTCAAACAACATGAAAAAGTCAACTTAGCATCCAATGACCCCTTTAAAATGACTCTAGGTTGCAGCTAGGCTACAGCCAGATCAGAATTTCTAGTCTTTGCTGATTGGAAATGTACAGGACAACACCAACAATTGCTCAATTGATAGAGAATTGAATTCAATAAATAAGGTTAAATAAATGCAATCTCACCTTCAACCATCAATTTGTAGATGGCATTCACATTCTCTAAGCATGTCTTAGCGGATGTGCTAAGTTGGGCATGCACTGGCAGCATTATTTTAGTCTGGTACGTGTGCGTCCCTGTCACCATCTTAGGAGGATGTGCAATCAGCAGCAGGGGCTTCATGCCAAGGGCATACAACTTCTCAAGCTGGAACAGAGAGGTAGAGAGATCAATTGGATATATACACAAAACTGTAGTTTACAGCTGAAGTTGTCCTCAAGCTTGATCTGAAGTTACATCAAAGCTAGAAAACATCTACAAACAATCAAACTATGGTTTTTACATAATTTTTGGATAGATAGATTTGAGGAGTTTTATGAGTTTCAACTCCCTAGACATAATAGTTTGGAAAAACCAGTAAATATGAATTATATTCTTATTAATAGTGTGGATGTATGAGGCAATATATTATACCAGTTATTATACCAAGAAATTTATTTGCTTATGTCAAAATAATAAAACACATTTGGTGAATGAGATGATCGGAAAACTACATACCAGAATGGCAGCATCATCAAGAATGTGGGACTTTATTTTATTTTTTTTCATGGCTGCCAACCACTGCTTCTGCTGACTTTTAAATTTTTCCAGCTTTTTTTGAAGTCTGACATGTTGGGGTTGTGGATGTTTGCAAAACGAACAAATTTTAAGGCCGCAGTATATTTTTTCCCCGCAGTTTGGGCAGGTCTTTTTTTGTGATCCTCCAGCCATTACTGAACAGAAATAGCTGGGAGTGAGATAGCTAGATTAAAAGAGTGATTAAAAGAGAGAGACAATAAGAGAAAGAGAGTGAGAGAGAGAGAGAGAGAGAGAGAGGCTCTTAAAAGTGCCGTTGTTTTGATTTGTGTGTGTGAATGTGTGTGTGTTGGTGAAGTCAAAAAGTGTTGCAATAAAGCTGTAAAACAGGAAAAAAGCAAAGGATTATTAGAATAGCCTTTGTGGTAAATGAGCATTTCTTAATTGTTAGGACAGATTAATTGTAATTATTAATTAAATATTAATCAACCACTCCGTACAATACAAATCAATCCTTACTGTACAAATATCAGATTTGACACAAGCAAGTACATACACAAATCTATTTTTTTAGGCCTACAAATAATGTAAACAGTGGTCTTCATGGTAACAACTGCTCTCTCTTCTCAATGTCACACATAACTAAAGTAACAATTACCCTCAATTATCTCATGATGATTTCATTGTCTTCTAAAATGGCAAAGTCTTACAAAAGTATGGCACCATAGTGTCACAGGACATTCTATCTATATCTTTCTATTTAATTATGCACTGATTATACAGGTATGAACGGTCATTGACAGTCGCACTGAGCAGTCAAATCCTCTGGAAAGACTCCAGGTCCACTTTTTTATTCCAGTCCATCCCTGATTCCGGTAACGTTAATTCCCCTTAGTTACACTTCTGACATTTACTTTGCACTTTGAATAAAACTTTAACCACTGCAACAACTCGTTGTTAATTGTTGTCTTCACAACACATGGACAAATACATGAGTTTAAACTTTTTGGTAGCTGTGGTTAGCAGTGCCGGGGACAGCGACGGGTACCCGTGTAAATGAAAATGCAACACTAGCAAATTCAACCTAATCTCCAGAGCTGAACGCTACACAGATCGGGCTACAACTAAAGAAATAACAGAAAAAAGGTTTTGCGTACTTTTTAACAAACAAACACCCATTGGGTTGAGATACTTACTGTAGTCGATTGGCGGGTGAAATGAGTGGTGAAAGTGATTATGGGTATGAAGCATGCGTTACGGTGCGTAACGTGACGTGACGTATCGTTGCCGTGGTAAGCACTGAAAGTTTTCTGATTCGTAAGAATAATTATTAATAATATTCGCTGCTATGACAGAAAATACATTTGAAAATCATAAAATATCGTAAAGGGTTTAATAACGTAAAGGGAACAATCAATTTAACACTGTCTCGGGCCATTCTTTAAAGCTACTCCATCTATAAATTGATAGTTATATCACAAACAATTTACTGTTATTTAGACAACAAAAATAGCAACAAATTCACTATAATAAATTATAAAAGGAGGACGTTTCGTAAACTAGAAAACAACATTTACCGCCGCCCACTGTGTGCCGTTGTTGAACCAGGGAATCCGTGTGTCCACCACGACAGATTAGCCTCATTGACTTTGTATGTGTGTTGTTTCCGTGGTGCCGACACGTAATTTCAACACATTTCGTGCCACCACCACGTATATCGGGATTAAGGGTTCGTGTTCATTTCACGCATTTCTTTGAGATCAGGTTGTTGTGGAAATAACATTGTTTAAAAAAAAACTGGAGGAAGTCTTTAATAATATGTTTTTGTACTTTTTAGCGAACCAATTAATTAGGCTATATAGGCTACTTTAGCAAACCAGCTAATATTGCTTTCGTTAATTTTGTTGTTCTTAATAATTAAATAAATATAGGTCTGTATTTCATATACATTTCCATTGGGAATCCAGACTCGGGCCAGTACCGGCTAATTGTATAATCTTTGCTGGCGTGATTGTGGCCCGATGCCGGCAGTGTCGGCTCAGTTTCGGTAACCGGACTCGGGCCAGCGTACTCGGGCCGATTCTGGCGCGTCATTCACTCCCGCGATTCACACGAGTCCGGCAACCGCCTCTGGCCCGAGTCATTTCTTCCGGCTTGCCGGATTCGGGCCGTTATTGGGCCAGATCATTTTGGCTACCTGGTATTTACGACTACTCACCCAACCTGTGGCACATGTAAACTGATGGCAAATATCGCGATGTGTGCTGAATGAGACTTCCTGAACGTGATTTCATAGCGATCACCGTCTCCTTCGCGTCTGTGTTCTGACGCCAAAAGTTTCCCATTGAAATCAATGTAGGTCCCAGTTCGTCGATATAATGACGCCGAGGGGCGCCGTTGACGTCTTCATAGTGACGCTAGAGGCGCTTGACCGTTCTGCAGTTTTTGACGCCTCGGGAGTGAGAATGGGTTGCGAATGTACAATAGAAAAAGATAAGGTCCTCTATGCAGAAATTCGATTGGAACATTGATTGCAATTGCTTTCTAGTGGGTTGGGGTTGGATGTGGATGGTGCCCTATGATAGCTGATGCCAGTGATCAACAGAAATTCCAACATACGTGGCCTTTGTTTGCAAGCTTGTTTCCGTCACAGAAAAAGAAAGAAAATACAATTATTATGACCATTTTTATCTCACAATTCGGACGTCTATTCTTTACATCTTGCAATTCAGACTTCATCAGAATTGTGAGATAAAAAAGTCACAATTACCCTGTACCCTTTATATTCCAAGTGAGTCATAAGCTTTTGTAGGTTCCTCAAGGAAAAAAAACAAACATAAAAATGCACAATCCAGCACACATTCTTACTCCTCTCCCTAACCTTTTCTTCTCCCCTTTTCCAACTACTCCTCTACCTCCTACAACTATTTCTCTCCTTCTCCCAGACAAAAATTTTTTCTCTCCTTGATTCTTTGTGTTGTTCTGCATCCACAAAACCAATTCAAAGAGGTCTTTTTTATGTTGATGTAATGGGAAGAGCTTCGACACCTGTTTATTCCTTCAAATGAGAATGGAATCAGCTATTTCTAAATATTTCATTGATCTGTTACTTAAAAATGCTTATTAGTTGTTAAAATATTTTATACAGAAATATTTTTCAATACTTTTGAGCTGCTCTTGTTGCAGATGTAGAAGCTTTATATTGTATTTAAGGTTTGGAACATTAGATCTTCATTTCTGACACGCTGTGTTTAAGCATTTGTAAAAAAGATAAGAAAGATCTATGATTTTGGTATGAAGTAAGCTTGTGTGAAAAGAAAATTTAAGCATTTTAGAAATGTATAAATTGACTGAATATTGTGTGAAAACAACATGAATTGTGTTAATGGTATGGCCACAACAGAGAGATGTTGTGCTAATTGTGTTTAGAGTTTTGAAAATGTGACTACAAAATGGACAAAGGGATGTTAGCAACTGAAAAAAACTGTAAATCATGTGTTTTGAATTAGGATGCAGAATAATTTTTAAAAATAAGGGATGGCCCACTTTACCTTAAAATATTTATTTTCTGGAGTGCATGATCTTAAAATGTTTATTGTTGTATACCTTTAAAATAACACTTTGCATGAACTATAGTCAAACTGAAATATTATAGCTGGACCTTTAAGTTAACAAAAGTAGTAAAGAAAAAAAAAATTTAATTTAAAAATGCTAAAATTTTTAAAAATGTTAAAAAAAAAAAAGTGGAAAAAACAATTTCCACTTTACCTGAATTCACCCTAATCCTACTGTTTTGATGTTTGGTATTTTTCATTGTGTGATTTTTGTTGAATTGTATAAACATCCTCAAACATTACTGTAATTATCAATTTTGATGTTAATCCCACAACAATTAAAATACAAAAACATATTGTTCCCATTTTTTAATTCGTATGTGTAATTTTGTGTGTGTGTTTTGCACTCTTTTAGGAAGATGTGCCATTGATTCGCCAGTGGTGGTGCATTCAGTTGATGGAGAGGTTTTGCCTAGAAGGGTATGACAGACTCTACAGATAAAATTTCAGTATCTCACCTGTATTAAGTCACTGTTGGCAAGATGATACTAGAAAGTGTTATACAAATGTGACCCTGGACCACAAAACCAGTCTTAAGTCGCTGGGGTATATTTGTAGCAACAGCTAACAATACATTGTATGGGTCAAAATTATAGATTTTTCTTTTATGGCAAAAATCATTAGGAAATTAAGTAAAGATCATGTTCCATTAAGATTTTTGTAAAATCCCTACTGTAAATATATGAAAACTTAATGTTTGACTAATAATATACATTGTTAAAAACTTTATTTGAACAACTTTAAAGGTGATTTTCTCAATATTTTTTGTACCCTCAGATTCCAGATTTTCAAATAGTTGTATCTCGACCAAATATTGTCATATCCTAACAAACCATACATCAGTGGAAAGCGTATTTATTCATTTATAAATCTCAATTTTGAAAAATTGACCCTTATGACTGCTTTTGTGATCCAAGGTCACAAAGCGTGTATACATTTATATATTTTACTAAGGCATGGACAGAGATTTGCTCACTGGACAGAAGACGCATCCCAGCTCGTTCAGGGAACCCTTGAGCCTATTCTTAGAGTGTCAAAATCCACCACCAGACAGTCAACCAGCAGAAGAGTTGTGGTTGAAGAGGACACTGATAAAATAAATGATTTTAGTGGTCATATATCAAGCAGTTGCAATGCAAGCTGGATAAATAGTTTAATTAGTTTGTGCCATTATTTATATTATATAATATTGTTCACCAGTATAACACTCTTCACCAGGTGCAACAGCCAACCATTGTAAGAGACCTGCATAAAGCTTGGTACTGGGGAAACGATCACAGAGACTTATTCTGTGGTGCGGTGACAGAGCCTACATTTCCACAGATGAACAGTGAAGATCAACAAAATGCGCTCAGGAAGGCCCAGGGGAGTGAATTCCCTGAGGCAAAGGATGCCTTTTTGTTTGTATTTCAGTCTCAGTGTGACATGGAAACATTTTTGTCATACTTTGTCGATGAACAAGGGCTGAAGGTCAATGCCATGTTCCTCAGTCAGAAATTGTAGTAAACGAATGAGTGGGTGAGAGAGAATGACTGAGGGAGGGAAGGAATGAATTAATGAAGAATGGAAGCAGTGAATTCATTGAGTAAATAAATGAATATTGTGTTTTGTTTTGTTTTTCAGATGACATTTGTTAAAGTATGCTGGAATAAGTAGAACAGTTAAGTAGAACATGAATGAAGGATGGAAGGAATTAATTCATTTATGAATAAATAAATTGAATGAATAAATAAGTATCTTGTGTGTTTCCTAAATGCAGACGTTTGTATAAAGCATGCTGAATTAAGTAGAACATATCTTTAGAAAACTAAAATATTTATATACACATCTGGATTACCCAAATGGGTCTGGCAAATGTAAACTTTATATTTTATTTATATATTCAATTTTATATAATCAATTTTATTGTGCCAATTTAATAAATTACTCAATTTAATCAATATAATTTAATTGATATACTTTACCAAAAAACACGTATTTATATCACTAATTATACTATTATTAAGGTTGATTAGTATTAAAACAGTATTATATATATAATTTTTTTCTACAAAATTATTTTATCATCATTTTGTTTTTATTTAGTATTGTATTTTAATTTCTTTTATTTTAGTTATTATTTATTCATTTATTTTATGGTTAACTTGCACTTTTTTTCTTTTTTCTTTTTGTTTAAAATACACTTAATCCCTCGCAATAGATTTTTAGTCACTGTTACAATTGTCACTGTACCTTAATTTGTTTTGTAAAGTCAGGGTTAGGTTATATATATATATATACATATATATATATATATGTATATGTATACGCGGAACTGCAGTAAAGTGTTTTGTTATACTCCAGACCGGAAGTTGACGCATTTCCGCACATGCGCAGTACAAATCGTGTTTCCGGTACGGACTGGGTAGTGACACCACTGATCTATAATGGGGCGTGCCAAGATGGCGTCCGGTGCAGAGTTTTTTGTTGTTAAGAGTTTGTGTTTGTTTTTCACACCCACTGAGCAAGTTTACGAACTTTTAACTGATGTATTGAGTAAAGCACTGAATAACGGAGTGACAAATGTGTGAATTAGTAACCTTCAACCTTTAGAAACAATTTACAAAGCTTCATACCGACGTCTGAAGGCTGCATTGTTTAGTGTTAGCTGGAAACTCTTCCCCTTGAGTTATATGATGTAATGGCAGAAAAGAGACGAGGGAAAAAAACGGATAAAGGAAAAGTTGGGTTTGGAGGAGATCGTTCTGCTGAACACGCTGATAATCAAAAAATGGAAGTCATGGAGGTGCATTCCTACGCTCGCTGCAGTAGTCCAGAGCTAACTCCGGTCCCTAGTTCGGAGCCATGCACACCAGATCCCAAGAAAAGTAAATCGGAGCCAACGCTGTCTGAGGTACAGAATAACATCGTGCAAATATTGGCGGAAAAAATGAATCAAAATACTGAAACCCTACACCATGAGATCAAACAAAACAGAGAATGCATAAACTCTTTAAAAGAAGCCACTGAATTTCTCTTCAAAGAGATGCATGATGTTAAGAAAGACATTGTGACACTTAAAAAAGTAAACGATGTACATCAGAAGAGAATATCGGAGTTGGAAGAAAGAGTAAATGAAGCTGAAAGGTACCAAAGAAGATGGAATCTAAGGCTTTATGGTCTAGCAGAACAAGAAGGAGAGAATGTCAAACAACGAGTGATTGACATATGCAGCGCTGTGGTACCGGAGAATGCAGATAATTTTCCCCATCACATTGATGTTGTTCATCGCGTCGGAAGGAAAAGCGCCGAGAAGGTTCAACCGATTATCCTGAGATTTACAGCAAGGTCAGTTAAGGAGCTCCTGTGGAAGAGTTCGAAGGGATCAGAGTATCTTCAGTCCAGAAAGTTAAGATTTGGAGAGGACTTAACAACGAAAGACAAGGACACGCGTAACACACTTTGGCCTCAAATTGAAGCTGCGCGCAAACAAGGAAAGAAGGCATTTTTTGTCGGTGCCAAAGCTATTATTGACGGTAAAGAAGTCCGTGGATAAATGATGACTGAGGTTGAAGTTATTGTTTCAGTTTTTTTGAGGTAAAGGGTAAAAATTATCCTTTATAATAGTCTTGAAAGTAAAATGTAACATTACACATTTGTCTTTTATAAGAGTTATAGTATAACTTAAGCCTTCTGTTGCTTTGTGTATATACTGGAGAGTATAACAAAATTTTTAGTTTTCTTTTATTTCCAGTTCGAAAAGGTTGTATAGGCTGCTTGGTGTTATTCGTGACACTTAATTATGTTATTTACGTAAATGTTGTTCTTGGGTAAATGGAAAACACTTGACTTCAGTAGTTTACTAAGAGTATGTCTCTATGTTTATATTCATTTAATGTTAAGGGCATTCGTGACTTGTTAAAGAGGAAAGCAATTTTTTTATTTCTTAAAAGATTTAAGGCTGACTTTTATTTTTTGCAGGAAACTCATGCAGTAACGTCTGATTCAGTTTTTTGGAAAAATCAATGGGGTAGTGATATCTGGTTGGCATATGGGAGTAATAAATCAGCAGGGGTCGCAATTTTGAAAGGTAATTATAATGGGAAAATTCTAAAAAGTAAAGCTCACTCTTGTGGAAGATGGTTGATTTTGGTTATAGAAAATGAAAATAATGTTTTAATTTTGGGGAACATTTATGGGGACAATTATACTCTACAAAACAGGTTGTTATTACAAAATTTCAGAGAAGAAATAGTGGAATTCTTTAAAATATACCCAAGTGCCCAGTTGATCTTAGGTGGTGATTGGAACACTATAAACGATCCTTTTTTGGATTGTTTTCCTCTTCGTATTAGTAGACAGTCCCAATATACTGATATATTTAATTTATGTTCCCAATTAAACTGTCGGGATGAATGGAGGCACAGAAATCCTGATGAGATAGACTTTACTTGGGGTAATAAGGATAGATCTATACAATCTAGAATTGACTTTTGGTTAACATCTGAGGAACTTGGAAATCAAATTCAGGAGACAGACATTGTGCCTTCAGTCTTCAGTGACCATAAAATGATCCATATAGTGATCAACTTTTGTAATACAAGAACTCGAGGATCTAATTTCAACTACTGGAAATTAAACAATTCCCTTCTTGAAGATGTTCAATTTAAGGATGAAGTTAAAAATGTGATAAAGAGATGTTATAATAATGCTAAAATATCAGGATTATATGGAACAAATTGGGAAATTATGAAATATGAAATTAGAAAAACTGCAATCTCAAGAAGTAAAGAAATAGCCAAAACCAAAAGAAACAAAGAAAATATTTTAATTCAAAACATAATGTATATATATGACAAAAAAATACAAAGTGAACAAGATAAAATTCTTTTAATAAACTTACAATTGGAATTAGAACAAATCTATGAATATAAAGCTAAGGGTGCGTTTATAAGATCAAGGAGAAAGTGGTTAGAAAAAGGTGAATCAAATTCTAAGTATTTTTTCAGTCTTGAAAGAAAAAATGGAGATTTTTCCTCTTTAAAGAAACTTAAGATTAATGATTCTCTTATAGTGGACCCAAAATTAATATCTAATTTTGTTGTCAAGTTTTATGAAAAGTTATATTCAGAAAATAATAATATAGGTAATGCTGCTCTTTTTCTAGATTCACTTAAAAAAATGCAAAATGTATAGATCAACATTCTACTTACATATGTGATCAAGACATAACTCTTGAAGAAATTTATAAAGGTATAGAGAAGCTTAAAAATAATAAAGCACCAGGTAATGATGGGCTGACCTGTGAATTTTATAAAGAATTCAAAGAAGATATCTCAGAGTTTCTTTTATATGTCTTCAAAGAAATTTTGCAGAATGAAGTAATGTTGCCAACTATGTTACAGGGACTGATTACATTGATTCCTAAGCCAGGTAAAGACCTATTAAATATAGAAAATTGGAGGCCAATAACTCAAATTATAGATGATTGCCAATCTGGCTTCTTATGTGGTAGATATACTGGCAATAATATTCGATTAATATTAGATTTGATTGACTACAATTTTCTTTTAAATTATGAAAGTTACATTTTTTTTTATAGATTATTATAAAGCATTCGATACTGTGAACCATAATTTTTTATTTAAAGTTCTTGATTTTTTCTGGTTTCAGCAATAACTTTATCCGCGCAGTTCGAACACTATATAATAATTGCAATAGTTCTGTTAAATTACCTTTCGGGACCACTCCTAGATTTAATATAAGTAGAGGGGTTAAACAAGGTGATCCATTATCTCCTTTATTATTTTTATTGGTCATGCAAGTATTGTATCTGCACATTAAGATCAGTCCATTTCAAGGTATTCAGTTGGCAAATAATGTGATTAAATGTTCCCAGTTAGCAGATGATACTGCAATTTTTCTAAAAGACATAAAAGAATTAAATATGGCTCTTAAGTGTCTTAATGAATTCTATATGGTATCAGGGTTAGCTATAAATATTAAAAAATGTGAATTATTTGCTTTAAAAGAAAGACCTAGTGACTTGTCTGAAATTTGTGGCATTCCAATAAAAAACTATATTACTTATTTAGGGATTAAGATATGTAAAGACCAAAAAGAAAGAATAAATCTTAATTATACCCCATTAATTAATAAAATTCAAAAGAAATTTAACATTTGGCTAATGAGAGACCTGTCTTTAAATGGGAGAGTTTTATTATCAAAATCTGAAGGTTTATCTAGGCTAGTTTACACCGCAATGGTTATAGACACTCCAAAACGTATTATTAATGATATAAATAAATGTATATATAATTTTATTTGGAAAAATAAACATCATTATTTGAATAAAAAAATACTTTGTAATCCACTTAATCAAGGTGGACTAAATGTACTTGATTTTGAAATATCTAACACTATTTATAAAATTAAATGGATACAAAACTATGTTCGTTCAAAAGATAAATTATGGTATTATATCCCTAATATTATGTTTGAAAAAGTAGGTGGTATTGATTTTCTCCTTAATTGTAACTTTAATATTAGCAAGCTTCCCATAAAACTTTCCAATTTTCACAGACAGGCATTGTTATCATGGATGATGATATACAAACACAATTTTTCCCCTCACAAGTGCTTAATTTGGAATAATAAATACATTACACACCAAAATAAATCTCTTTTTTTAGTTAATTGGTTTAGAAAAAATGTTTGGTTGGTTTCACAACTGTTGAATTCTAATGGTCACGTGCTTACCTATGCAGAGTTCTTAAAAAAATTTTCATTTCATATACCTGTAAAGGAGTATGTGATGGTAATTAATGCCATTCCCTCAGAACTTAGGAAATTATTAGTAAATGATATAGATGAAAAACCAAATGTTGATTTCTGTCTTAAATTGAAAGGTATAAATATAAAAGAAAAAAAATTTAATAATAATTATCTTAGAAAGATTTGCCAAATTTCTAGTGTTCCTTTAGCCATTGGTTTTTGGAGATCACAATTTCAAGATGTCAATTGGAAAGAAACCTTTAAGATCTCTAGACGTTTTTGTATTACTAATAAAATTAGAGAGGTATCATTCAAGATAGTTCATCGTATTTATCCTGTAATTGCAAAGTTTTGTAAAGACATTGACTTAAAGTGCGTTTTCTGTAAAAAGGAAAATGAGAGTATTGTCCATTTATTTTATGATTGTATTTATACAAAATTGTTTTGGTGTGATTTGTTTTTGTTTTTTTTTGTTAAACAAAGTATTAATATTGAATTGCAACTCAAAGAAAAGGATATTTTATTTTTTTATGAGTATACTGCTGACTTCAAAATTTGGTATATTGTGAATTTACTCATTATGTATGGAAAGTTTTTTATTCATAAATGTAAATGGGCAGTGAAAAAACCTAATTTTACTCATTTTAAAATAGAAATTGGTCACTACTTGTGTACATTAAAAGAAACAAAATATAGCAAAGCAAAAAAAAAAAACGGTAAATTACTTTAAAGCCTTAAATATATTTTTTTCTTTAATAATTTATAACTATTTGTACTTGATTATGGATATGTGATATTACTGCTTTCCTTATTTTAATTTTATATTGTTTCCTTTTTTTTATTTAATTTGTTTAATGTTGTATTTTTTAGGTTATGTATTATGCAATTGCCCTTGTATGTTTTTTTTGTTCTAAAAACTGCAATAAAAAAAAAAATAATAATAATAAAAAAAAACCCACTGATCTATAATAGAGAACTGGATAGCTCATGACGTCATAGAAGTGAAGCCACTGCGCCGCCATATATTGCTATTCCCTAGTACTCGCAAACATTCTACTGAATGAATAGGAAATTTTATGATTTTAATGAGAAAACATCACCTAACAAGTCAGCGTTTTCATATCTGACGTCTCACTGTACATTCTCACAACACAAACGTCCTAAGCATGTAAACGTTTATTTGTTTAATGTCCGGAATTCCCTCTGCATATTAAAAAGGTACGTTCATATACATTACAGGAGCGAACATCAGATTAACATGATAAACATCGACGTTCACCATGTTTACAAATGACAAAATGCTCATTCTGAAATCTGAACAAACATTTATGTTTTGTATACATATAATTTGCCTTACAGCTCACTGTTGATGCTGTTTTGTTATAGTGTTTTTATTCATGCAGGCTAAATGCATGTTTCAACAATTATTTCGTGAACATCATTTTGAAGCAGGTAAAGATTTAAACGTTTGTTAATTCAGCCTACATACCATTCATGTTGGGATGTTAATAATAAACGTTAATAATACAAAAATGTCAAAGATAACATTCTGAATATAGAAACGTCAAATGATTTAAATAAAATAAGAGATAAAATGAAAACGAAACTTTAAAAATGAAACTAGCTGTCAGCAGGTGCCGGTAAGTCACTCATTTTATCACTGAATCATTCATTCGGGAATGAAGCAAGTGCTCGAATGTGTAATTGAATCAATGATTTAGATTCGTTTAAAAACGCACATTCATTCATAAACAAAACACGGCTGTGTTTGAATAGAGATGCGGCTCAGCTGTGACTTTGTTTCAGACTATATAATTGGGCAATATCAGGTAGAGTCAGATAATGTCCCAGCCAACATTTGTATGTGGGGCCCATATGGGTATGAACTGGGCTGAAAAATGGGCCCCATATAGGATTGTCCGCGGGTTCCGTAATGGCCCCATGTTATCTGCCCACGTGGATTTCATATAGGATTGAACTTGTCACAAAGTGGGACCCAACTGGGCAACATGCACAAGACTCATCTTGGTCCCAGCTTTAACCCAGCTAACATTTGATTGTGGGGCCCATGTGGGTTTGACATGGGCTGAAAAATGGGCTCTATATGGGATTGTCCGTGGGTTCCATAATGGCCCCATGCCAATTGCCCACATGGGTTTCATGTGGGATTACACTTGCCAACAGGTGGGCCCCAACTGGGCAACATGCGAAAGACCCATCTTGGCCCCATCTTTAATACATGGGCTGAAATATGGGTTTTAAGTGGGTTTGTCCACGGGTTCCATGTTGGCCCCATGCAACATACCCATGTGGGTTTTATGCAGGATTTACCTGGGCTTTAGGTGGGGCCCATCTAGGGATCATATGCAAAACCCATCTGGGTTCCATCTAAATATGGGTTTTACATGGGTTTGTCCACGGGTTCCATGTTGGCCCCATGCAACTTATCCAATGTGGGTTTTATGTAGGATTTCACTGGGCTTTAGGTGGGGCCCATCTAGGGAACATATGCAAAACCCATCTGGGTTCCATTTAATATATGGGTTTTACATGGGTTTGTCCACGGGTTCCATGTTGGCCCCATGCAATTTACCAATGTGGGTTTTATTTAGGATTTCACTGGGTTTAAGGTGGGGCCCAACTATGAAACATACACAAAACCTACCTAGGTCCCATCTTCAAACTCTATGTGGGAACTACATGGGATAAAGTATGGCTTGCAAGTGGGATTAAAAAAAAAAGTTTTAAAGCATTAGCATACAGCAGTACACAGTGAGATTGAAATCTTTTCAAATTTCAATTTTATTGAAACTACCCATCATATGCTATATTCTGATACCTAATTGTTAAAATCATGTAATTGTTAAAGTTAACAAACATTTTGAACTTGTATTTGAACCAGTGTTTACTGAAAGCTTTGAACATTTGCACATAAAAAAAACAGAGACAGTAGGAAACAGCAGCAGCAACTATACATTTTTCAGTACTGCTTACACTGCAGACAGACATTTGTGCATTCTAGACCCTCAGTCCTCCTCTGTCTCTTGTCCCAGTAAACCATTTTGAGAGTTCCCTCTCAGATTCTTGCTGGTTGATCTTTGACATCAGTGCAATCTTCTTAACAGCCTCTGCAAAACATATACATATAACAAACATATTTAAAAATAGGACATTTTTAAATTTTTCAGAAAGATGAGGTATGAAGATGCTGCCCTCCACTACAGTAAGGAAAACAACAGAGTAAAAGCAAAGGTGCTTGTTTACAGGCTATTCCAATAACTTTTTAAGATGTGTTTAGTAAACGTGAAATATTATGTTACTTACACATGTTAAAATACTACAAAATAATAACTTTTACTTGGAGCAACTCAAGGGCAAGTAAATGACGACAGATTTTTTGTTTTTGTCAACTATTCCTTTAAGAGTCTCTGTTTTAATTACTCAAATTAGAGCTGCATGATTCTGGATATATAGAGAATCACAATTTTTTTTAGTTTCAAACAGATATCAAGATTCTGAACATCAAACTAAAAATAAAGTGTAATTTACTAGAAGTTCTGTACTAGAAATACTATGACTGCAGTCTATTTAAAATGTTTAATCTTGAATGATTTTTTTTTTGAATTAATGATTAAATGACTCGTGAATATATGTTGTTTCATTACTGGATGAATCTGTGTTTTTTAAAGAATCTCTTGAATGATTCAATGACAAATACATGTGTTTAACAGTCACTTGTCAGCACCTACTGGTGTAAAGTCACTGATATAATCTTTATCTGAATTGTTAACTTTGTTTCAAATGATTTGCTCTATTTTTATAGCTACTGTAGACATCAGTGATTATATCCAAACTAAACTTTTATCCCAGTACTTCTTCGATCATTTAAATAATTCTAACAGAAAAAAAACGGTAAGTGCTGCTGAAAAAGTGTGACACTGTTTTATTCCTACACATGACAACTGCCCTCTCTTTCTGGATCAGTAGGTACATTGACATGAAGAACTGTATTGCAAAAAAGCTCCATGTAAACAACTCAATCGAAATAAAAATGCTCAAACCGATTACGATTTCAATTACTTTAGAAAGGTAGGACAAACCTTTTCTAATCCATTACATAGGACATGTAAACACCTGATCAAATTGATAACTGAACTAGAAAAGTTTTGCGCATGTGTAATGAAGTAGAAATGACATATGATGCACAAAATGAGCTGATGTTGTTGTAATATTATATTAAAGAACATAATAAATGACTGCAATGTCAATCAAAAATTCTCTTTCTACTTATCAACTGTGAAGTGGTGTAAGACAACATTGTCCAAGTGACCGTTTCAGACTCTGATTTGCAGACACCTTGTTTTAAGCATGAGAAAGGGTGTTTTTATTGCTTGGTTATATAGCAGCACAACACAAAGCTTTGTGGCTCGTAATCAGGAATCGAAAAAGATAAGATGTTAAGTTTGCTTTTTAAAACAAATTGATGGTTACACTAGGCAAAGCTTGTGTTCACATCTGTTAAGATAGTTGCCTACGTCTCCTACGATTAAAATTAATGGCTAGTGCGTTGGCTGCGACATACGTAAACCTATCAACATCCATCGCCATGACTTATCGTGAGACGAAAAAAATTACATTTTAGTCTCATAACATTGGTTAATGAAACTGCTGTAATTTCGCAACATTGTTTTATCAACAACATCGCAAAAGTTTTGTGCAAATCCGTGATGGAAATGCACCTAGTGTACTTTCTATACTGGATGCGGCGCGGCACGGCACGCACAATAAATCCCAGCTGGCAAACTGATGCCTTGTTTTATTTATGATGTACTGACAAAGTTTAAAGGGGTCATTGGGTGCCCATTTTCCACAAGTTTATATGATTCTTTAGGGTCTTAATGAGAAGTCTTTAACATACTTTGGTTAAAATTTCTCAGTGGTAGTGTAAAAAAAACCCCACCCATTTTACCATCAGCCCTTTTTAGAGGGAGCCATTCTGTTCCATGTTCCTTTAAACGCTAATGAGCTCTGCCACCCCGCCTCTATCTCCTGTGGGGTGACGATCAGTAATGTTTACTTTAGCCGCATTTAACCGCAAAACTTGCTAACTAGCACATTATTAAGAAAAGGCGAATTGCAAAGATGCATAAGAAACACCCATATACTCACTTCTGCTGTAGGTGAAACTAGATTACAAATGATTCGCGTGAACATAGACGCATTTATTTAGGCTGCCGGGCACATTTCCTTCAAAAACAAAAGTGTTAATCCTCTGCATCTCAGATGTCGGGAGTAAATGATGAGTGCTACTATGTGCATTACTGCATCCAACAATAGAACACCTCAATTGCTCAATCGGAGATAGTCTTGTCTTCCCCTGCACTGGAGTCGAAACAATAATGGTGGTCGGACTGTTCTCAGCGCTCACTCGGCTCAGTTAGGGTGGGTTTAAGATAAGACTGTCATGTCAATCAACTATCGTGGGAGCGGCCTTGGTCGGTGTGACATCACACCGACAAGACACTGACAATGACCTTATTTGAAAAAAGGCATATTACTTGGATTACATTGGATTTTTCCCATATTAAGATTAAAAAAAATTCCACTGTGTGAATTTATATCATTATAGGGTGGTTGTGTACACACACTGTCAACACACATTTATGTTCAAACTTGTAAAAATAGGTTTTGCATCCGATGACGCCTTTAAATGATTTTCAATGGTCGCTTGGCCACATCTAGTGTAGACAGACTTTAGCTGTCACGCCATGACAACTGTCACCTCTGTTTTAGACACGGTGTTAGTCATTTACGAATAAGATTAAGTGGGGTTTGGATCGAGATTATGAACTTTAATTGATTAATCGTGCAGCTCTAATTTCTGATAATATATGTGTCTCTATCTATTTATGATAATATTTGAAGAGAAACATTACACTTTTAATTCAGAATCATAACTATACATTGTATCAAAGGTATAGTTCACTCAAAAATGAAAATTGTCATCATTTATTCACCCTTATGTTGTTCCAAACGTTGGTAACTAGACAGTTGATGGGCCCCAATGATTTCCATAATATTTTTTTCCTACTATGAAAGTTAATGGCTACTATGAACTGTTTAGTTATCAACATTCTTCAAAAAAATTTTTGTCTTCAACAGAAGAAAGAAATTCATACAGGTTGGGAAAAACATAAGGGTGATGAAGGGTAAATGATGCCAGAACTTTCATTTTGGGGTGAACGTTCCTTTACCAGAAGTGAGAGTGCAATGTAGCAGATAAAGGACAATCCTCCTCAAAATTGGCAGTGATCAGCTGGGTCCTTGGTGAATCTGTAGTGGGGTGGGCCCGATGAGTCCTTAAAAAGAATAATTTCTTTTTTTACCATTCCTTTACAATCTTAAACAAAACATATTTAAATTGTACTGAAACTTGCCATTATAAGCCATTTAGGCAACATAAACAAACTGTCAGCTTTGAAACTGTTAGTTATGATCGAAACATGAACCTAATGCATAACAATACCATCAGAAAAATGTGAATCCCCAAAAGAAAGACAAAGAGGATTCACAAAAAAATTGACTCTTCCAGTAGATATCATAGCAAGGTAAATATAACTGTATCTTAAAACAGCTGTATCTTAAAAAAATTTGTACACCACAATTAAATCTACCATAATATAATTTTACCTGCAGTTGCATTTATCCTGATATGACACATCTGAAGGCTGTGAGGTTCTCCAGTGAATAAAATAAAGGACTGAAGATGGTGACAAGTTCTATTTCCTTTTCTTTGGGCCACCTCAGAAAAAGAAAGACAACAGGGAAAAAAAGTTACTCAGATTTTCTATCACCAGTGGAGGAAATGTGTTACAAATGTACTTATAATGATTATAATCATAATTCAGGTCTGGAAACAATGGTTAAAACTGATTAACATTTTACTGTAGGCTCTGTATTGGGTGCCTGTTTTCCCTGAAAAACGTGTGCTTGATCTAAAAATGTGAACCAATATCTTATCATTAGAAGTTATCAGTATTTGAAGAGGTGAAGTAAAAATATATACTCAGAAACGGTCATCTACACAAACATAACACTCTCATACAACACTTCAACTCTCCTGTATATTCCAGTGTTTTTGAGTGTGAATTACAGTTTAATCACTTACTTCACCTATTCCAGTGCTCCTTTACTTCTCATGCGTTTGAGTTTTAAACTAAACATTAATACACACAAACACACACCAACGTCAAACACTAATTTACATTGAAATACGTGCTAATATCGCCAGCGCGCTAATACGCTAATCGCGATTAGCCTCTCCCTTTAATTTCCTCTCACTCACATTAATTAATTGTGGGCACAAATCATAACTTTATGATGGTTTGACTGAAAAATGTTTTGTTACCTGATATCGCCATATGTTTTCGGGATCTCACACATCCAGTCTGCCCCTTCCTCTGTGTTCACATTCCAGCTTCTGTTCTCCGTTGACATCTCACAGTTCAAATGAGTTTACAATAAGAATTTAACAGGCACATAATCAGGAACTGAGCGAGCACGTAATCTTGCGGATCAGTAGCACGCACATCACTGAACTGATTAGTATATTTTCAAACTGCACTAGCAAAAAGGCGCGCGAGGCTGTCATTGGCCAGTTTCGTGAATGACAGTCAGATTAACCAATCCTGATGAAAGCAACCAGGTGAAACAACCAATAGAAATTGTTTCAGAGTGGTAACGGATTTTTTTTTTTTTTTGCCTGTATTATTTGATTAACTGTGTTTTCATGACAGTATGAATAAAAATGTAATAGTGATATGTAAAAGTCCACACAGAATCTTACTGCTCTTGTGAGATTAGAACTGTATCTATTATAAGTATTGCTACTAATGCTAATAATTAAAATTATACATATACATTTGGATTTTGAAGAGGTGTTTTGATTGAAATATTGTAAAATGCTAATAAATAAAATATTAATAATCATAATCATTCAAAAGGCAGATATTTCTTGTTAAAGACATGACATTTATTCAACATACAGATCTGTTTTTTTTTTATCATCTTTTTTTTTAAGATTTTTATTTTTATTTTTATTTTTTTGTTAAAACAAATTTGAATGATTTAGCATTATACATTATCAATTTGTGTCAATGTTAAAACAGCAGCTGACATTATTTCAATCATATCTCAACTCTGAAGGTCGGTCATGTGCCGACTAGACTGAAAAGAAAAGTCTGTACTGTTGGTCCAAAAAGAAAACTGAACATAAAACACAATATGCTAACTGAATGAAACAGCACTTTATTCTGAACCCCTGTATCATATGCTGCAAATACGATTTCTGGATATACATTGGATTTTTCCCATCAGAAACATAAATGTCCATTCTGTCTTTCTTCACTTGGGCTATTTCATTATCTGTTACCAACCAACTGATTATAAAACTTTGGAGTACTTCTGTGGAATCAGGCAGCAGCTGTTGCTATGCATTTTACTACTTCTACCAATCTCAAAGCCACTATAATCCCATTATTTTGATAGATAATTAGCCTTCTGTAACCCATTCTTCATATTGCACAGTGACCATTTTCTGGATATTTTGAACCATTTGCATAGATTTTGAAATAATTATATGGAGATAAGCATGTGTTTGCAGGCCAATGCTGATGGCACATTGGGTTTAACTTGATTTGTATATTCCAGGACTCTTCAACTCCTGATTCATGAACTAGTCCTGAAAACTAAATGTACTACTGAGTTTAGTTCTATCGCTAACCAAACACACCAAACAAGCTAATGACAGTGTTCAAAATGATTTGTGAATTAGTGTCAGGTGTGTTTAATTAGTGTTGAAACTAAAGTCTGCTGTACACTGGCCCTCCAGGACTGGAGTTGAGGACCCATAGCCTATTGACCTTATGTAGCTGCATCCCTTTTTAGTCCTACATTTGCTGTCTTCTGGTTGTATTTCCACGGTGTTCTAACAGATTTATAAATAAACCTCTCATTTTAAAATCTTCCTGGTTTGGTCACCCTGCCACATATTAGTGATGGGAAGTTTGGGTCATTTTACTGACTCTCTCGTTTGATGTCATTCATCAAAATTAATGGATCTTCATTGAAGTCATTTCAATCATTTAAGTGGCGTTAAAAACGATACTTTTACCAACCAAATTCTCTGAAAACATCTACCTATGCAATCTTAATCATATTCTAAATTAGGAAATCATTATAATGCTCCCAGACATAATTTGTAGGGAACATAAATAATTGCTTTAGCTTTAGAGTCTTTCATTCAATTGTCACATAACAGACGCAATAAACAGATCATTCACGAATGACCCATCACTACCCCATATGTATTTCCCCATTCACAACCCATACAGTGATTACCCATATGGGTACTATCTTGAGCCCATGTAGCCAACCTATAAAGGACTGACTGTGTATGCCCACGTCTGACCCATATAGTTTGGCAAGAGGGCCCTACACGTCTTTCCCTGTTCAGAACCCACACAAAGATTACTTATGTGGGTACTACCTTGGGCTCATGTAGGCAGCCCATATGGGATTGATTGTGTTTACCCATGTTCTACCCATATGGTTTGACCAAGAGGGCCCCATATGTGTTTCCCCATTCAGAACCCATATAGAGGTAGCTTATGTGGGTACTACCTTGGGCCCATGCAGGCAGCCTATATGGGACTGATTGCATTTGCCCATGTTTTACCCATATGGTTTGACCAAGAGGGCCCCATATGTGTTTCCCCATTCAGAACCCATATAGAGGTAGCCTTTGTGGGTACTACCTTGGGCCCATGTAGGCAGCCTATATGAGACTGATTGTGTTTGCCCATGTTTTACCCATATGGTTTGACCAAGAGGGCCCCATATGTGTTTCCCCATTTAGAAACCATATAGAGGTAGCTTATGTGGGTACTACCTTGGGCCAGTGTAGGTAGCCTATATGGGACTGATTGTGTTTGCCCATATTTTACCCATATGGTTTGACCAAGAGGGCCCCATATGTGTTTCCCCATTTAGAACCCATATAGAGGTAGCTTATGTGGGTACTACCTTGGGCCCATGTAGGCAGCCTATATGAGACTGATTGTGTTTGCCCATGTTTTACCCATATGGTTTGACCAAGAGGGCCCCATATGTGTTTCCCCATTTAGAACCCATATAGAGGTAGCTTATGTGGGTACTACCTTGGGCCAGTGTAGGTAGCCTATATGGGACTGATTGTGTTTGCCCATATTTTACCCATATGGTTTGACCAAGAGGGCCCCATATGTGTTTCCCCATTTAGAACCCATATAGAGGTAGCTTATGTGGGTACTACCTTGGGCCCATGCAGGCAGCCTATATGGGACTGATTGTATCTGCCCATATTTTACCCATATGGTTTGACCAAGAGGGCCCCATATGTGTTTCCCCATACTGAGCCCATATAGAGGTGGCCTATGTGGGTACTACCTTGGGCCAGTGTAGGCAGCCTATATGGGATTAATTGTGTTTGCCCATGTCTAACCCATTTGTTAAACCCATATGGGCCCCATTTGTGTTGCCCATTTCGAGCCCAAGCACTCATTTCCCATTTGTGACCCAACTAGGTCCCACATAGGGAGCCCATCTGTTTTTGCCCAAGTGGGACCTACTTAGCTGACCCAAGTGGGCCCCAGATAAGATGCCTATTTTGAGACCATGCCCACTTGGTACCCATGTAGACCCAGCAGAAACCATGTGGGGCCCACATATACATGTTGGCTGGGGTAAGGCACTTAGTAGAATTTGCGCGATCTTTAAGAGTTTGTCTCTCAGTCGTGTCCCTGGCCAAAAATAGTCGCGGTAGGACGGCATAAATCCGTACAAATATGTAACACAGAATACTTCCTAAAAATGCATTCAGATACGTTTGTACATATCTACAGTTCTCTGGGGTTGCATGTATAATTGTTACTTTTAAGTTTTAGCTTCGTGTAGTTCAGTATATACACTGTTGTGAAACAGTTGTGAGAGGACGTCCACAAGGTGACGTCCTTTACACGTGCATTTATATTCCATCATGACCCTATATGAAATCAGTATGAAATATGCTAAAGCAATTGTGCTTACACCTTGATCATTACTGTAATAATTTAAGTTCCCCAAAAGAGGCTGTGAATAGACGATCTCGTCTAGTCAAGCATTACCCATTAAAAATAAAAATAAAAAATAAAATAAGTAAGTAAATAAATAAAAACAGGAAATTGTAATGAAATACAAGTAATTTGAATTTACATCTTGTTTACATCTTGTTTAATGAATATTCACAAAGTGCTGTGTGGTTAAGTGATTACAAAGCCTGAATTTTAGTCATAATTCTGCCCGTTTTCCTTAAATTGCAATACGATTTAATTATTAAGTTAAGTTATTAAGTTTATACATATACATATAAAACAAATATCTCCAGTCACCATTTGAAGTCTGAGTCGGGTGTAGATTGCCAAAACTGTGCTGCCAAGATGTTGTAACAAATTTCGCGATAGGATAGATTATCTCGCGATAGGATAGATTATCTCCCAATACAATACATTATCTCGCGAGAAAGCTTTAACACGTTTTTGTCTTTCCATAACCACGAGGAGAGCGCGTCGTTGTGTTGCAAAGCTTTACGAATTATTAAAAAATCTACTGGTGAGTAAGTACATTTTGTAGTTTTTTATTAATGTGGTCGAGTTGTACTTGTTTGACACGAAGGAAAAGGATGAAATAATGCGCACATTATCAACTGAAACGTAGTTTAAGTTTGGCTAAAATTAGCTAGTGTGCTAGAAGTTTTTTTATTTTTTTTTTTTAAATAATGCTTGAACAACAAATACATAACTAAAGTGCCAAGGGTATGCACAAAATGTTTGTATAGAATAACACAATGAAATAAAAGGACTTCCTAATCCACAATAACTTAAATGTACCGAATAAATACATCGATTTTATAGCTTTTTTTGTTTGTAATCTCCTTCATGGTCCTCTTATAAATAATCTAATTTCTAATTTCTAATTTCTTAAGTGCCACAGAAAAAAAAAAGTTTTCTAATTGCTGAATTTTGCAACGATTAGTAAGTAAATAAGTAAATTAATCAAGTGATTGATAATGTAAGCCTCATTTTTCGACGGCTGAGCCACATATTACATGTTCGTATAGTAAAAGAAAGTTACACACCACTTTGTCATTTATAAATCCAGAAACCTCCCACTGTAACCTCATTGTATACTGACAGTGCCAGAAAATATGAGGTACCGTTTCTGGGTATAATGTACATAATGAACAGTTTACATCTATATTTTCAATAAATCTGTTTACAAATGCTTATCAGGGTAAAATTTGTGCAGTATCTTAAATGAAATTAATTTAATTTAATTTTGTTTGTAATGAGATATTTGTTAGGTAATACCCAAACTTTACTCCAAGTAATATTTCAGATAAACTTAGGAGATAACACATTGTTTACTAATTTCTTTCAATTTTCACAGTGTGGTAATGTGTATATAACTTTAAGGGATTGCGAAGCTCTTTATAAACATCTTCAAAATTCCATAAAGTGGTCCTTTATTTCCATTGCTTTTATTTTTTCCAACAGTGGATGCACAACATGACACCATCAACGTCAACAACATTCGTGGACCCGTAGACACATGTTGAGGTGTAAGTGCTAATGTTTAAAAAAAATTAATGATCCGAATGTGTACAACTACGAAGTTGCTTTTTTGCCCTGTTACAGGGCAAGACAAACGCAGCCCTGTCAATTACAGAATAAATGTTAAAAGAACTCTGTGTTGCCCTGAAATAACAGCTACAGCATCTAGAAAAATTTGAAGAATATATTATGATTTTGAATGTCCAAGTGACACTTCTAAGATGTTGTAGTACTAATCAAAAGATGACATGGTTAATGACACTTTATTGACACTCCAAGGGTGCAATTCAGGTCACGACTCCATTGTCATTGTAAGTAGTACATCAGACCTTAAGTAAACTTTCAGATGATCATTCCCCCTTGTCATTGTAGAGAAAACAAACACTGGGCAGTAGAAACAGTTTTGGTAGGCAGTTTGCTCTGGCTCAGATTTGCTCTGTTAAAGTCTCTAACCACAATGTAAGATTAACATTAGAAGACATTTCAAAAGATTAACTTCTGTGAAAATTTTAAACACATTTTTATGTCTTTTGTGCTTCATTAACAACACAGTCTAATGTATAAATACATGCATTTCTCTGAATCAGAATTCGTACAGTTAAAAATATAGAGGCTACAATGTCTGTCATTGCTCAACAAGAGCTAAAGTACAGCCAGCTAATTTGACAGTAACTAATGCAGTAAAACTGCACAGCAGCCTTATTACTTTACCTTCACTTATAGCCAACCCTGGTCCTCGAGAGCCACTGCCCTGCTTGTTTTGCAGCTGTCCCTGCCCTTCCAGCTTCTGTCTGACAACACACCTGTTCCATTACTAATCAGCAGTAAGTAAGGCATGGAAAGTTGGAAAACAAGCAGGTCAGTGGCTCTCGTGTTTTAACATTGCCATGATACACGCTACTGTTAATTTGTAATATTGACCATATGTTAAAATGTTCATGAAGTGAAGTAATACTGAATCATTTTTTTTGCAGAGTCATGTCAAATGCTTAATGGCCAAATGCAGTATGAGGGGTGGTGGCCAAATTTCAAAGCCTTTCAAAGCTACAGCTTTGTACTATGTAATTTAATGTAATATTGGCCTTATGACATTAAAAAAAAATCTCATGTTCCTTGTCCGTTATTTATTTAAAAGACCACCTGTCTTAATCAGAAATGTCCTGTTCACGTTCACACAGTTACACATCTACTTTATTTCAAGAGCACCATAGAGATATTGAAGAGCCAGTGGACTAATGCTGTTTTTTATGTACTCTAGCACACATCTAATGCAGAAAATCTTTTATAGACATAATATTATTCTAGACTAAAATAACATATAATACTTATTGTTTACTTGTTACTAATGCTTCTTTCATGAAAAGAAAAAAGTCTTGTTCCATTGTATTTTAAATGTATTTGTATAACCTTAAAGGTGCAGTGTGTAATTTTTAGCGGCATCTAGCGGTGAGGATTCGAATTTCAACCAACGGCTAAGTCCCTCGCTCACCCCGCCCTTTCGAAACGCATACAGAAGCTACGGAAGCTGACACAGGACAAAAATGTCGTCGTCTGTTACACCTGACAGTAGCCAATCAAGCGATGAGGTTTCTGTACAAAGATAAGTACAAATTATATTTACTTAATTATTCAGTAAACCAATATGTTATTGCGAATATTATTGTTACTCATTGATCATTGTCTCAGGTTTATTCGCTGACTTTAGTTTTTTTGTATGACAGTTAGTAGGGTTGGGCAACGTCTACCAAATTGGCATCGGACGAAGTCTACAGTGAAACATAATAATGAAAAGTGAAAGTGAAATGCGATCGTGCATACGAAATCAGTTTCAATGCCATGCACATTACTAGCAGCCCCGTGATGCCCGCAATTTATATACAGTATTACTTAACGATATAACTGCGAGAGAAAGTAATGAAATATATATATTTTTCCATCTAATGTTTACTGCCTTTAAAACAAAACTTTCTTTCCGAACACTGCATTGGGATGCGGTGGCTTGCGGGAGGGAAAAGGGAGGAGGGGGTGCGATGGGATCACGATGCCGGCTCAACATCGTTATGTCTGTCAGCCCAACCAGTGGTACCCACTTCTTTATCAGGCGGCTTTGAGTATACCTACTTCTAAATCGCCTCTGATGCGCATCATACAGTTGCGTCATGCATTAGCCAAAATTATGATAGTCTACCACATCCAGTCATATGTGAATAAATGTAAATATTCGCTAAATAAAGCCCCAATAAAGACACTGATGATACAGTGAAGACAGTGGTGCCGGCTTGCTTTGAAATATATTTGATGATGCGCCTGCGCCCGCCCAGTCTCCGGCACCCCAGTAATTTGAATCAGCGCATAATAACGAAAACAATACCTTACAAATAAAAAGAAGCAGAAATTAAGAGTAGTGAAGCAGCTAGCCGTTCAAACCGTTTAACCTGACTGACAGTAACATAGCGTTAGCAGCAGACATTTTAGAACAACGTAGAACAACGTACTGACGAAACGCGCTCTGTAGAAGTTTGTCCGTTTAGGGCTACTATAGAAACATGGCGGCACTAAATGGCGACTTCCATGTAAGGGGACCCGCGGTGTATGTAGATATAAATTGCTCGTTCTAAGGTTATAAAATCATAACGGCTTATTATGTAAGGTCTTTACACACCTCTGAAAACATAGTTTTGTATGTTAGATTGAATTTCTGCCAATAAATTCTCCTAAATATTACACACTGCACCTTTAAAGGCATTTTCAAAATAAGTGCCTGCCATTTAACTCAATTTTGCCATTTTGTTTCTTAAATATCTTAAAATATTCATGCTCTCTTCCCTCAGATGCTCTGAAGAGGTGGAGTCCAACTGCCACAGACTCCGAAATTGATGCATCAATGGCGGAACACCTAAAACACGCTCCATGAAGAGCTGGGGGCGGTGGTTATAAGAAATAAGCTGTTTTGAGAGACATTTATATGTGTGTTTACATTAATCCAGTATTTTTGTTTTGTACTCGTTTGATTTATAGCTGTTTAAAATTAATGCAAAACTGTTTCAATTAAAAAAAAATTGAGTACTGCCACAATAATAATGCTTCTGGAAGAGCAGGTGCTTGTGGAGCAACAAAATGATAGTAAACATTTTGGAATAATGATAAATAAATAAAAGATTATAAATATACATATTTGTTCACTTTTATCCGTTACCTTGGTTATGTTCTTGTTTGAATAATGGCTACTTAAAATTAATGTAAAGCTTTGAGAAAATTGGTGCATGCTTAGAATTAACTACATTATACTATTTCTATTTTCATGTTTAAATAGTAGCTGTTTAACAAATGGAAGACCTTGAAAAAAATGTAATATGCACAAAATATGTTGTAGTAAATTAGAACGGTCTAATTCTTGCATAAGTCCACAAAATGTTTTATTGTTTGTAATGTACACGTGGTTAAAACGTTTTGTAGACGTTCAGGTCTGACTGGACCGACTTTGGACCGTTTTTGAGCTTGTAGTAAGTTAAGTTGTCTAAACCTCCAGAATGGGTGTGTGACTATATTTTATATGTAGGCTTATATACTAAAATTATATTAACACATTAAATTAAATTAACACATAGTATAGACATACAGAAGATGACGCATTTAGACGTCCAGGGACGTACAGAAAAGACGTGCAGTTCACGTCCAGATAACGTCAAAGACGTCGGTTCAACTTTCATTGTGGAACTATTTTTCAACCATGACGGGACGTGTCGGAGGGACGTCTTTTCAACGATCCTTACACGTCCAAATGTTTGCTGGGTTTTGTTTAAGCGATTGTCCGCGCTGCTGTCACCACAGTCCTGAAATAAACGAGCATATGCACGCTGCTGAAGTTACTGCATCGTAGAAATGCACTGTTTTAAATGCATTTTAATGTAATGATTTTTATTGTAGCGGCATGTTTATTAGGATTAATCTCCAATCTGTCTAATTTAAGATCAAATCAAAGCAGTTATTTTGAATAATTTGTTATTGTTTAATAATTTGAATTATTTGTTTAGCTTAGAGAAATGACAAACGGTATAATTGTATTTATTATTATTATTATTGTTATTATATACTGTAGACATAATTAGGCCTATATTATTTATTTATTTATTTATTTTGTTTGAGAAACGGAAAAACAAAAATTATGCTATGTTTCGTATTTTTTGTTCGTGGGTAAAATAAATTACCTTATGCTTTAATATTTGTTTAGGCGGCCTTGATACATTTGAGTCTGATTAACTAATTAAATCGCGTTTTTGTTTTGTGGTCAATTCCAGGCTTTGTACTGAATGGGCTGCGCGTGGGTGTGAGCACAATGCAGATAAGGTGCTCAGACTGGAAAGACTGTAGGCTACCTCTTGTTGGAATTATGAATTAAATAGCCTAAACGCAAATTTGTTTTCGATTGTTTCATTTAAGTAGACCTTTCAAGCTGTCTATAGACATATTTTACAAAAGCAATTGTAACATTTTGTTGTTATTGTGGAAGAACATCAGATCAAGCAGACCTTTATATTTCTTTCCTCTATTATTACAATGCAAGGGATCGCACCGGCGCACAGACAGAAAAGACAGTTGAAAAGTGGTATTTCAAGGCCGCTCAGGCACAAATGCATATGGTAATTTTTTTATCCACGACCAAAAAATAGAAACATCTATCTTAATTTTGTTTTTTCCATTATTAAAACAAAAGGCCACAACAACAATAATCAAATCAAACCGTTTGTAATTTCTCTTTTATTTCGTTTTGTTCGTATTTCAATTTGTTGTTTAATCACACTAGAGTCATTAAAATAAAGAAATATTCGAATATTCGGGACGAACGAGTCCTCTGGGCTGTAGATGTGTTAGGGAGGTAAAACGTAACATTTTAATTATATTTTGTTAAAATGAACGAAATGACTCGAAAAAAGATTCGTTTTGCTGAACGAAACTCAAATGTCCGAGTCGGTAAAATGATCCGAACTTCCCATCACTAATGTCAGGACATATCTCATTCACGAAGATACACCCGAGCATTAGCATGATGCAATCGGTCACAAGACACATACGATCCAATGGCATTTCACAACAGCATGACACAATCGGTCACGAGACACCCAATAGCCAACAGCATTTCACAACCATGGCTTGCTTCTTCTGGCGGCATTTTTTGAATTCAAGCACAGACTGCAGCTGCACACAGAACGGCGGACGGAGACGGCGATCACGTCTATTCTTCTCACAAATCAATCGTTTTGCTTCGGAACCCTTGGAATATTAATACTTTTTGAATAAATTATGAATATAGTTGTAATTGCCTGGTATATCTTGTGTTTTGTTGACAAATGGTTATGTTTAGGGGCAGAGGTTGGGTTCAATGTGTAAATAGTATAATATAAATTAAACTGTTTTGACTGTTCGCACTGAAAAAAAAAAAAAATATATATATATATATACCCCAACATATATGCAATAATAGCAATATTATTACCCAATATATAATTTAATCATGACGATAAAATCCCCTGTGCCTTTCGCTTCAGCACATTATGCCAAGGGTTTCTTATGTTAAGAACTGGAGGACCCTGCACGTAGAAAAATAACGCTAAAGGGGTACCCTGAGCGTCCAGAAGTGACGTCAAAGGGGCCCTGCCCAATCGTCAATATGTGACGAGTTAGGAGGGAGAAAGCGGCGCTTTTTACAATCACTAAAACGCCGTTAAATACGGCGTTTTTGTACCGTTTACGCGCGTTTTTTACGGCGTTTTCTATCAGGACGGCGTATTTGACGGCGTTAATACTGTTTTGAACGCCGTCAAAACGGCGTTTTGTATGCAAACACGATTTATCTATAGCGCAATTCTGACCCCTTTAGCTTGCCATACCCGGCATTCATGTCTTGTTCAAGTTTCGGTTTCGTGTCGGGGTTCGGACACTCGCGTTCCATGTTCTGTCGTGCTGTGGGAGCGCCTGTTTTGTTTTGTTTGGCACGCGGTTCGTGTCTGGCCGCGTGTTTTCTCATTGTTCTGTTGTGTTGCACGCAGCTCATTTTATGGCTGTGTGCTTGCGTTTGTTGTGCCTTGTGTTGTATGGCATGCAGCTTGTGTTTTTCACTGGCTGCGTGCTTTTCGTGTTTGTCATGTTTAGTGTGAACATGTGGCTAGTGAGTTTCCTGTTCTGCACATGGCTAGTGATTTGGTTTTGCTGACCATGTGCCTGTGTTTTTGTTTTGTGTGAGCTCATGGGTTTTGTTTTGTTTCTGTGTGCCATGTGCTCTCATGTCAACCCCACCCACCTTGTTACCTGATTATTGGTTTATTTGCTCCACCTGTGTTCTCTCTTACCCTCCTCATTTGCTTCCCATTTATTCTGCCTGTGTTGTTCAGTCTGGTGTGAGTTTATTGTCGTATATACCCTGCTGTGTCCGGCTATTTCTTGTCAAGCCTTGTCCTGCCTAGCCAGTGTGTTTTCCCCTTTGGGGTAGTTTTTTTTTTTTATTTCATTAATAAAGTCCTTCTGTCCTGCAATTTGAGTCCTCACTCTCATCCCTGCAACCCACACCCCTGACATTGTATGTTTGTGTTTGAGTTTCCATTTATGTTTTGTGTTTGCATTTATGTTTGCGTTTGAGTGTGAATGTATGTTTGTGTTTATGTGAGTGTTTGTGTTTAAGTTCTATGGGATGATATTAAAATGATTAAAGTGCCCCTATTATGGCTTTTCAAATATGATCTTTCATGCAGTGTGTCATGTAGCTGTATGTGAACATAAACTATCTGCAAAGTTGTGAAGCCGACAGTGCACGATAAATAAAGTTGTTGTCTATCAAAAAAAGAGTCGACTCACATTTGCCTAAACGAGTCATCAGGATTTCAAATCTTTTTCTGTTACGGCCACACGTCACAAAGTAACACATTTGCATAATGCCCGCCCACGTTCTACGTCGCGAACAACTTGCCCGCCCATACATTTCCATGTGGTTTACGTCACATGGAAATTTACACGTACATTATACTGAAGACGCTGTATCATACGCTGTGAGTAAAATTGTTTTATATTCACTTCCAAAAGATGATGAATCTACAAAGATTGTATTTTCTAGCGATCGTTCAAAATAAGTAGTTGTGTACGTTATGGTTTGTGTAACAACCCTGCACATGTCATGCTAACTGGCTAATTCACACTTCTGTAGTTCTGATGTTCAGCTGTGGACCCACTGTAGTTTGACAATGTGTGATTGATGCAGCTTGACTGTCTGTCTGTATCATTAGTTGGAGTAATGATAAAGGATGGTGCACGAAGCGGCTTTCACACCGAATGCGGAAAGCACTGTGCTATGAAACCCATTCGTTTTAATTGCTTCTGCTGCGTGAGGACAGCTTGTTTCGGCCTCGACAAAAGCGCACGCGCAGTGGAGCGCACACACCGTGGACAATAATATAATGCATTATACAATGTTGAAGTTTACAACACAGAGGTGTGCCCGGTTCGCTTACATAAGTAAATTGTGAGCACTTTCCACGGTAGACCGTGCTTACTTGTCGATCAGCCACTTCAGCCGTTTCATCGTCAGACTCCGGCTCGAACTGGCATGGTAAAATCGATGCCATCTTTTCTATGCATTGACAAGTATCCAGGGCTGTCAGTCAGTCAGGGCTGTCAGTTCCGACAAGCTGTATGCGTTAGACCAATCACAAAGGACTACGCCATCTGATTAATCACAGCAGTGAGGGCTCACGGAAAGGAGGGGTTTAGAGAGACTGATTCTTCGAACTGCTTCGCACGAGTCGTTTGTGAATCATTTAGAAATGGGGTAAAAATAAATCTATTTTTGGTGAAAACTGAAGTGTTTTTTGACCTTGCATACATGTAAATCTGTTTTGGGAGTCTATTAAAACAATATTAGCAACCTTTAAAATGGCATAATAGGGGCACTTTAATAGATGTGTCTGAATGGACCATGTGATATTTAATTTTTTTTTTTTAATAAATCTGCAAAAATGTCAACAATTTTGTGTTTTTCTGTCAATATGGGGTGCTGTGTGTACATTAATGAGGGAAAAAAAATGAACTTAAATGATTTTAGCAAATGGCTGCAATATAACAAAGAGTGAAAAATTTAAGGGGGTCTGAATACATTCCGTACCCACTGTATACATTCATTCCACACAGACTGATATATTTCAAGTGTTTATTTCTTTTAATTTTGATGATTATAACTGACAACTAATGAAAACCCCAAATTCAGTATCTCAGAAAATTAGAATATTACTTAAGACCAATACAAAGAAAGGATTTTTAGAAATCTTGTCCAACTGAAAAGTATGAATATGAAAAGTATGAGCATGTACAGCACTCAATACTTAGTTGGGGCTCCTTTTGCCTGAATTACTGCAGCAATGCGGCGTGGCATGGAGTCGATCAGTCTGTGGCACTGCTCAGGTTTTATGAGAGCCCAGGTTGCACTGAGAGTGGCCTTCAGCTCTTCTGCATTGTTGGGTCTGGCATATCGCATCAATACCCCATAGATTTTCTATGGGCTTAAGGTCAGGTGAGTTTGCCGGCCAATTAAGAATAGGGATACCATGGTCCTTAAACCAGGTACTGGTAGCTTTGGCACTGTGTGCAGATGCCAAGTCCTGTTGGAAAATGAAATCTGCATCTCCATAAAGTTGGTCAGCAGCAAGAAGCATGAAGTGCTCTAAAACGTCCTGGTATACAGCTGCGTTGACCTTGGACCTCAGAAAACACAGTGGACCAACACCAGCAGATGACATGGCACCCCAAACCATCACTGACTGTGGAAACTTTACACTGGACCTCAAGCAACGTGGATTCTGTGCCTCTCCTCTCTTCCTCCAGACTCTGGGACCCTGATTTCCAAAGGAAATGCAAATTTACTTTAATCAGAGAACATAACTTTGGACCACTCAGCAGCAGTCCAGACCTTTTTGTCTTTAGCCCAGGCGAGACGCTTCTGACGCTGTCTGTTGTTCAAGAGTGGCCTGACACAAGGAATGCAACAGCTGAAACCCATGTCTTGCATACGTCTGTGTGTAGTGGTTCTTGAAGCACTGACTCCAGCTGCAGTCCACTCTTTGTGAATCTCCCCCACATTTTTGAATGGGTTTTGTTTCACAATTCTCTCCAGGGTGCGGTTATCCCTGTTGCTTGTACACTTCTTTCTACCACATCTTTTCCTTCCCTTCGCCTCTCTATTAATGTGCTTGGACACAGAGCTCTGTGAACAGTCAGCCTCTTTTACAATGACCTTTTGTGTCTTGCCCTCCTTGTGCAAGGTGTCAATGGTTGTCTTTTGGACAACTGTCAAATCAGCAGTCTTCCCCATGATTGTGTAGCCTACAAAACTGGAATCTGAGACCATTTAAAGGCCTTTGCAGGTGTTTTGAGTTCATTAGCTGATTAGAGTGTGGAACCAGGTGTCTTCAATACTGAACTTTTTCACAATATTCAAATTTTCTGAGATACTGAATTTGGGGTTTTCATTAGTTGTCAGTTATAATCATCAAAATTAAAAGAAATAAACACTTGAAATATATCAGTCTGTGTGGAATGAATGTATACATTATACAAGTTTCACTTCTTGAATGGAATTAGTGGAATAAATCAACTTTTTGAAGATATTCTAATTATATGACCAGCACCTGTAGTACCGGTACTTAGGAAGAAACCTATAGGAACCTGATAAAAAGGCTTATTTTAAAAAATGTAAGATAAGAGTCTTTTGCATCTGAACTCTTCATATATAAATGTAAATTATATATATTGTGTGTGTGTGTGTGTGTGTGTGTGTGTGTGGTTTGTTCAGTGAACATGGCCAGTAGGCTACTCATATTTGCATTTACATTTAGTAAGTTTGCTGACAACTTTATCTAAAGTGATCAACAAATGAGAAGAAAGGAAGCAATCAAAATCAACAAAAGAACAATGATATGTAACTGCTATGACAAGTGTCAAGATTTTTAAAATTATAAAACAAATAAAATGAAAAAAGGTACAATAGAACAAGAATAGAGCAAGCTAAAAAAATATTTACGTTAAATTTACATTTAAAAAAAAAAAAAAAAAAAAAACGTAGCTGTGATTGCTGGAATTTTACCATAGAAAATATGGTAGCAACGTTTTACATTTTACAGTTTTCACTTAAATTTACACGTAAATGCCATAATTTCAATAACTGATATAGTGTTAATGTTAATATACCAACCTATTGCAGTACTGAAAACTGTTTTGTACTTTTACACTGAAAACATATATAGAGGGTGAACAGTGTTATTCACAAAAACACCAAACACCATCATGGTAACACACATGAAACTGAAATAATGCAATAAACATTCATTTAACAACATTAGATGTAACATGCAACCCTACTGTACAAAACTGCTAAGAAAAAACTACAAAGAAAGAGTTATTTAAAAAAAAAAAAAAAATGTAACAGGGAATTCTGGTAATGTCAGTTTATGACAGGGTTTTTTTTTTTTTACAGTGTAGTGTTAGAGTTTTTTATTTGTATAAAAAATAAAAAGAAAACATATATAAAAGATAAAACATATAAAAAACAGAGAAGCTAGTGAGCTTTTTTTAATGGATAGAATTAGAATAGTTTGTGCTAGAGTTAGAGTCAACAGAGTTAGGGCTACTCATAAACAGAAAACACCATCAGGGTAGCACATAACAATAAAATAATGCAATAAACATTTACTAAATAGCCTAACCTTTACAATAATTATTCAGAATTGTGTAATCATATGTGATGTGTAATGCAGGAACTTCTGGAAATTTATACATTTGTTGATTTATTCATTTATTTCATAGTTCATAGTTTTTACTTGCAAAAAAAAAAATATATATATATATATAGTTTTTTTGCATCAACACCCAATCGAATTACATATGCAAAATACCATGCTCACAGACAAAGAGTCGTAAACTTTCCAAGTGACTGACTGAGACGAGTCACTCATGTGAGACGAGTGAGGAACTAGAAGAAGCGAGGAATGTCTGTTCGGGGACATTTCCATGAGGCTGAATTCCAGGGTTGAGTGAAAATATCTGGCTCTTTGTGGTTGAGAGCCACAGCTCTATATGTTGGGGCCTTTCGGGCCCGCCTTGCATGCCCTAAGCTGGCTCAGGCTCCCCGTGGTTTCCTACACACGGGCAGCAATTGGAAGATTTTCAGAAGAGAGCGAAGAGAGAAAGGGGGGTCACTCGTGTGACCATTTAAGTTCTCTGGAGGGCTACACCTCCAGGAGGTCTGAGAACCAATGTAACCTTTGGAGGGAAAGTTTACGACTCTTTGTCTGTGAGCATGGTATTTTGCATATGTAATTCGATTGGGTGTTGATGCCAAACTACTAAGGATTTTTAAAACACTAATATGTTGCAAAGGTATCAACATGTAATATACACCATCATTTAGATAATCAAAATACAAATTGAAAGAGACCAAACATGGCATAGGTAAGTTATACTACTAGTTATCTATCATAACAAATGCATATAACAGTGCATAATGAACAACACAAAAATTACAAGGCAGTAATACTAAGGAAAGGAAACACTACTGTTTGTCAGTATCTTAACATTGTTTTAACCCAAACTCGGTCCTGAAGGGCCGGTGTCCTACAGAGTTCAGCTCCAGCCCCAATTGTTGAGGCATGTTGGAGCTAAACCAAGGACCAGGACTGAGTTTGGGCACCACTGTTTTTACATTTACAACTAGAAAAACACAATGTCAGTTGAAATGTAAAAAAAGCAAACCTCTAGTGGATCTTGCCATTTTGATTTTTGATTTCACAACATCTCATAATTAGTGTCCATGTTCTGCTTAGCAAACTTAGTCATGTATCAGAATTTATGGCTGACCTATGTAATGTGACATATTTTAGAGTGAAACAGGTTTTAGAATGTGAAAAATTATAGGGTGGGATGTACTTGACTTTATTCATCGATGTAGTAAATGTATAAATTCAAGGGTGGGGGTAAAGGAGTAGGTATCTTGGTAAATGGGACCTTAAGAGCAGAAAATGCACCTCTTTTATTTCTGACTGTGGCTGTGTGTGTTTTGGGTTTTATATGACATTTTTTCTTGGATGAAAATGAGGCTGTGAGGGATAAACCTAGTCTTTACAATGGCACACACTGTGTATAAAGCCCTATATATACTTTCAGCAAATCATGGCAAACTCACACCTGTTTTATTTTTGAATGCTAGAAACTGCCACCATGTCTAAAAAAAAAATAATAATAATTTTAATACAGCAAAAACTAATCAACTAATGTAAGTAAAACATTCTCAATCTTGCCGAAGGCAAGTAAACACTCCAAGTAAGCAAAAGTATTAATAAATATATTAAATACAAAAAAATAAATAAAAATAAAAATAAAAAAATACAATGAAATAATATATATATTTTTAAAAATAGAACCTTTTTAAAAATAGAATTTTTAGTTTTTAAAAGTTTTTTAGGTAGGTCTATATAAAGGCTAGTACAGAAATAGACTACAGACATTTTATGAAGTAATAAATGTTAAAATAAAGCACTGCAAAATCTTCACTGTATACATTAAAGATGATTCTTATTAAAGTTAATAAGTGATTCAGTCAAGAACAGTGAGTGATTTTCTCTCTTTCTTTTGTTGTTTGATTGATATTTATGACGCGGTTGGCGGCTGCAGATTTATGCTGCTGTCGCTTTAAGATCTGACGTACACAATCAAATATTTTGGCGCATCAGTATTTCTCCCAACTGTTCAGGTTTACTTAAGACAAAACCGACTTCATTTACATGAATAGTCTCCAAGACGAACGTGTGTGGCAATAACAGAACCTATTAGAAACCAAAGAGAACTCGGCATTCGCACACTGACTGAGAGGCGCGTTCTGTGCGCGTGCTTTGAGTGTGTGCGCACATAGGGGCCATTCACATGTCGTGCCTAAAAATTCGTGGAAAACGCTAGGCGCGCCGCTTTCTCCTTCTTTCCAAAGCGCTCTGTTGCTTTGTGGCGTCTGCCGTTGCTAAGCAACCGCGTGCACGTCGCGACCGCTTCGCTTCCTTTATGAGCGCGGCTACCGCGTGCCTACATTTGAAATAACGAACTTGAGTGCGCAAAAGACGCGATATGTGAACAGCCCTATAAACCCGTCGGCTTTCAAGTAGTCTACTGGACAAGACGTAAAAACACATGCAAATACTAAATATCACTTTCGTGATAATGCATGACATTTTCATCAACTGTCTCTGGACTCGGAATATTTTCTGAGTCCGAAATGCTCGAGTCCGAGTCAAGTCCAAGTAAAAATGCATCTGAGTCCGTGACAAGTCAGAGTCGCCTAAAAATTGTACTCGAGACCGGACTCGAGTCCGAGTACGAGTCCGAGTACCCCAACTCTAATAGCTGGCTTGTTGGTTTTAAAGATTATTTGTTTAATGTAACAAATAACTGTATGTCTGATTGGTCCAGATGTTACAATACAGTAGGCAAACAGGTATACAGACAGCAAGATACAAGAGTAATCCGTTAGACAGGCAAGGGTCGATTGGCGGCGTACATAATCCAAGGGGCTGGGCAAAAGGGTAATCGACTAGACAGGCCAGAAACGACAAGACAAAGGGTAATCCAAGACAGACGAAGATCAGGACATGGATAACTAGACTATTAAAAGACAAGACTAGATATTCGGATGGCCCCATAAAGTAGGTAACACAGGGCGCATTACATGCTAAACCAGGGGTGTCAAACTCAGTTCCTGGAAGGCCGCAGCCCTGCAGAGTTTTGTTCCAACCTTGCTTCAACACACATACTATGCAGTTTTCAGTTAAGCCTGAAGGACTTGATTAGTTGGATCAGGTGTGTTTAATTAGGGTTGCATCTAAGCTCTGCAGGGCTGCAGCCCTCCAGGACTGGAGTTTGACATCCCTGTGCTAAACAATACTCTGCAAATAGGAGAAGGCAGTCCAAGGCTTATATAGAGTGTCTGATTGGATGCGACTGTGTGTCATCAGTGCAATGAATGATGGGGAACGTAGTCCGGGGTGCGGTTCAACAGTCCGTGTAATGTGAATGGCAAGGCGACGTCTGGTTGCGAGTGGACAGAAGAGCACAGGCCAAATTCATGACACATAAAATGAACAATAAAAATAATTGTAACGGGACTCCAGGGAAGCGTGTAAGATCCAGATGCGAGCTTTAATAAACAGATCGTAGTCAAGACAGGCAGGGTCATACAGTGAAGCACTGGAGGACCTGGGCCATGGAGCAGTGGCAGACAGTGAAGCACTGGAGGACCTGGGCCATGGAGCAGTGGCAGACAGTGAAGCACTGGAGGACCTGGACCGTGGATCTGTGGCAGACAGTGGAACCTTAGAGGACCTGGACCGTGGAGCTGTGGCAGATAGTGGAACCTTGGAGGGCCTGGGCCGTGGAGCAGTAGCAGACAGTGTACCACTGGAGCAGAAGTCCACCATGCTTGATTCGGAGGAGCCTGGAGCCATGGTGGAGCAGGGAGAGCAGGAAGCCATGGTGGGGCAGGTAGAGCAGAGAGCCATGGCGAAGCAGGCAGAGCAGGCATAACAAGGAGCCATGGCGGGACAGGCAGAGCAGACAGGGGCAAAGATATCCACAATGGAACTAATGACATCCATAGCAGCGCATAGGGCTCATGACTGGCCTCCTTGACTGTGACATGACAGGCATAGAGTTCATGATAGGCCTTCTTGGCTGTGACATGGCAGGCAGAGGGTTCGTGATAGGCCTCCTTGGCCGTGACATGACAGGCAGAGAGTTCATGATAGGCCTTCTTGGCCGTGACATGGCAGGCAGAGGGTTCCTGATAGGCCTCCTTGGCCGTGACATGATGGGCCAAGAATTCATGATAGGACGCCGCCCCCATAGGAAGTTCTGCAGCCGAAGCCGCCACCTCCGGGGGCATTGGCGCAGACTCATGTTCAGACGTGGCAGTGAGTTCATGGGTGGACGCCACCTCCTTAGAAGGTTCTACAGAGCATGCTGACACCTCAGGAGGTATTGGCGCAAACTCTTGAACAGGAGAGACCTCTGGCACAGACTCGTGGACAGACGAGGCCTTTGGAGCAGACTCATGGACAGACGAGCGCAGTGTGTAGCCCACATGCTCAAAATGGCGATCGCCATTACAGGCAGCACAGTAGATAGTGGGATGCCTGCTGGTCTTGAGGGTGTGGACGCTGTTGACATCTGGCTTGGGAGCGTGGGCTCTGCGTGGCTTGGGCAATGAGTCAAGACCTTGCGAGGCTTTAAAAGGATGGCTGAGACGCGACGAGGCTCTTGGAGGTCAGACGGGACCTGGTGAGGTTCTGGCATGACGGCCATGGCTTGGCGAGGCTTCATACTAGCAGCCATGTCGTGAAGAGGCTCCATTAGAAGCGCAGCTGAGTCTTGACTTGACTCAAGGAGGTCTGCCGTGACTTGACTTGACTCAGGGAACAGCTGTGACTTGGCTTGACTCATGGGAAACAGCTGTGACTTGGCTTGACTCATGGGGGACAGCTGTGACTTTCTTTGACCATGGAGAACAACAGCTGTATCTTGGTTGACTTCCATGGAAAACAACAGCTGTGTCTCTATTTGGACTCATGGAGAACAACAGCTGTATCTTGGCTGACTCATGGAAAACAACAACTGTGTCATCTTGGTTTGACTCATGGAGAACAGCTTTCTTGTCTCGACTCATGGAGAACAGCTGTGACTTGACTTGATTCAAGAACTACAGCTGTAACTTGACTTGATTCCGAAGTAACAGCTGTAACTTGACGTGGCTCAGGAATCACAGCTGTCATTTGACTTGGCACAGAAAGTGCAGCCCTGACTTGACACCGAAGGATCAGCAATCACTTGATTTGCTTTGGGTGCAGCAGACATGGCGAGATGAGATTTGGATGAGATGATTTTGGACTGATGAGGCTCAGGCGTGGCAGCCATCTTATGAACAGGCTTGGGGATGGCGACCATCTTGTGAACAGGCTTGGGGATGGCGGCCATCTTGTGAACTGACGCTGGGAAGGTGGCCATGACAGGTGCAGATTCTGGAATGGCAGGCATGGCGTGAGCAGGCCCTGGAGAGGCAGGCATGACGTGAGCAGGCCTTGGTTTGGTGGGTGTAGCGTGAACTGGCTCTGGCTTGGTAGGCTTGGCATGAGAGGGCTCTGGTGTAACAGACATGACCTGACCAGGTTGTGGTATGGTGGACATGACTTGAGCAGGCTTTGGCTTGGCAGGCATGGCGTGAAAGGGCTCTGACGTAACTTGAACGATTCCAGACATGACCGAAAAATTCTCAGGTTTGGCAGATACTGGGGGATAGCAGGGTTCCTCATCAGCTACCCCCACAGTAAATGGCGAACCAGCCAACCGAAGTGCAAAGTCAGTGTACTCCGCTACAGTCCAATGTATTTTCCCTCCAGGTAGCCAGGAACAAATAGGTTCATTTAATCCGTGGCGAAAAATGTCCTTAAGAGCCACATCATTGAAATCCACCAGATGACACAGTCCGCAAAAGTCCACAACATAATCTTCAATAGGCCGGTTAGCTTGGTTAAGACGAAAGAGACATGATGCTGGATCCATGGTGATCTGTGTTTCAAAAAGCTGCTGGATCTTTGGTAGGCGAAGTATTGTTTTGCCTGTGCGGACTCTACCAAGCGTTTCTCCTGTTCACTGCCCTGTTTTGTTCTTGCTACAGTTTTGTTTCTTAGTCATAGTTTTGTCTAGTTTCTTGCCATAGTTTTTGCCTTGTTTCATTGCCTTGTTTATTTGTTACTTTTGGACTGCTCTCTTGGTACTTTGACCTTTTGCCTGTTTTCTGGATTTTGCTATTGTTTTTGCCCTGGATATTACTGTTTGTTTGGAGATCGACCCTGCCTGTCTGACTACGTTGTGTTCAATAAAGCTCGCACTTGGATCTATCACGCTTCATACGAGTCCCGTTACAAAAATAAATAAAATAAATAAAAATAAATATATATAAATAAAATATATAAATATAAAATAAATAAAAAATTAAATGCTAAATAATAATAATAATAATAATACAAAGATGATTATTACCTTTTGGAAGATGGTTTGTGTGGAATAGAATGTACTGTGGCTTTGTTTGTTCAATGAAGGAGCAAGTGTACATGTCTAAAGCGTAATAGGCTACTACCTCTATCATGTCAGGGCTGCCAACTCTCAAGGTGCATTCACACCAGACGCGAATGAAGCATTAAGCGCGAGTGATTTACATGTTAAGTCAATGCAAAGACGTGAATAGACATCCTGCGGCGTGATTCGCGCGAGTTGAAAAATCTGAACTTTGGCGAATATTCGCGCTGTGTTAACCAATCAGGTTAAATTGCTCTAGTAGTGGCGTGATTAGCGAGCGGAGGCAGAAATCCCAAGCAAAAATGGAGGACAAAATCATTATCGCTGTGTGTGGACACCCGGAGCTGTACGATACTTCTTCATACTTCTATAAAAAACAGGAATAAAAAGGATCTTGCTTGGAAGAAAGTGAGTGAGGAGGTCGGACAACCTGGTAAGTTATAAAAAACTCAATTTTCAAACTTTACTCAATTTGAGCTATATATATTTATATACATATTGAGACTACAAGCTAGCTAAAGCTGGCAAATTGAGCTTATTCTGAGTTATGAGAAGACCCTCCCATGATGCGAATTCGCGTCTGTTGTGAAGCGAATTTCACGCGCGAATGAAGCGAGTAAACTCAAAATGTTCAAGCGTCCAACTACGTGCGAATAGCGCGATTTATTCGCGCAAGTCGCGTCTGGTGTGAACGCACAGTCACGCATTTGGAGTGAGACACACGCTTTCAGGCTCTGTCTCACGCTCTCACTCTGCCCATGTAAATCTGACGCCAAATTGGCAACCTTGCTTGCGATTTTAAAAAGTTTCAGCTTTCAAACGTTGTAAGTTTTAATACTGAATTCAAACGATAAATACCTTTTTGGCGCACGTAATGTGGCGTAAATCGTAAAATGTAGCGCTTCTGTTAATGCCAGAGCCATTGAAAAACAGAGCTGCGACAACCTTTGATCTCACCGACGTCGCCGCCACACGGTCACGTGATTCACTAAGATCTACAAACAAACCAGCGTTGACAGTATATTTAAATGTGTTAAGTAGGATAGAGACAACAGCTTCACTATGCAGGTATTTGCAGCATTTTTTGGTAAACATTACAATATATTATGCAATGATTTTTACGATGACATTTACAGAGCTCGGTAAAGCTAGTTTTAGGTTTGATATTCGCCAGATATTCGTCTAGGCTGATTTAGGGACCGTCTGCAAATTTACCTCTCAGTACAAAACAAAGTCTAATAATTAATACAAATTATGTTTTCAAAGCCGCTGCCATAATAAATGCCTTGTGGGCAAACTGACTGAATATATTTAGCCAATGTTACCTTAGAAATATGTATGTACAGTACACAAATAATTTTTGTACTTACTGTACATACAGTAAATAATTATTCTTATTAAAAAAATTACTGCAATGCACCAAACGGGTTTTTTCATCTTTCAAAGGTTGTAGTACATTTGTAGTTACAAGACTGACTTACTACAGGTCAAATTTTGCTAATATCACCATTACTGTACATACAGTAAATAATTATTCTTATTAAAAAATTATTATAATGCACCAAAA